>JALJVW010000245.1:0-85000 GCA_024865655.1 Emberiza elegans | reverse complement strand
CCCGGTCCAGGGCCTGCGCACTGCGGAGGCGCCCGCTCTGCGGCTCCACCTGGAACATGCCCAGCGACTCGTTGCCCAGGTAGTAGGAGACCTGCCCATTGGTGCCCTCATCCGGGTCTTCAGCCGCCAGCTGCAGCACCAGGGCACCGACCGGCAAGTCCTCTGGCACCTCCACCGTGTAGCTGGCCTGAGCAAAACTGGGGGCGTTGTCATTGAGGTCCAACACCTGCACAGTCACCGACATGGTGGCACTGCGTGGGGGGGAGCCGTGGTCCTGCACCACTACAGTGAGGCTGTAGGAAGCAATTTGCTCTCGGTCGAGGGCATGTGCAGTGGAGAGGACACCAGAGACGGGGTCTAGGCTGAAATCCTGCCCAGGGTCTCCACCTAAAAAAGAAGAGGGGGAGTAACAATGCAGAATGCTTGTAAGTGGAATGAGAAAGGCCCCGGAGACCATGGAGCCCACCACCACGGGATCTGGCAGGGTGGGTAGAGTGAGCCCCAGTGGGAGTCAACTCCTTGGGCTAGCTCCATGTGAAGAACTGACTCTAACCACTCACAGCTAGTGCTGCTGCCATGGGGAGTTGCCAGGCAGCCTGTGGCAGGATACAGCAAAAATCTGACTTGGCAACCTGTGAATTAAAAGGTCAGAGCAGCCAGGAGAGGTGTGGAACTGGTCTAAGCCTGGGGAACTAGACACAAGCCTGGGGAATGAGCAGTGCAGCCTGTTCAGATCTTAGGTGCTCTTCACTGGGGGCAGAGAGCTGAGAGATGACAGCAATGCCGTGCAGTTTGCAGCAGGAGAGAGCTGACACGGAATGGGACTGCTGCAGCTGATTTCCCCAGACCCAGAGAAGCCCAGGGAGAAGTCCTTGCCCAGTCCCACGCTCCCAGTGCATCTCACCTGCCACCTGGTATTCCAGGCGTCCGTTCTCCCCACCATCAGGATCAGTGGCCCGCAGGGTGTAGAGTGCCACACGACTCTGGTTCTCAGGAACCTCCACGGAGCAGGACTCCCTCTCCAGGAGGGGTGCATGGTCATTCTCATCCCCCACGGTGACCCACACCGTGGCCTTGGTGAGGCTGGGCGGCAGGCCAGCGTCCCGCGCATAGACTGCAGGACAGCAAGAGCACCAGAGGCTGCCTTGACTGGGAGCTACAGCCATAGAGCCCATGTGCCACCACCCAGGCACCCACAGGGGCAGCCAGGCATGTGAGCACCAGCATTCCTGCAGCCCCAAACCGCCCCACAGCCCTGCAGTGCCCCACAGCCCCTCCTCCCTCCCTCCCTCCCCATGTCCTGCCCTGTGCAACACTCCCCATGCCAGCAGCAGGGAGTCCCTGTGTACCCCCCTGCCCGCTGCCTCCCCTCGCTCACCTGTCAGCACGTGCTGCTCCTGCTCCTCCCGGTCCAGGGGACGCGTGGTGACAATGAGCCCCGTCTGTGGGTGGATGGTGAACGGCCCCCCAGAGAGACCCCCATAGGACACCTGCCCGTTGGCACCTGTGGGCACAAGGGTGCTCTGAAGGCAGCCCAGCAGCAGCCCCAGCACCACGCGGTCCTGCACCTCCCGGCTCTCACCCGCGGCCCACAGGCTGCGTCAGAGGATGGGCTTGCTCCCTGGTGGCAGAGGTGCGCGTGGGGCTCCCAGCCTAACCCAACTGCTGGGAGGCCAAGGAGAACCCACAGAACAAAGGCCACGGGCCAGGGGGCCAGAGGGAACCACAGGTTCCATTCCCACCCTCTCCCAGGATTCAGCTCCCACCTCCAGGCCAGGTGCTGATCATTCCCTCTGGTCAGCCAGGCTCCCCAGACTGGCAGAAGGGAGCAGGGTATGCCCAGGCCGGGGGCTGCATTTCCAGACAGACCCTGACTGAACTGGGCAGCTGACCCTGGCCTGCATCCTCACCCAGATCGCGGTCCGTGGCCAGCACCTGCAGCACCGGGCTGCCGGCCGGCAGGTTCTCCATGATGTGGGCCTGGTACTCGGGTTTCTCAAAGACAGGAGCCTCATCATTGACGTCCAGCACCAGCACGGACAGCAGCTGTGTGGCCGACAGGCGTGGGAAGCCGTGGTCCATGGCCACCACCGTCAGGTTGTGCTGGGCGACCTCCTCCCGGTTCAGGGCCCGCACAATGGAGAGGGCACCTGTGGGCACAGGAGAGGGGCAAGCTGGCACCAGGGGCATTGGGCCCTATGTCTCGGGACTACTGTGGGCTGCAGGCACTGGGCTGCAGGACAGACGGGTTTCAGGAGACAGCAGCACTGTGCCAACCAGATGCTGTGCTTGGGACTCCCTGCACCCCCAATCTCCCTCCTAGGGCTCCCCAGCCCACGCGCTCCATGTTCCCACACACCGTGCAATGTCCTCGTGTACCCCTGCACCCTCCTCAGCCTCCATGTTCCCAGGATCCCTGCCACCACCTCTGCACCCTCCAGCCCTCACCAGTGCTGGGGTTCAGGTGGAAGCGGCCATCAGCGTTGCCTGCTCGCAGGGAGTAGCTCACGCGCCCGTTCTCTCCCAGGTCGCTGTCCTGGGCCACCACATGCAGCGCCACGAAGCCCGTGGGCTGGTCCTCCATGACGCTGACGCTGGCCGGCGAGAGGAAGACGGGCGCGTTGTCGTTCTCGTCGGTGACGAAGACGCGGGCGGTGACGGCGGCCGAGCGGCGCTGGCTGACGTTCCGGGCCTGGTCCGTGGCCTCCACCACCAGCAAGAAGGAGGCGGCGGCCTCGCGGTCGAGGCCCTGGCGCAGGGTGAGCTGCCCCGAGCGGCCGTCGAGCTGGAAGGGGGCTCCAGGCGGCTCCAGGTGCAGCAGAGCATAGCGCACCTGGCTGTTGGGGCCCACCCCATCCCCGTCCAGCGCCTGGAAGGTGAAGATGGAGGAGCCAGCCTGGGCATTCTCAGGCACCACAATGGTAATGGGGTCTTCAGGGAAGGTGGGTGCCTGGTCATTGCAGTCCTGCACGTGGATGTGGACCAGCACCAACCTGCTGGAGGGATAGCCGTGCTGCGTGTCCTCAGCACTCACCTGGAGCACGTGCCGTGCCCCAGCCTCATAGTCCAGCTCACGGGCAGCGTAAATCTCCCCTGTCACACTGTCAACCACAAAGGTGCCATCCCCACCGCCTCCTACCACCGTGTAGGTCAGCTGTCCTCGAGCAGGGGCGTCCGGGGGGGCCACTGAACCAATCACAGACCCCGGCTTGACCCCCTCGAGGGGATGCAGGGTCAACACGGTGGCATCAGGCCGGGGCAGCACACGGGAGGATGGCAGCACCTGTGAGGAGAGAAGGAGTGAGAGGCACGCACAGGGGGCTGTGTGCCAGGGCACACGCTGGAACACAGGAGGGTCCCTCTGCTGCTCTGAACACACTTTTCACTGTGAGGGTGCCTGAGCCCTGGCCCTGGCACTAGTTGCCCACAGGTGGTGGAGTCCCCAGCCTTGGAGACAGCCAGAAGTCACCCAGACAGCCCCATGTGAGCAGGGGCTGGAGAAGATGACCTTCACAGGTGCCTTCCCTCAGCCACGCTCGGGCTCTGTGCCTGGGTCTGATCCTGCAAAGCCAACGGACAGCAGCAGAAACAATTCTGCAAACATAAGCAAGAGTGAATGAGAAGAGAGGGCACGCTCATCCTGATGGGAGGCACAGAAAGAGAATCCAGTATGACCCCAAGATAAATAAACACTATCACTAGTTTTATTATTAAAGATACTGGAGTTAACTGGGGCATGAGGTGCACTCACAGATGGGAGAGAGGATGCTGTAAAGGCCACCACAGTATGACCTGAAGAGAAAACCCCCTGAAGAAGCACGTTCCTGTAAAGGAGCTGAGGAAAACGGGAGTAACAACAAACCTGTCAGCCCAGAGGGGATCAAACCCAGTGGCTGTCAAGCAAATATCTACTACAGGGATGCAAACCAGCATGATGGGGATGGCCAGCCTAGCCTCAGTGCTCTGGAGGCTGCAGAACAGCTCTGATGACAAGAACAGTTACAGACATAGTGTAAAAAGGAAATGGTATAAAACATGTTGCTGGTGGCTGAAGGCAGTTGTGGCAGGCTCCACTCCTCAAAGGAATGTGGTATATCATGGCCACCTGGCCTAGAACTCAGCTCTGGATCTCCCATGCTAGTGAGGGACAGGCACAGAGTGGGGATAGCTGTGTGGCAAAGGACTGAGAGACCAGCTGGCTCAAGGCAGCAATGGGCAGGGCTGCTGGAGGTGGCACAGCAAGGACAGTCAAATGGCCTTGGCAGCTCCAAGGACATGGCTGAGAAGATGTGAAACAATGTTCAGTGGGAGTGCCTTGGTGGGGGAACCAGAGCCTCTGCTGTAAGAGGAAGGTCATTACTAACAGTAAAGAAAGGATGCAGCAGTGTGGGAAGCACCAGGCAGGGAGTACCAAAGTGACACAGACATGAGGGGCACCCTGCAGGTCAGAATAAACACCCTGCTGGTCAGAACACTGGTTTCAGCAGACCCTGGGAAGAGTGGAAGTCTCTGTGCAGGGAACCTCTGATGTCTTTCCTGCACCAGGGTATCTAGGACAGGGTTGGCTGAGTAAAGCCTGGAGAAGGCAGAACTGCAATTGGCAGTTCTTTGGACATGAGAACAGGTGCAGGGTCATCCCTTCCCATCCAGGTTCTCCCTGTGGATTTTAGGGCTGGACCAGCAGCTGAGCAGGAGCAGAGGGTGCCCAGGGATGAGGGTGGGCAGAAAGGCTGCCAGGTGTGGATGGACTCCTCCAAGAGGCAGGTGTTGTGCAGGTGGCACAGGGACAAGAGGACGGGGGCAGGAGGGGCTGTACCTGCACACGGACGATGGCTGACGTGCTGCGGGGCGCCGTGCCACGGTCACTGGCTGTCACTGTGAAGAGGTACTCGGCCCGTTCCGCCCGCCGCAGCACCGCGGCCGTGCGCAGCTCGCCCGTGGCCACGTGCAGGCTGAACCGCTCTGCCCAGGCCCCTGCAGAGACAGGGCAGCGTGGCACAGGGAGGCACGGGGAGAGTGCCAAGGAGGGAGCGTGCTCTGGGATCCCAGCAGCGGGCACCACCGCCCAGGGGATGGCTGCCGGGCAGGGCAGCGTGGGTTTGCTGCTCTGCAGCTCGTACCTATCAGGGAGTAGATGATGGTCCCGTTCTCCCCCTCGTCAGGGTCCTTGGCCTGCAGGGAGGCGACCAGGAGTCCCGATGGCTTCTCTTCCAGCACCTGCAGCATGGCCCAGGGAGCAGGTGAGTGGCACAGGGAACCGCTGAGATCACTCCACAGAGCCCAAGCATTGGCATGACCCAATGAGCTCTGCACCGTTCTGCACCAGCCCTACACCTTCCCCACAACAGACTCCCCGCAGCACCCACATGCTGTGCCTGAGGCTGGGAACACAGAGAAGCCCACGGCAATTGGCCAGAGGAGGCTGTGCCTCTCCAGCCCTTGTGTCCCCTTTAACACCCCACTGGGCAGTGTGGGGCACATGGAGGAGGGCACTGCTTCGCCCCGCTGCACCCAGAGCCTCTGCAGGCAGGTGTGACCGCAGGGCTCCGCAACAGTCCTGCTCCTCCCTGCCCCAACACACACCTTCAGCTGGAAATGCCAACAGTGAGCCCCGACAGCCCAGCGCCAGCTCCCTGCCCACAGCCAGGGATCTTCTCAGCTCCCACAGTCAGCAGGGAGGTTTCCCACCTCTGGAAGTGCAGCTGGCAGATCTTCTGGGGCTCAGGTACCTCAGCCTGGGCCTTTTCCTTTCTCTCCTTTGTTCCTGGGTAGCACTGCCTGTCTGTAGGTACTTCAGACCCCCAATTTAAGCCAGTGCAGCACAAGACCATTGAGACATCAATCACACGTGCTCAGGCAACCTCATCCTGAGGGGAGCTACCTCCTTTGCCATCGAGACCACGTATTACAGCACTGCACACCTTTTCTGGACAGCTGTGGAACTGGTTGCACCCCCATCCCTGTCCCCCAGCACCTGTCAGGTTTTGGGATCCTCCTCAGCAAACACCCCCTCCTGCTGCAGACCTGCCCCCTCCAGCACACACTCTTTGGTGGAACAGGATTCCCACTTGGCACAGGCTCTTCCTTCCACCCCAGCAGAGGCCAAATTCCCACCTCAAGGGGACAGACCTCACATTCCCATCCCATCAGCACATCCTGTGGCAGAGACCACCCTCCCAGACCCAGCTGTGCAGGGTGATCTGTGCCACTGAACGCATTTAGGAAAGGGACAAGTGGAATCCAAGCACGACTCTGGAGAAGAGGTGCAGATTTCTGGGTAGAGGGTGAGGGCCAGAGCTATTGAACAAGCTGCTGGCACTGTGCTGAAGCCCTGGGAGGGGAGACCAGAGGAGCTGGACTCGTTCAGCCAGGCTAGGCAGTGCTGGGACTGTGCTCTGTAAACACTGGGAGAGGGAGGGAAATTCCAGGGAGAGAGGACAGCTTTTTAAGCAAAAACACAATATTGGCACAAGAACAAATGAGTATAAAATGGTCAGAAATTAGTTTAGGCTGGAAATGAAGAGATGTTTTCTAGTACCAGATCAAGGAATCTGGAACAGCCTTTCACAGCAGTGATGGAGGCACAGACCTAAATATAGCCTGGCCCCTGATGAAAGGAAGGTCTGCGTGGACACCTCGACGTGGGGCCACCCTTCAGAGGCCCCCTCCAACCTCTCCCTGCCACAGGCCGGGGCAACATCTGCCCCCACTGCCCTCAAGCCAGACTTGAGAGGCTCCTGCTCCTCCTCTCCCTTCCATGAGGAGTCAGAGCCCTTTGAGAGAAGCCCTTTGAGCAAAGCACCCTCCTCAGACATGTCAGAGGAGTTACAGAGCAGCAGTTACCCACAGGTACAAATGCCAGTCTGGTCACACAGACAGGAGTAAGCAGCAATGGCAGTGGGTTTGCCCATGCACACTGGTAGGACAGAGGCCATGTGGACGTATCTGGGTGTGCCCACCCTCCCCAAAGGGTGCTGCAAGCCCCAGCCTGCTCCCAGGCTTACAGAGCCCTTCTGGCCACCAGCACAGCTCTGGCAGGGCTGGCAGTGGATGTAGAAATGTGAGGAACATGGTACGTATGGAACAATCCTCCTGTGAACTTCCCCGGCTCCCAGCCCGCTGTGGCTCAGACACTTCCTGAGCCACAGATCGTCGTATTTGTGCTCATCAGCCTTTGATGGATTTTTTTCTTTCCATGAATTCATCTAGCTTTGAACCCATGCAACTCTGGACAATGATTTCACAATTTAATTACATTCTGCATGAAGAAATGCTGCCCGTGTTTATTTTAAACCTGCTGCCTGGTCAGTTCTTATGGAGCTGCCCAGCCTTGTGTTATGAAAAAAGCAACTTCTCATTTCCCCATGACTCTGTGCACACCTTTGTGATATTCCTGCAGCTTTGTCCACGCCAAAGAATGTTTTATTTCTGCTTGGAACCATTATCTGCCAGAGATCCTGTTAACATCCTTTCCCAAACAGTTTCTATCACTTCTGCTCACTTAGGGAATGGAAGCAGACAGAGAGTGTGGGCAGAATCTGAGCTGTGGGTGATGATATTTTCTTTCATTCTCTGTTTTCTTGTCTAATTAAACTCAACATTTGATTTGCTTTTTTGCCTGCCCTGAGCCTGGTGTGGCACATTCACAAGGCTCCAGGCTTCTCCCCAAACTGAAGCAGCCAGTTCAGAGCCCACCCCTAAGTTCCATCTATGTTGCTTTCCAGCAATGTGCTTAGCAGCAGTGATTTCATGTCCCATCCTCTTCCCTGACCCAACAGTGGAACATGATCCTTCTACAGCTCTTCGCAGGGAGCCCTCACCTTGAATGCTGTGAACAGACCATCACATCTTTGAGGGGATACAGCAAAACACCAGCACCAGGGCATGCCCTCTGTGAAAACAGGCACTCCCTTCCTTCCCTGTGCTCCCCCTCTCCTCTCCTAGCAATCATTCCCTGGCAGGATCCATCACTGGAGACCCTTTGCAAGCTCCCCTGTACTGCCAGCACATCACCAGTGCTTCATCTCAGCACACTGCAGCTGGTGCCCAACGGTGGACACAGAGCCCTCCTCTGCTCTGCCTGAAGAACCCTGACATGGACGTGCCCTGAGCATGTCTGCAAGAAATGATGGAGCTCTGTGTTATCATCCAGTTTCACTTCCTCCTCCAAGTCTTTTCTACATCCAAAACATGGCTAAAAGTGGGCTGTTATGGTACTTCACCCTTCTCTCTCTCTGCTTCCAGCACCTGCAAACCAAGGTGCCCAAACCAGAGTGCCCAAACAGGCGTTTTCTCAGAGCTGCTGCAGCATTTACCTGCCCTCAGAACTCTGAACCCCTCTCAGCCTGTCCTGTCCCCTGAAGGACACATCTGCTTTCATGGTCCCTTTGTAGGAGCAGAGCCCTCCCAAGCTCTGGCAGGGCCCTTTCAGCACATTGTGCCCCCAGACACTGGATCAGCTGCAGGTCCTGCCGTGTGCTGTGTCACATGTGTCCCCACAAGGGCTCCCAACAGATGCCAGGTGGAGCATTGCCATATCACAGAGCCCACCCAGTGCTCCCTCAGCCAGGCTGTGGCTGGCTAGTCCCTGGCCCGCTCTGCTCCCAGAGCCTTGCTCAGAGACAGGGCAAGCCTTACTGTGCACCCTTCGCCTCCTCCAGGCTCTGGGAGACGTGCTCACCCTGGCCAAGCTCTGCCAGCAGCTTTCCCTCAGAGCAGGGCATGCCAGAAGATGGCTGGGCAAGGAATGGCTGCACCCTAGGATGGCGAGGGAAGCAGCAATGAGCAGGGAAGGCCTGGTGGAGCTGCAGAGTGCCCCCAGATCTTGTGTCACCCAGGTGGCTACCAACACAGTCCTGTCTGCCCTGGCCTGTCTGGGGTGCCCAGCTCGGGCAGGACATGTGGCAGAGGGTGGCTGTCACCATCGTGGTGCTTCTGAGCCACTCAGAGCCAGGGCTTTGAGCACACAGCCTGACGTGCAGCAATGGACGTGCAGAGAGGGCCTGGCTGCCCAGCTGTGGGCTGCCCCTGCTCTGTGCCAGGGCCCTGGCTGCCCATCCTGCTGCTCTGCTGCTGCCAGTGCCCCTCAGCTGATCCCACGAGCCCTCGCTGGGGCAGCTCCTCTCCCAGTTCTCCTGAGCAGCATCCATGCAGCTGGGTCTGCAGCACATGCAGTGCCCAGTGACTGCTGCCACCAGAGTGTGCAGGGAAAGCTTGCTTGGCAGGCACAGCAGATCCACAGAAAACTCTTGTGCATGCCAAGCCAGCTGGACAACATTTTCTTGACTTCCCAGAAAGACAAGTGTCTGTACCCAAAATCCCCAGGCCTAGAGGGTGATAGCCTCATGCATCTCCCTGCTCACCACTGTTCACCCTGGCTCTTCTCTGAACCTGTGTCAGGTTCAGGGCTCCTTTTGCTGTCCCTCCCTACAGGCACGTGTGAGCCAAGAGCTTCTGCCTGCTGGCCAGTCCTGGTTGTGCCAGAGCCCTCCAGAGCCCCTGCCTGCTCTGTGCACCAGGATTTCTGCCCTGCCCAAGGACATGCCCCTCCTGCCACATCTCTAATTTATCCAACTGTCCTGGCTGCTGCATGGATCCAACTGGTGCCTGCTCATCTCCTACCCTGAGGCTCTCCTGGGTCCCCCTGCCCACCCCCTTTTCCCCAGCAGTACCCCTTACCCCCCATCCAGAGGCCACCAGACCCCCTGGGTGCTCCAGCCTGCAGCCCTACCTGCACAGTTAGCTCCTGACTGCTGCCCACGTGCAGGAAAGCAGGAGAGTTGTCATTCTCATCCAGGACAGTGACATAGATGGTTCCGGTGGCACTGCGAGGAGGTGCTCCCCCGTCCTGCACAATCACCAGGAGCTGGAAGTTGGACTGCTGCTCCCGATCCAAGCTGTGCTTGGTGCTGACCTCTCCTGTGAGGGAGAATCCCAGAGGGGTTTGGGTTGGAAGGGACCTTCAAGCCCATCTTGTTCCACCCTGCTGCCACGGGCAGGGACTCCTTCCACTATCCTGGGCTGCTCCAAGCCCTATCCAACACAGCCTTGAATACTTCCAGGAATGGGGCAGGCACTGGAAGTGAGAACACTGATGAGCAGGAACCCAGCTCAGCCCACAGGCTGCGTCAGAGCAGAGCCTGTGCTCAGCTGTGTTATTCAGGTGTGTTGCTGGAGCCCAGCACTGCGGGGGCAGTAAGGTGAATATTCTGCCGCTGCATTGGCCTGGCTGCAATCACTGCTGCCCTGCCCTGGGCTTTCTCACCAGACAGCCCCACCCGGGAAGCCGGGAGTGTCTCACCTGTCTGTGTGTGGATCAGAAAGTTGGGGTCGTGCTGGAGCAGGCGGTAGGTGAGCCGGCTGTTCTGCCCGGCGTCGCGGTCGCTCGCCATCACCCTTCCCACGGCGCTGCCAGGAGCCTGGTTCTCAGACACGGTGAAGAAGTACCGCTCCTCGCTCAGCCGCGGGCTGTTGTCGTTCTCGTCGGTGACGCTGACGCGCACGGTGCTGGTGCCGGTTTTCCGCACATCCGCCGCGGCCCCGGCGCCTCCCACCGAGGCCAGCACCGTCAGCACGTAGAGGTCCCGCGTCTCCCGGTCCAGGGCGCTCTTGACGTACAGCCAGCCGCTCTCGGGCACGATGCCGAAGCTGGCAGCATCCCCGTCCGCACGCAGGTGGTAGGTGAGGGCCGAGGGCTCCACATCGTGTGCCAGGGCCCTGACCTGCAGGAAGCGGGTGGAGACGGGAACACCCTCCTGCACCTCCACGCGGTAGGTGAGAGTGTCAAAGATGGGTCCGTTGTCGTCCTCGGCCTGCACGTGCACCAGCAGCGTGAAGGTGGAGCTCAGCTGGGGAACACCGCTGTCCCGGGCCACAATGGCCAGGCTGTAGGCTGAGATGGCCTCGTACTGCAGGGCCCCAAGGAGCCGCACGGCCCCCGAGGCACGCTCCACGACAAAGGTGCCCTCACCCCCTGAGAGCAGCTCAAAGGCCACCTGCCCATTGGCACCGCTGTCACGGTCCTCAGCCTGCAGGCTGTACACTGTAGTGCCGGGCTCTGTGGCCTCTGGCAGCAGGATGGAGTCAGAGGGAGCTGGGAATGCCGGCGCGTTGTCGTTCACATCTGACACGGAGATCTTCACCCGCGTGTTGCTGTAAGCAGGGGGGGAACCGCTCCGGGCCTGCACATCCAGGATGAGAACTGCCTGGGACTCGTGATCCAGAGGCAGGCTGGTGCGCAGCTGCCCCGAGGCTGAGTCGATGGAGAAATAGCCGTGAGGGTCCCCCGAGGAGATGGAATAGAAGATGTCATCAGCATGACCTGTGGGCAAGAGGACGGAGACAGAAGGCATGAGTTGCCATCCAGCTTACTGCCTCAGCCCCGGGGTCAGGCAGCTGTGCTCCAAGGGGTGCAGCAGCACAGTGCTCAAGTGCACAGACCCCGGGTGTGAGCACAGGTGCTGAGCTGGGTGCACACTCAGGTCAGTGTGTGGAGCTCTCAGAGCAGGCCCACTCCATGAGGAAGTGTGGTGGATGCTGGACCTCAAGGATGGTGTGGGGACAGGGAAAGTGGCACATGCAAAAGGGACAAGGCCATACCTGGCGGGTTCTGGGCCTGGACAGCCCCCACAGTGGCGCCCTGTGGCATGTCCTCGGGCACACTGAAGAAGTACTGAGCTTGCTCAAAGACAGGGGGTGAGACTGTGCCCTCCACGATGCTGATGTTTACCCGGGCATTGGGCTGTGCCTGCAGGCCCCCCCCATCCTGAGCAGAGATCACCAGCTGCACCAGGGTGTTGGCTTTGCCACTCAGAGACCATGACAGAGAAATGACACCTGAGGAAGAAAGTCATTGATGGGGCATTGTGCTGCACCCCTGGCACCTGGCACCAGGGGACAGGCCAAACCACAAGGTGGAAAAGGCAGACCAGAAGGGGTAGGAAACAACATGCATCACAGTGGGAGCCCACCACGGAGGAGCTGGAGTGAACAAGTGGAGCTCTCCCAGGAAAGGCTCCCCAAATCCTCTGCACTTTGTCTGACAGCTAGCTCTGAGCTCAGCGGTGGTACAGGCTGTGGGACATGAGCCTGAAGGCAGGTCTTGGGAGAGGGAAAGGCAGGGAGAGGGCTTCCAATCTGGGGCAAGGGTGAGTGTCATAACACAGCAAGCAGGCCCTGGGCTGGCAGACAGGATCTGGGAGGGGATATACAAGTGAAGGACCATAGTTGACAGGCATTACAAAGGAGGTGGCCCTGCATTAGGAGGGCTGGTAGGGCTTGTCACCTTTCCAGTCACCTGCTGGGAATTGAGAACCAGTGTGCAGATTCCCCAATGTGCCTTTCTGTCCTGCTGAGAGTCCCTGGCATCACAGACCCATGCACCCACTTCCCCAGCAGAAACTGCTCTGGCTTCGAGCAGATGCAGCCATTGAGAACAGTGGGATCAAGAGTGACACAGTTATAGAGGAGAGTTAACTGAGCTGGAAAAGACGGGACTGGCAGGGACAAGAAAGGAAGCAGGACACAGCCTGATCATACAGCTGATCAAACAGCTGTGTGATCAGCACACAAGAGGAAGGGCACAGTGAGTCGGAGATGGGGAATGGGGAGAAGAAGGCAGACAGGACAAATGAAGAACAGAACAGGGAGCAGTAACAAAAAGTCAGGGACTGAGTCTGGGAAGGGGTTACCAGAGGCTAAGGAAGTTTAGCAGGGAAGGATGTGGCAGGGAGAGGAACAGACGTATTCTGGAGACAGACTGCACTGCTGAGGTGGCCAAGCAGTGACACTCAGGCTGGTTTTGATCCCTCCCACATCACAGTGTTCCAACCGCTGCCTGCTCTGGCTGCCCGACAGCTCACCTGTGTCCTTGTTGAGGGAGAAGAGCGGGGGCGAGTTTCCCCGGACGATGCGGTACGTCACCCTGCCATTGAGGCCCTCGTCCTTGTCGTGGGCAGCGACACGCAGCACGGCCGTGCCCGGCATGCTCTGGGTGCTGATGCTGGCGGCGTACTCCAGCGGGTAGAACACCGGCCGGTTGTCGTTCGTGTCCTCCAGGAACACTTTCACGTACACCATGGAGTTGAGGCCGCCCTGCGGAGGCACTGGGTCAGGGACAGCCCGAGGACAGCAGCAGCCCTGCACAGCGCTGGCTCAGCAGCACTACGTAGGCAGCCTCAGCGGCACTCACCCCATCCACAGCAGTGATGGTGAAGTCGTAGGCAGCCGTGCCCTCATCACGGTCCAGGGGCTGCACCGTGCACAGCTGCCCTGAGTGTTTGTCAATGCTGAACTGCGTGGGGATGACGCTGCCGATGCCAGAGCCGATGGAGTAGGAAAGGGAGCCAAAGGCACCACTGTCTGCATCTGTGGCTGTCACCTGTGCGAGGGAAGGCACCGCCTGAACAGAACAGAACCAGCCAGACCCAGCCCAGCCCCACCACCACACCCCAGTGCCACCTTCTGCACCTGGCCACAGCCACCGTGCCACCCTCAGAGCCGGCCATCACAATGCAGCGTGACAGCAGCTGTGGCTCTTGTCCCAGACCAGACACTGCTTCTTCTGCAGGACATGCAGCAGTGCACCAGCAGCAGCCCCTGCACCTCTATTCCTTCTTTTCTGCAAAGACACTCAGGATGGGACAGGAAGAAAGTCCCCCCCCTGTCACCATGGCCCTGGCTCTGTCCTGCTCTCAGGGCTCCGTGTCTAGCAGTCCCAGACACAGGGCATGAGGATGGAGGGTAGCACTGCCCTGTGACAGTCCAGTCTCACGCTGCCTGGAGCACAAGAAGTGCACCCACTATGACAGACATGGCAGGAGGAGGAATGCTGCTCCCTGCCTGCCCTCCCCAGCTCCTCCTTTGGGCTCCCACAGAGCTCAGGTCAGCAGAAACCAACTCCTGACTCCACATCCCTGCCCACAGCTCCTCCAGCAGCTGGGAGCTCCGTGGAGAGCAAAGCTGGGGGACAGAGCTGGGGAAGGCAGCTGGGCCAGGCGCGGGTGAAGCGGAGTTCAGGCCTCGTCAGCCACAGCTCCTCCCCGCAGCAGCCATGGGGCCTCGCTCCGCACGAGCAGCGCCGCGCCAAGCCGAGGGCCCGGCTGGGGGCTGCGGGCCGCTCACCGGGGGGGCAGCAGCCAGGGCGGGGACACCGGGCCTGCAGGGAACAGCAGTGGGCACTCACTGGGCCACCCCGTCCTGAGCACGAACAGGAGGCAGCACCTGCGACACCCCCAGCAGCCCTGCTGCCTCTGGGCTGAGGGGCTGCCTGCAGGGAGAAACTGAGACCACATCTCCAGTGAGCACTAGGCTCCTGTGCAGAGGATCTGCTCCTCAACCATGCAGCAGCTGCCAGAAGAAGAACCATGGAACAGGATCCCCCCTCCCCACTGCAGCTGCAGAGCACTTGGAAACACAGGTGCTGTGACAGAACTGGGTCAGGAGGCACTTTGGGAAACTGGACCCACCTAGAGCTCACCATCCCCCTCACCTACTGACCCAGCCCATCTTCCTGGGGAGCTGCTCAGCACAAATCTGACCCTGCTGATATCACTGGAGCTCGTGTGCAGGTTACCAGTACAGTGGCTCCAAGCTGCCTGTCATTACTGGGGTACAGCCTATACCCACACCCTGTGTGCCTGTGCCTGTGCCTGGATACAGCCCTGTACCCACACCCTGTGTGCCCTGCCTGGGATACAGCCCTGTACCCACACCCTGTGTGCCTGTGCCTGCCTGGGATACAGCCCTGTACCCACACCCTGTGTGCCTGTGCCTGTGCCTGGGATACAGCCCTGTACCCACACCCTGTGTGCCTGTGCCTGCCTGGGATACAGCCCTGTACCCACACCCTGTGTGCCCTGCCTGGGATACAGCCCTGTACCCACACCCTGTGTGCCTGTGCCTGCCTGGGATACAGCCCTGTACCCACACCCTGTGTGCCTGTGCCTGGATACAGCCCTGTACCCACACCCTGTGTGCCTGTGCCTGGGATACAGCCCTGTACCCACACCCTGTGTGTCCTGCCTGGGATACAGCCCTGTACCCACACCCTGTGTGCCTGTGCCTGCCTGGGATACAGCCCTGTACCCACACCCTGTGTGCCTGTGCCTGTGTCTGTGCCTGGGATACAGCCCTGTACCCACACCCTGTGTGCCTGTGCCTGTGTCTGTGCCTGGGATACAGCCCTGTACCCACACCCTGTGTGCCCTGCCTGGGATACAGCCCTGTACCCACACCCTGTGTGCCCTGCCTGGGATACAGCCCTGTACCCACACCCTGTGTGCCTGTGCCTGCCTGGGATACAGCCCTGTGCCTGGGACACCCTGTGTGCCTGTGCCTGCCTGTGCCTGCCTGGGCCTGCCTGGGATACAGCCCTGTACCCACACCCTGTGTGCCTGTGCCTGCCTGGGATACAGCCCTGTACCCACACCCTGTGTGCCCTGCCTGGGATACAGCCCTGTACCCACACCCTGTGTGCCCTGCCTGGGATACAGCCCTGTACCCACACCCTGTGTGCCTGTGCCTGCCTGGGATACAGCCCTGTGCCCACACCCTGTGTGCCTGTGCCTGGGATACAGCCCTGTACCCACACCCTGTGTGCCCTGCCTGGGATACAGCCCTGTACCCACACCCTGTGTGCCCTGCCTGGGATACAGCCCTGTACCCACACCCTGTGTGTGTCCTGCCTGGGATACAGCCCTGTACCCACACCCTGTGTGCCTGTGCCTGGGATACAGCCCCTGTACCCACACCCTGTGTGCCTGTGCCTGGGATACAGCCCTGTGCCCACACCCTGTGTGCCTGTGCCTGGGATACAGCCCTGTACCCACACCCTGTGTGCCCTGCCTGGGATACAGCCCTGTACCCACACCCTGTGTGCCTGTGCCTGCCTGGGATACAGCCCTGTACCCACACCCTGTGTGCCCTGCCATTCCTTGCGTCAGCTGCCAGCCTTCTCCACCACTGCAGATGGAAATGCATAACCAGCTGCCACAGTGACTGGAATAGGTACTAAATGGTAAACAAAGAGTTTTCTTTCCTTCAGAATGAACTACTTCTCACTCTGAAGGTTATCAAAATGTACATCAGCTGCTTTAATCACTGTACAGCCACACGCTCTGCTGCAGAGTGAGATAGCAGCTGCAGGCTCCTTATCCCAGGGGCTCTGATGCTTCCAGAAGAGTCTCCCTTCCCCACTGTAACCATCTTCTGATGGGTGCCACCCTTAGGAACACCCAAAGGGGGAATACCCACCTTCCTGCCACAAGACCTGGACCAGGTTTCAGGAACAGGGAAGCAATAGATGAGCTCTCACTCCTGTGTAGTGCAGCACAATCTCCCTGACAGTTTCCTGGTACCCAGAGCCATGTTCCAGCAAGATAACTGGTAGACCCAACAGTCTGACCTGGCTGTGCAGCCAGGACAGGATATCCCATGTATCTACTGCTTCACTGCCCCATCCTGTGGTGGGACCATCTGTGAACCGCTGGTCCAACACAAAACTCTGCCCAATATGAGCCTACACATCATCTAAGAGAGGTCCCATCACTGGTGCCACCATAACTGCAGCCCTGCACCTGGTTCTTGTCTCCCTTGGATGGGAGATGCTCAACTGGTGCCTAGAGAGAAGCCACAGGAACAGCAAACACCTGCTGGACCAGGTCACAGTGTTGACTGAGTTTGGGGCCACTGGACACTTTGCTCTGTGCTCTGCCACTGCGTGCAGAGGGAGGGGGTGTGGCTGGTGCACCCCCAGTCCCAGCTCCCTGCCTGCAGACCTCTGATATCCCACGTGTGAATCCCATGGGATGGGGCTGGCTGACTGCCTGTGGGCAGCCCACGCTCAGCAGGGCCTGACACGAGGCCCAGGGATAGCAGGATCCCTGCTGCAGCTGGGTGATGCCTCCTGGGGACCCCAAGAGACACCACAGGGACCACCAGCCAGCAGGTATGGCAACCACCTCATTTCAGCTGCACGCACTGCTGCAGACTCACAGCACACACAGTTTGAGACAGGGACACATTTTTAGCTGTGAGGGCAATTAGCCACCAAAAGGGCTCATTAGGGCCTGCGGTGAGTTCACCACTTCTGGAAATTTTTAAACCAAGCATGGACATTTTTCCAGGAACTTTGCTAGAAGCTAATGCAGGGCAGCCCCAGGCTCTGTATTTAGCATCTGCCCCAAATCTTGGATCCACAGCTGGTTTCACTGCAGCTCACTCATGAGACTCTTGATGTTTGCCTGAAAAATAGAGGGAAACGGGGTCAAGCCGCCTGTGGAACTGCCCAGGAAACTCTGCACTGGGGCTGTGCCAGTCCTGCTGCTCGAATGTGTGGGAGCAGGAGCCAGGGCTCTGAGCCTGAACGGCAGCCCCACTGCCCCCTCACCTCTGACTTCTGAACGGAGCCCGCACAGCCACAAAGGCTTTAAGCACAAGGACACCAATGCCCTGCCAGGAGATCCCTGACCTGGAGCTGCCAAGGAAGCAGCAGTACCTGAGGAAGCCAGGTTCACAGACCCCTGGTCTCACAAAGAATTCCAGAGTCCCTGCCAAGCAGGGGTGGCACGCAGCTGGATCTGCTGTTCCTAGAAGGGACTGCTAACTGGGGATATGGCAGCTGGCAGTAGCTGTGACTGCAATGGCCATGAAGCAGCAGATTCAGGATCCTAAAGGGAGTGGGGAAGAAGAGAAGCTGAGTACAGACCCTGGATTGCAAGACAGAGTTCAGCTTTTACAGGGAACTGGGCGATGGAAGGGATCTCGTGGGAGGCAGCACTGAAGGCCAAGGCAGCTGAGGAAAGCTGGCAAGCCCTCAGGACAGCACACTCCAGAGCAGCCCATCGCAGTGCTCAGGAAAACACTGAGACCTCAGCACAGAGACCTCAGCAGATGGCCTGGGCTGAGCAGGGGCCTCCGGGCTAAGCTGCCATGCAAAAGGTGATGTATGCTAAGAGAACTGCACTGTCCAGCCTGGAGAGGGGAAGGGTCCGGAATGACCTCACTGGGGCCTTTCAGCACCTGGAGGGAGCCAAGGAGATGGAGAGAGAGGCTATTCAAAAGGGCCTCAAAAGATAGGCCAAGGGAGAACTGCTTCACACTGACAGCGAGTAGGTTTAGATTGGATATTGGGAAGAAATTCTTCCCTGTGAGAGTGATGAGGCCCTGGCACAGGGTGTCCAGAGAAGCTGTGGCTGCCCCTGGATCCCTGGCAGTGTCCAAGGCCAGGCTGGACAGGGCTTGGAACCACCTGGTCAAGTGGAAGTTGTCCCTGCTGGATGGCAGGGGGTGGAAGGAGATGACATTTAAGGTCCCTTCCAACCCAAACCATTCCACAATCCTTTGAGATGGGCATGGAGGCAACACTCGTAGTAGGAATCTATGGACACTGCTAGGCATGTCAGGATGTGCCAGCAAAGCCAAAGTTCAAGCCTGAGCGTGCTAAGAAGAGCCTCTGCACTGTGCTGGCAGTGAAGGCCTGAAGAGGAGCCCAGTTCTGAGTGTGGATTCAGCAGCAGCAGGCACAGCTAAGACTGCGACACTCAGTGCCTCCTCCACCTCGGTCTCCACCAGCCTCCCAGGCCTCCATGCTGCTCAAAAGGCTTCAGAGAGCCTCCAGAGAGGGGTGAAGGGAGAGTCAACATTTCTTTGGAAAGATTGATCCGCATGAATCCATGGGACTCCACAGGCTGCATCAATGGATGCTGGCAGAAATGGATTTGTGGGGCTGCTCTTCACATGTGGGGGCAAACCAGGAGAGATCCCTGACACCCGGAGGAATGCAAGTCTCACATCCCAATTCAACAAAGGCCAAAAGGATCATCTGAGGGTCTACGTTCTCGTCAGCCACACTTTGGGCCCTGGGAGAATCATGGAGTGAGTCTCCTAGCATGTTTTAGGCCATATGAAAGATCCTGGAAGGGAAGAGCCACCATGGATTGACCATCCTGTTTGCTCTCTGTGGTGACGGGATCTGCGCTCAAAGGGCTGACAGCTGTGGGTGACAATTGCCTTGACTTTAGGAAGGATTTTGACACCTTCTCCCACTGTCCTCATATCCAAGGCAGGATGTTAGTTTGGAGGGCTGGGCAATTGGGTGGGCGAAAGGCTGGGAGACAGGCTCTGGGGAGAGGTTCATGAGCAGTGAGGGAAAGGGTCTGCATGAAAGTGACAGAAGAAATACTCCATTTCTGTCAGACGATGGATGCAAGTGAAAAGGCATATGTCCTTGAGACCAGAGGATGCGTTAAGGAACTCAGGCATGACCCCCATGTTTTGAAGACTTCCTGGATAGGTGTAGAGGAGGCTGCTACCATGGCAGGGTTTGGGGATCACATCTGGGCTACCTTCTGCTGAAATCCCTCACTGATCAGTGCAATTACATGGGAATGCTGCTGTTGGCATCCAGTTCCCGGCTGGTTTGAATCTGGCAAGGGATGTCAAAGTCAACAAGAAGGGCTTCTGTAAGGACATCGGTGACAAAAGGAAGGCTGGGTAAAATGTAGGCCCACAGCTGAAGGAGACTAGGGACCTGGTGACACAGGACATGTAAAAGATTGGGGTACTTGAAGCCCTCCTTCCCTTACTCTCTACCAGTAATATGGGTCTTCAGGAGACTCGGATCTCAGAGAACAGTGTGAAAGACATCACTGCCAGGCCCTTCACAATAATCTTTGCTCAAGCATCACATTTGGGAGGTGCCTGAAGACTGTGGGAAGGTAAATATCTCCCGTCTTCAAGAGTAAGGCAGGAGGACCCAGGCAACTACAAAACAATCAGGGTCACCTCGATCCCTGGGAAACTGATGGAGCAGCTACTCCTGGAAACCATTTTTATGCATGGGAAGGACAAGAAAATCATCAGGAGTGGTGAGCACAGCTTCCCCTAAGGACAAATCATGCTTGATCCACTTGATAAATGACTGGCCTGGTGGATGACAGAAAAGGAGTGGATATTGTCAACCTGAAGTGCACCAAATTCTTTGACACTCTCCCCCATGAGATCCTCACTCAGCTGAAAATGCCTCCTGAATGCCTCCTGTGCAGACAGTGCTGGTCAGGGGCACAGCACCTACCTGGAGGCCAGTAGCCAGCAGTGAACCCCAGGGGTCAGTCCTGCCTCCAGCCCTGTTTGGCATCTCCACTAACGACCTGTTTGATGGTACAGTGGGTACCCTGAGCCCGTTGGCTGATGACCCCACACTGGGAGGAGTGGCTGATTTGCCAGAGGGCCATGCAGCATCTGGAGCGACCTTGAGAGGCTGCAGGGAGGGACAAGAGACCTCCTGAAGTTCATAAGGGACAGTGCAAAGTTCTGACCCGGGGAGGAAACAATCCCCTGCAGCAGCAGAGGCTGGGGGCTGCACACTGGAGAGCAGCTCAGCAGAGAGGCCCCCATGGGTGCCAAGCTGAGACAGCAATGTGCCCTTGCTGCAAGGAAGGAGAATGGTGCCCTGGCAGCATCCCGACAGTGTGGCCAGCAGGTCAAGGAGAGGATCCTGCCCCTCTCTCAGCAGTGGTGAGGCCACAGCTGGAGCTGTGTATAGCACAGCACTCCTCAGTACTCCTACAGTACAGCACTGGCTCCCCAGTACAGGAGAGAGATGGCCACACTGGAGAGAGTCCAGTGAGGGCCACAAAGATGATGAAGGGACTGGAGCACCTCTCCTGGGACAAAAGACTGAGGGAGATGAGGTGGTCCAGCCCGGAGAAGGGGTATCACTCCTACAGGAAAGAGGGCAACAAGAGGATGGATCTAGGCTCTTCCCAGTTGTGCCCAGCGTCAGGATCAGAGGGCACAGGCACACACTGGAACACAGGAGTGTTCCTCTGAAGATCAGGAAGCACTTTTCCTTTATGAGGCTTCCCAGGAAAGTGGGGATGCCCAGGGCAGCCAGCTCTGGATGGTGCTGCTTGTGCATGGGGGATTGCACTAGACTATCTCAAGAGGTCCTTTCCAAACTCAGCCATTCTGTGATCTCCAGCCAAAGACCCTCCTGAACACCCCAGATCCCCACTGAGCTCAGATTATTCCAAGGGAGCTGATCTGCTCCCCATCCCTGCAGAGCAACCTTGACCACCCCGGCAGCAGCATCTGCTCCCTGCCCCTCCTTGCCCTCAGGTGTGGTGAGAAGGCTCTGCTGAGGTGCCTTGCAGCTGGGCAGAAGAGCGTGCAGGGGGGCTGCTGTGGCCACCACGGAGCAAAGAGGACAACAAAGGAGAACAGCAACATGACTCAGGGTCAGGCAGCAAGAAACCAGAGCACCAGACGTGGAAAAGGAAGCCAAGTGTGCCTCTCCCCACTGCATGGAGAGCTGGGAGGGCACTGCATGCAAGGCTGGGAGGCCTCGCAGTTTCACACCCTCCTCCCAGCACCCCGGCAAGACAGGAGGAACGAGTGGAGCCAGGGCACAACAGACTTCCTACATCTCCCAGAGATGGGGATGGACAAAGTACAGCCCCACACCAAGGTCCCTCACCCTGCGGGTGTCAAAGCTGCCCCTTCCCACAGAGCCATCACCAGAGGCCCTCGCACACACCTCCTGCTGACCTGTGCCCCAGCCCACAGTGCTGAGAAGTGATGGAGCACTGCTCAGGCTGCAGTCCTCAGCCCTGCTCCCCACTGCAGCCAGCGCAGTCAGCAGGCAGGGAGCTCATCTGGAGCCTGGCCATGGCTGGGGCTCTGCTGCGCACATGTTGTGCTGTGGCTTTGGCAAACATCTGGCTCTGGGGCTCCCGCCCCTCTGAGTGACGGCTCTTGGTGGGAGAGGAGGGGAGGCTGGCGCCAGTGTGGTCAGCGATCCCACGCACGGCTCCCTGCGCCTGAGTGCACGCCAGCCTCTGCCCTCCCAGCCCTGGCACGGCCACTGACCAGCTCAAAGCGGCCAGGGAGCAGCCACACAGCTATTTCAGGAGCCGCTCCTGTCTCCAGGGCTTCGTCTCAGCCTCCAGCACACGCGGGTCTCAGGGGAGGGAGCAGGGTCAGGGTTTGGCCCAGCAGCAGCGCAGCACACGTGGCCAAGGCGAGGGTCAGCCCCACGGCTCCCAGAGCCCCCCGTGCAGGGAGCCCCGGCACAGCTGCCAGCACTGCTGGGTCACAGCGCTGGCTCCCCAGGGCCCCGGGCGCGGGCTGCGGGTCCCACAGCCAGCTCCACACCGCCCAGAGCAGCTGGGGCTGCCCCAGCCCGGGCACCCAAGGCCAGGCTGGATGGGGCTTGGAGTGACCTGGTCTAGCGGAAGGTGTCCCTGCCATGGGCGGGCATGGAAGGAGATGGGCTTTAAGGTCCCTTCCCACCCTCCTGTGATTCCAGGACAGACACAGGGCAGCCAGAAACACGTGCAGCTGGGCAAGGGGAGCAGGGGCTGCCCTGAGATGGGCTAAAGCCTTCGGTCAGAGGGTGAGGGAAGTGGGTTAACCACAGACATGGCAGGGAGGCAGGGTGTGAATGTGGGGCTGGGCAAGAGGGGAGGGAGTGCCCAGCACCCTTCTGGGAGCCCAGGAGCCTCCAAGCACAGGGACAGAGCAGGGCACAGACGGCCAAGGAGCGAGGTTCTGCACCTGGGTTCCTGGGTGTCCTTGCTAGTGAAATGGTATCTGCAGCCAGGAGCTGCAGGGCATAGGGAGCCCCACAGAAGGTGCAGGAGCTGAACAGGACCTGGAAGCTAGGGAGCAGAAAGGGGTAGGGAATCCTGGAGCAGAGCAGGGCTGGGAAGCTGGCAAGAGTGCTCAAGGTGGGGGGCTTGAATGGGGCAGCCACAGCACAGGGCAGAAATGGCAGAACCCAGTGGGCACTGAAGCCAGAATGACCCCAAACCAGGGTGTGGGGCTGGGTTTCAGCCATGTGGAGCTCAGGCAGAGAGCGCTCAGAGAAGGTCGATGCAAAAAGATGGGACACACATCAATAAGATGTGCAGGAGAGACTGGGCTGGGATCAGCACAGGATTGAGCATACCAGGCAGGGTGAGCCTAGGGAGCAAGGCCAGGATGGGGCCCCCAACATCAGGAGCACATGGAGCTGCTCTGGAGACAGGCTGGGTGAGATGGGGGTGTTCAACCTCAAAAAGGCTCCAGCGAAACCTTAGAGTCCCATCCAGTGCCTAAAGGGGCTCCCAGAGAGCTGGAGAGAGACTTTGGACAAGGGCCTGGACTGACAGGGCAAGGGGGAATGGCTTCACACGGCCAGAGGACCAGGTGAGATGGCACATTGGGAAGAAGTTCATCCTCTGGCACAGGGTGCCCAGAGCAGCTGTGGCTGCCCCATCCCAGGCCAGGACTGGTCTAGTGGAAGGTGCCCCTGCCCACAGCAGGGGTTTGGAACTGGACGATCTTTAAGGTCCCTTCCCACCTAAAACCATTTTGGGATTCCACAGGGAGAGGCTGGCATGTCCCAAGGGCTGTGCAGGTGGAGGACAGCTGCCCTGGGTCACAATGGCAAGGGGGAGAAGACAACTGCAGCCGGCACTGACCAGGGGTGCGGGGAGAACAAGAGGGAGCAGAAACAGGGGTGCAGGGGGAGCACGCTGATGACTGGGGCACGGGAGGGGGCCGAAGGGCCGGCCCTGCGGAGGGCTGCACACGTGCGTGGGCTGTGGGTGGACGTGGGTGAGCGAGCTGTGCGAGCAAGGGCAGGGGTGGAAAGAGGAGTTCTGTGGGGCCTAGGGCTGAGGCAGAGGTAGGGAACAGGGGCAGCTGTGAGGGGGCTGGGGATCACACGGAGGAAGGAGGGAGCTGTTCCAGGGGGCTGGGAGGAGGAGCAGAGGATGGGGGAGAGGAGCACGAGGGGCTGGGGCCTCTCAGCTGCAGTGGAAAAGCTGCTGCAGCTCCAGGGGAAATGCTACTTGAATTAATCATGGCGCTGGCTGCTGTGCCAAGCCCAGGAGGAGGCTGCTGGCAGCGCAAGGAAATAACTTTCACAGGAATTTGGAACAAATGCAGCTCTTCTGGCGGTAACAACAGCACTCACCTCCCCCCACAAGCTCCCCGTGTACCAGCATCGCCCCCATGCCCGCACTCCTGTGTACCCCCAGATCCCCCCATGGCAGCCTGCTCCTCAGCACCGTGACACTCTCCCTGCCTTGCTCCTGCCCCCCAGCACGCTCCCAGGCATCTCCCCATCGCGCTCTGGAAAGCTTGCCTTGTTTCTAAGGAGGGGGAGGCCTGTTCTGTGTTGTGCAAAGGTCTGGAAATAGGTTGATACTAAATCCCTTGCCCTAAGAACACAAACGCAGGCAGGCAGCAATGCCCCCTCCCTCCTGCACTCCCCTTGCCCGCAGTTGGTGAGCATCAGTCCTTGTGCTGCCCCAGGCCCATGCATGGCTACGCTCCGTGTCCCTGCCAGGAACAGCCCTCCAGACCTCTCCTGGTAATACAGTGTATGAGCCCTGGGGTAGCCTACAGCTCTTCATCCAAATCTTCCTCCCTGGGGCATGGCCCACGGGGCTGTCCCAGTGCTATGCATGTAGCATTGCCCATGAATGTCCCATGGAATCACAAACCAGAACCAAAAACTCATCAGACTTGTCCTCAAAACAACAGACTCTACATTAGGTGCATTGCTGGTCAGCTTTTAATTTCTGACGTTCCCCAACATTTGTGTATGGGTGCAAAGGCAGTACGTAAACCCTGGTTCCAAAATCATCAGTAATGGATATATGCAAGAATCAATAATCCACCACTCCCTGTCATTCAGGTTGCTGTCCAATCAGCCCATGCTCACCACATGGGGCTCACAGCTCTCTCTGCCAGAGCACAGACAATACTTGATTTAGCATGAAAAGTCAGAAAGTCCCAGAAAAAAACACTATCTGACCATGCATGCAGTGTGCTGGTACACAGTCAAATGTTTAAAGCAAATTTAAACCAGCAGGGTGAATTTGTACCAGAGCAGATTTATACAGAGCACAGCACTGGAGTGGGGTCCAGTGCCCTAAAGCTTCTGCATCATCAGCTCATGGAGGCAGAGAGGAGCAGGGCAGCCAGCTAGTGACAGTCTCCTGCTCCATTTTCTGCTGGTCTCATGTTCACTGCTACCCTGGCCTCTGTCTCCACCAGTGTTTCCTTCTCAGCTCAGATTTGAACAGTGAGCTTGCTATTTCCTTTGCTTCATGCTCAGTCTGCTACTGTGAGACCTGGCCCATAGTAAACACGAGTAATAAACAGAGAAGACGTTATGAGTTCCTTTTTCTTTCTCAGAAGCTCAGGCCAGCAACCTGCTCTGCTCATCCCTGCTCACTCTCAGACACAAAGCCTGTCCCGGCAGACAGAATGCAGTCTGCAAGGGAGCAGATCGTCTGTAGTGATTGTCCAGGTCTCTCCTGCTCACTCATGGGGACTCCTTCCTTCCCCACCCTTCTCTCCTGTCCATGGAGAGTAGACATCACTGTCTAAAAACACGCCTGGTCCTCCCAGGCTTTTCTGCCTAAAAATGGGGCAGACTGACCAGGAAGCAAACCCACTGAGCTCTGTGCTGACCTGGGTGACTGTCCTATGTGCTGTACCTCATCTGGCAGGGCCTGCCCGTGACCTGAGCACTCGTCACCATTGTGTGGGTCTGGACAAAACCCAGGCTTCGACAGAGATGCTTGGCTGTCCCGAGGCAGGGTGAGCCCCAGTGCCTGGAAGCCATAGAGAGATGGAGCCAAGCAGGAGCAACAGCACAAAAGGCTTGTGGGGGCAGCACACCTGACATCGGCAACTTAGGGGGAACAGTGCTGGGCACTGGCCACCGAGAGCCCTGGCAGCACCTCTGAAGCCTTCCTGTTTGAGGCAACCGGGGTGGCCATGCCAGGCAGCTGCGCTCCGAGCCCGGGGCTCCCTGGCCTGGCTCTGCCCAGCCCCCAGACTCGGCTGGCCGCTGCTGCATCCTCGATCAAGCCCTGGGCCTGGCCAGCCTCCTTTCCCATCCTCTCACATTTCCTGGCTCAGAGGAAGCAGCAGCAGATGTGTGAGCTGTTTGCTTTGTGCCGGGGCCGCGCGGGAGTTACCTGTGCTCAGCCCGGCCGCGCTGTTCCAAACGAAACACCCGCGCTCGGCCAAGACATCAAACGTGGCCAAGCCTCGGCCCCCGCCGGCTGCCAGGCCAGGCCAGCCCTGTCCCTGCACAGCGCAGAGCCAGCGGGCGTGAGCTGGGCACTCTCTGGGGTGCCCCCAGCCCCCGTGCCGGGCACTGTTTGGGGTGCCCCCAGGCCCCGTGCTGGGCACTGTTTGGGGTGCCCCCAGGCCCCGTGCTGGGCACTGTCTGGGGTGCCCCCAGCTCCCGTGCCGGGCACTGTTTGGGGTGCCCCCAGTCCCTGTGCCGGGCACTGTCTGGGGTGCCCCCAGTCCCTGTGCTGGGCACTCTTTGGGGTGTCCCCAGCTCCTGTGCTGGGCACTCTTTGGGGTGCCCCCAGCCCCCGTGCTGGGCACTGTCTGGGGTGCCCCCAGTCCCTGTGCTGGGCACTGTCTGGGGTGCCCCCAGTCCCTGTGCTGGGCACTCTTTGGGGTGTCCCCAGCTCCTGTGCTGGGCACTCTTTGGGGTGCCCCCAGCCCCCGTGCTGGGCACTCTCTGGGGTGCCCCCAGTCCCTGTACTGGGCACTGTCTGGGGTGCCCCCAGGTCCCGTGCTGGGCACTCTTTGGGGTGCCCCCAGCCCCCGTGCTGGGCACTCTTTGGGGTGCCCCCAGCACCTGTGCTGGGCACTCTTTGGGGTGCCCCCAGCCCCCGTGCTGGGCACTCTTTGGGGTGCCCCCAGCCCCTGTGCTGGGCACTCTTTGGGGTGCCCCCAGCTCCCGTGCTGGGCACTGTCTGGGGTGCCCCCAGTCCCTGTGCTGGGCACTGTCTGGGGTGCCCCCAGCCCCCGTGCTGGGCACTGTCTGGGGTGCCCCCAGTCCCTGTGCTGGGCACTGTCTGGGGTGCCCCCAGTCCCTGTGCTGGGCACTCTTTGGGGTGCCCCCAGCTCCCGTGCTGGGCACTGTCTGGGGTGCCCCCAGCCCCCGTGCCCCTGGGGTGCTGGGCACTGTCTGGGGTGCCCCCAGGTGCCCTGTCTGGGGTGCCCCAGCCCCTGTGCTGGGCACTCTTTGGGGTGCCCCCAGCCCCTGTGCTGGGCATTGTCTGGGGGCCCCACTGCACTCTTTGGGGTGCCCCCAGCCCCTGTGCTGGGCATTGTCTGGGGTGCCCCCAGCTCCCGTGCTGGGCACTCTTTGGGGTGCCCCCAGCTCCCGTGCCGGGCACTCTCTGGGGTGCCCCCAGCCCCCGTGCTGGGCACTGTCTGGGGTGCCCCCAGCTCCCGTGCTGGCCACTCTTTGGGGTGCCCCCAGCTCCCGTGCCGGGCACTCTCTGGGGTGCCCCCAGCCCCCGTGCTGGGCACTCTCTGGGGTGCCCCCAGCCCCCGTGCTGGGCACTGTCTGGGGTGCCCCCAGCTCCCGTGCCGGGCACTCTCTGGGGTGCCCCCAGCCCCCGTGCTGGGCACTGTCTGGGGTGCCCCCAGCCCCCGTGCTGGGCACTCTTTGGGGTGCCCCCAGTCCCCGTGCTGGGCACTCTTGGGGTGCCCCCAGCCCCCGTGCTGGGCACTCTTGGGGTGCTCTCCTCCAGCCCGGCCCCACGGCCGCCTCAGGAGCCCCGCCGCCATCTCCGATTGCATTTCCAGAACCCTTCCCACACGGCGAGAGAGCGTGCTGAGGAGCAAGGCCCGGACAGGGAAAGAGGGGGGCCTCCCTTCGGGGGCTCTGCACAGGCCCAGGGCTGCCCTGCCTCTCTGCTCTGACCCCGGCCCCGACCCTTCCCCATCCCTGTCCCAGCCCTGCCCATCCCCACACACCCCACACTGGGACAGGCTGCAGTGCTGCCCTGCATACATCAAACCCAAATCTCCCCTGACCTACATCTTCCTCCTCATCTCCCACTCAGTCCTTCTGCCCATCCTTCCCCCTAATCCTACCCTGACCTGTCCCCAGGCCCCCTGATCTATGCCATCCTACACTTGCCCCAGCTCCACATGCCTCCTCTATTCCACACCTGTCCCTTGCTGCCACCCAGTTCTTCCTTCCTGCCACAATCCTACCCCATCTGCTGCACTCACTGCCCAACAAACCCCTCTCCAGCACTCCCACCGCACACCATCAGTCACCTGCATGCACACACACCCCCCAGAGCCCATCCCCACGCACACCCCCATGCCCCTGCAGTGTACCCACAGACCATTCCTTCTTGCCACCTCCAGGATGACCTAGAGACCGTTTTTCTTGGCCAAGTCACAGGACCTCCTCCAGCCTTGTCTTATGGACCCCAGAATTTCTGTTCTCCTGTCCCCTTGGGCCCCTCTCACCAACCTGACACCAGAGCTTCTCATGGTCCCAGCCAGACATCCCTGTGCCCCACACCTCCAGCAGGGACATGCCCCCAGTGCCACTGGTGCTTGTCCCCATGGACAGCCTGGATGCTGCCACGGTTGGCAGTGCCTCACTGCACCCCCACACCTGCCCTCACCCCAGCTCAGGCAGGTGGCATCGCCTGTCCCAGGAACCAGGGCTCCAGGGCCTGAGCTGCAGCAGAAACACCAAACACAGGGAGCACAGAACGTACAGAATCCCAATGGCACCACTAGCTCATCACAAAGCTTTTGGAAGCCCAGCAGCTCCCCAACCCCAGCTGTGACCTCTTGCCACATAAAGGCTGGTGCAGCAGCACGTGTCTCAGCTCATTAGCTCATTAGCATAATTAATGCTAATGCTCACAAGCAGCCTTACCAACACTGACGAACTTGGGCTAACGACCTCACAGGGGGAGAGGAAAGTTCAAGCCTGGCTAGAGGCAGTTTCTAGAGGCTGTATCACATTCCTTAGTCCCCTTTTGAGTGCCCTAGCTGCAAGGCAGCTCCACACTGATGCAAGCAAGGCCTGGCACAGCAGTACCCACCTCAAGAGAGGCCCCACACCATGCTCTGCATGATGGGCAGCCTTGTGGTGTGGCCGGTGGCAGTGGCATTGCCCACTGCTTGCACACAGAAAGGATGTACACAACTTGGCCCCATTCCAGACTCACACCAAGGGTGGGGATCTCTGCCCCAGCATTCCTGCTGCAAACGCTGCCCATGAAAGCCATGACACCTGCACCAAACACCCTGCATGGGCAGGTCTCCCACCCCAGGCTGCTCACAGCCCTGGCTGTGCCCCTGCCCAGCTCCAGCCTCAATACCTGCACCTACCTGCAAGAAGCAGGTCCCAACAGGGGTGTTCTCCTTCAGGGACACGTTGTAGAAGTTACTCCTGAACACTGGCTCATTGTCATTGACATCCTGCAAGGCCACGTGCACCACAGCTGAGGATGAGAGGGCAGGGGTTCCGCGGTCTGTGGCCAGTACAGTGAGCTGAGGCTGAGGATCCTTTTCATAATCCAGTGGGGCAGCAGTGGTGATGATGCCAGTGGCAGGGTCAATGGTAAACCAGCTGGAGTGGGTATCGCGGCCATGCAGAATGCTGTACCGCACCTCCCCATTGGGACCCTGGTCCTTGTCACGAGCTGTCACCTGCAGGACAAAGCTGCCTGGGTACACCACCTCAGGGATGCTCTGCTTGTACTCCTGCTGGTCAAAGAGCGGGGGATTGTCATTAACATCCATCACCTGCAGCACAAAGGCTGATTCTGCCCGGAGCGGGGGCGTTCCTGAGTCAGTAGCTGTCACCCGCAGATCATAGGAGTCTCTTTCCTCCCGATCCAGAAGTTGGTCCACACAGATCAGATAGATTATGTTGTCCTTGGTAGTGAGGGCAAACTTGCCATCTCCTCCCTCCAGTGTGACATTGACATTGGAATACTCTCCATAGTCGGGATCGGAAACAGAAATGCGTGCCACGTACTGTCCAGGCTGGGCTCCCTCGGAGATCTGTGGGGAGCCATCCTCACTCAGAAAGATGATGGTCATGGTGGGCTGGTTGTCATTGTAGTCACGCACGTGGATAGTGACAAAGGCCGTGGTGACCTCAGGATGGACAGCCTTATCCCTTGCCTGCACCACCAGCTCATGCACCTTCCTCACTTCATAGTCCAGACCCTTGTTGAGCTTGATGACTCCAGTCCGGGCATCGATGGTGAAGTACTGGTCAGGATCGCTCTGCCGTCGGTTGATCTCGTAAATCACATCCCCATTGTCACCTTCATCTGCATCAGAGGCAAAGACCTGCAGGATGCTGCTGCCAGGTTTCAGATTCTCTGAAATGAGCGTGTGATAGCGGCTCTGGTTGAAGCTGGGGGCGTTGTCGTTGATGTCCTGAATGGACACATCCAGCGTCATCTGGGTGCTCCGGGGCGGAGAGCCCCCATCGTAGGCTTCCAGCAGCAGTGAGTAAGAGGAACGGTTCTCCCGATCCAGAACGTTGCTGACCACCAGGTCCAAGTACAGGACCCCATTGGGTCCTCGGCGCGTTTCCAGGCGGAAGGCCTGCCCCACATTCCCTCCCTTAATTGTGTAGCCTTGTGTGTTCAGGAGGCCACTGTCGGCATCAAAGGCCGGGTCCAAGGGAAACCTGCTGCCAATGGGGGTGTGCTCTGGGATCTGAAAGGTGCTGTGTTGCTTGGGAAACACTGGGGCATGGTCATTGATGTCATTCACTTGGATGTTCACCTCTACTGTGATGCCCTCTGGGGTGACAGCAATGAAGCTGTAGCGGTCCCGAGTCTCCCGGTCCAGAACACGAGCTGTTTTGATGATCCCTGTATTCTCATCTATCCCCAAGTCAGTGGAGACGCCACTGCCCTCCTGTGCTGAGATGAAATACATGTAGGCACTAGTTTCAGGGGGTAGGCCAGCACTGATGTCCCCAATGATGGTGCCAGCCGGCTGCTCCTCATCTATTTGTAGATCTAGGGTGCCCAGGACAGCAGAGCCCATCACTGCTCTCAGGCCCCCAAGAATAAGCAGCTCCAGCAGAAGCATTGTTGACCTCTTCATTTGCTCCATGGCTGGCAGCTAGCAGAGCAGAGGGTGGCTTGATCTCCTTTGCAGAGTTCGCTTTAATCCTGCCTGGAATGCAGACCAGAGGATACTGGTTAAGAGAGAGCAAAGGAAGGACAGACGGACAGAAAACAGCCTGGAGAGGGAAGGCCTGCCAGGTACCTGCTGCCCCATCACTATGTAATGCCTGTGCCTCACAAGGAGTGACAATATGTGTCAGAGCCTGCCCAGAACAAAAGCCTGGGACAGCACCTGGAAGGAGCTCACACCTGACAGTGCCCCGAGGTGAGCAGCTAGGACCCTGTCACAGAGGTGCTTCCTACATCCCCAGGTGCTCTTTCCAGCCCCTGCCCGCCTGGCAGTGCTGGCATCAGCTGCCCCGGGCACCATGCCCCGTGTCTTTAACAGCCGAATGCTTCCTGAGAGCCGAATGCAAGAGGACAGACGGTTTTGGGCAAACAGCAGCCTAGCATCTCTCCACCCTGAAAAAAGCTGGTCTCAAATTACGAGATAGCTCAGCGAGTCACTGGTTGAGACCCTGGCCCCCACCCCCTCTCCCCAGCAGCGTGCCTTTCAGGACCTCGGGGACTTAGGTGCCAAAAACCCGTGAAGTGCAAATCTGCTGTCCCTGGGAAGGAGCACAGAACTGGAGCGGGCTTCCATCCAGGGAACAATAAATCAAAAAGGATGCATTGCAAAGGATGTGCCCACAGCTGGGAATGCCCGGGATAAAATCAGGCCGTGCTCATTGTTTGGGCTGGCACGGAGAACGGTGGGTGCCCCACGCCGGTGCCATGGAGGGCGGCGGCAGTGCCGTAGGAACGCAGCGACTCCCTCGGAGCTGCCAGCTGCTCCGTCCCACACCCTCCGCTGCTCACTCCCCTCCTTTGTCTCCTTCTCGCTGCTCCTTGCTGGCTCCGGCTCCTTCCCTCCCTTCCCCGTAACTGCATTTCATTGCAGCAGTGGGGGAGGGCGGCAGAGGCAGCCGCAGCTCCTGCAGCGCTGCAGCCGGACAGGCAGAGCCCGGAGAGCCGCCCGTGCCCGGGGCTGCCGGCGCTGCCCGGCCCGGCCCGGCCCGGCCCAGCCCGGGCAACGCCGCGGCCACGGAGCTGCGGAGGAGCAGCGGCCCCGGGACCCGCTCAGCGCCGCGAACGAGGCTCCGTGGTCTGCGGGGATGGCGGCAGCATGAGCTCACTCTTGGACTCTCTTGAAAGCGTTTGCTGCTGGGCCCATAACCACACTCAGGAGCCGCTCATGTCAGATGCAGGAGCAAGAACCTCCCTGTCTTGGGGGATGGAGGTGGCTGGCAATGCCTGCTTTGGGGACTAAGAATATCAGCCCTTGACCAAAGAGCTCCATGGCGGTGTTAACCCTTTCCAGGGCACATATGATGGTATTCTTGGGCCACCTTGGATCAGCTGTCTAGACTTTTTTTTTTTCCTGTGTAAATCCTGGGTTAGTGACAGAAACAAAATAATTTTAAAGTATTTTCTACTCATAAAGAAATGTTTACTTCAGTGGGCATCTGGTCTGAGGCCTATCCACACCATCTGAGGTAAATCCACATGCTCTTCTTGCACCCTCACAATGTCTTAGGGCCTGAAGTCAAAATAAAATACTTTTGTGTGCTGCGATTTGGGAATGTGCATGAACTCAGAGGTCCTAGACAGGTCTGTCTGTCTGTTGGAGCTAGTTTTAATTCCCCAGATGGAGGGGTAACTGCCTACCCCCAGAACATGCTGGAGGAATGGGGTCTGAGGCAGCTTCTGTGATGAGACTGCATCATCCCAATGCTGCCTCAGATGCTCAGGTCATGGGAAGGGCCAGGGCAGAGAGTTTAAAGCCTTGGTAGGAGCTTAGACTCTTGGGCAGCTTGGACTCTTAGACTCTGGAAGAAATCAGGGCATGGACATGGGGAAAAGCCCACCTGGTTCCATTAGTTGCCTTGAGAAGCCAGTGAGGCTTTATGGACTGCTGGAGGGGAGAAGAGAGACTTGAAAAGCAAATCTGGGGAGTGTGAAAGCAGCTGAGAGCACTAGCACAACCAGGGAACAAAAATTAGGGTCCCTGGGCTGGAAAACTGGTGATGAAAGCCTGTTTAAGCTTCTTCAGTTCTATCCTCCCTGGATGCAACTGAGTAGTTTCACAGCAAGCCTATCTTTCAGCAAAAGGTGGAACTGAGCATTACTAGAGTGTGCCAGCCAGAGGTACCAGCAGACCCCTGTTACAACGAGGTGTGCAGGTTTGGGTCAGAGGGAAACAGCAGTGACCTCAGTGGATGCAGAGTCACAAAATCTGAACAGCTGCTTTCACTTAGCAGAGAACTCAGTGCAGGGCCGCTTGGCCGGCCTGTGTAACGTGAGCCACACTGCCCCGCTCCCTCTGTGTCCCTCCCACCACCGGGCACCCTTGTGCAGAACGGCAGCAGGAGCCTCTGAAGAAAACTGCCGGGATGAGAATCTCTTCACATAGGTCTTTGAGGTCCAGAGCCATGATGAGGAGGTTGACAGGAAGGGCAGCTAAAATGGAGCGAGCTGCAACATCCATCTAAGCCTAGAGCTGACAGGCTGGAGCACCGGAGAGCCCAGCCTACACGTAGCAGATGTGTGATATTTTGAAATAAAAAAGATATGGAATTACACTGGGACCACTGTGTGCACCCTTGCCAGCAGCAGCTTGTGCCTGCTGTCGGCCATGAGAAAGGGGAAGTGGGCTCCCAGCAGCCCCAGCAGAGGAGCTGGAGAGACGGCACCCACTGTGCATGCCACAAACAGATGTCAGAGGGCTTGCTGTGCAAAGGCTCCATGAAAGCTGCAGATGCTGCTGATGCCATCTCCCAGGTCTGACATGAGAGGCCATGACTCGTGTAATGATGCTTTTGAGACTCCAGTCCAGAAGAGGAAGCCTGTTTAATCTTTGCTGAGCACTGGTCACTGACCTGGAATATGCTTTCCTCCTGTACATTCACAGAGATTCTCTCTCTCTAGTTTCAGATGATCTGCCCTCGACACCATGCACAGCCCCGACTTGCCAGCAGTGCAGCCTTGGGCTAACAACTCATTTCCAGCCTCTACGCTACCTACCACTACCTACAGCCCCCTCCGTGCCTCCCGGCTCTCCCACCGCCTCCCACCTGGGCCTGCAGGACCGGCACCCTTCAGCTGGCTCCCAGCCCGGCCACACAGCCTCATGCCCCTCCGGCACGGCCCGAGTAGCCAGACCGGCGGTGGCACTCCTTTTCTGCGGCTGCAGTCAAGTCCTTACTGCATCCTTGTGAATTCCATTTTTGTGCCACACTGGGGCTATCCGCGGGCTCTCTTGTCTCTCAGAACGCATCCCCCACAAAGGAAAGTCTAATGAAATATTTCCACGCCCGAGCCAATTCCCACAGTCCCTGTCTCGGGACATCCCGGCTCTGCATCGGCCCCTGCCGGATTGTGCCCATCGCCAAGGCGCTGCGGGGCCTCGCCTGTCCCTGTACACCGGAGCTGTTTGGGCTCGCTCTGCCCCGAGCTCCGGCCTCCCGGGGCTCCCCAGCCGCCGGGCCCAGCGTCCGGTGCCGCTCCCTGTCCCGGTCCCTGGCGCTCCGGACGTCCCGCACCGGGCGGCCTCGGTGTCGGCGCTCTGCCAGCCCCGCTCCCCGCTCCGCCCGGGCTCGCAGCCCCCGCCCGGCGCCTCCACGGTTCCGCTGAGCGCCCTCCCCGCGGCGGCTCTGCCCTGCAGCGGCACCGTGAGCTCGGGGTCCCGTGCCGTGCCGCCCGGAGCCGCCAGCTCCGCGGTGCTGCGCCGCCTCGGGCGCGTCCCCCCGTTCTCCCCCGCCCCCCCCCCCCAGCTCCATTGTCTCCGCGGCGGAGGCAGAACAAAGCGCCCGGTCCCGCCCGGTCCCGGTCCCGGTCCGGTCCCACCGTGCGACGATGCCACCGCGCGGGGCTCCGGCAGGGGCCGACCCCGGCGCTGGGACTTACACTGCGCGTCCCGTGCCGGCGGCGGTCACATCCCGCGGGGTCCGGCCCCGCCACGACGTCCCGCAGCCTCCCCGCGGCTCAGGCGCCGAGGTCTCTCCGGCACCGCCGGCCGCTCCGGTGCCCCGCGCGCTCCGGCGCTGCCCCGGTGCCGCGGCCGCCCCGGTGCGGCTGTGGCCCCGCGGAGCGCTCGGCGGCGGGTCGGCGCTGGCTCGGAGCGGGCTCGGCGCGAAGGCTCCGACTGAAACCCGACCCAGCGCCGCCCTCAGCCCCCCGCTCCCTCCGCCGCCCCCTCCCCGCCCCGCACCGGAGCGCGCCGGCGGAGCGCGGCCCCGAGGCGGCCCCGGACGGGCGAGCGGGGCTGCGGGCGGTGCGGCGGGGTGGCCGGGCGCCAGGGGTCGGGGAGCAGGACCGGCACGGAGAGGGAGAAAGGGCTGGACCCGGGTACTGAAGGATGGAAGGAAGCGGTGGGTGCCGGGAGCCCGAGAGAATGGGAAGGGGTTGGCAGGAGCCGGAGCAGGAGTGGGACGGGACCGGGCAGGGAGAGGGCTGGGCAGGGCATGAAATGAGGCTGTGGGCGACGCTGGGGGCATGTGGGGACATGATCACAGGCCATTCTTTCCTCTACCGCAGTTGCTTCTTCAGCTCATAACCCAGAGCTCAAGTACCTGTGACCTCCTAACGCCTTGACTCTCATCAGGGCTCCGAAGGTCCAGCCTGATCCAGGCTCCCTCAGTGCTCCTGTGCTACAAGGGACTGGGGCTCCACCAGTCTATGCCAGGGAATAAAACAAGACTGATGATTGTCTGTCCAGACATCTCCACCAGCAGCTGGCTCCTCAGCTCGGCTTGGCCACTTAGGCAGCTTTTTCCCTGCTCCAGACTGGTCTCAGCAGTCTGTGTGGTCTGTTGGAGCCATGCAGCCTTTAGGGGCCAGTAACCACTGCTGGACCTTCTTTGATTTCTTGGCGGAGAAACTGCTGTTGGCTAGGGTCTGTTGCTAAGATCATCTGCTGAAGGCCATGGCTCAGTGTGCTCTGAGATGGTCAGATGATCCTTACAATCTTGTGCCTGTTCCAGTTCCAACAACTTCAGCCTTGACTTAGCTACCATGTCTCTTCTTTCTCGGACGGACCTTTAATGACATTTTGTGTAGAGTTCTCAATCCCCATGTGTAAGAAATCAAGCAAGGAATGTGAGCGACTGGCGTGGCTGAGTCAGGACCTGCTGGTCAAACTAAAGAGCAAGATGGAAACACACAGGCAGGGGAAACAGGAACAGGTATCCCAAGAGGAGTACAGGGACCTTGCCCAGCTGCGTAGGGAAATGGTGAGGAAGGCTGAGGCACAACTGGAGCTGACCTTGGTGAGAAATACAAAGAATTATAAAAAGACTTACTTCAGGAATGTCAGCCAGAAAAAGAAACATTAAAGACAGTGTACCCTGCTGATAAACATGACTGGCAAACTGGTAACAAGGGACAAGGAGAAGGCTGATGGGTTCAGCCACACAGGCAGGATTGCTGATCTGGTGGAGCGTGGAAGGCTCCGCAGAGGGGTCTGGACAGGCTGGGTTGATGGGCTGATCAGCTGACGCATCACGTTCAACAAGGCCAAATGCTGGCTCCTCCACTTGAATCACCACAACCTCAGGCAGCTCTCCAGGCTGGGAACAGAGTGGCTGGGAAGTTGGAAAAGGACCCGAGGGTGCTGGTTGGCAATGGCTAAACATGAGACAGTATGAGCCCAGGTGGGCAAGGGATAAAGAAGGATAAGGTGGTGAGATAAAGTGGAGCCCAGGTGGGCAAGAAGGATAAACGTGGAGACAGTGTGAGCCCAGGTGGGCAAGAAGGATAAACGTGAGACAGTGTGAGCCCAGGTGGGCAAGAAGGATAAACGTGAGACAGTGTGGGAGCCCAGGTGGGCAAGAAGGATAAACCGCCCCCTCCCGCCCCGCACCGGAGCGCGCCGGCGGAGCGCGGCCCCGAGGCGGCCCCGGACGGGCGAGCGGGGCTGCGGGCGGTGCGGCGGGGTGGCCGGGCGCCAGGGGTCGGGGAGCAGGACCGGCACGGAGAGGGAGAAAGGGCTGGACCCGGGTACTGAAGGATGGAAGGAAGCGGTGGGTGCCGGGAGCCCGAGAGAATGGGAAGGGGTTGGCAGGAGCCGGAGCCGGAGTGGGACGGGACCGGGCAGGGAGAGGGCTGGGCAGGGCATGAAATGAGGCTGTGGGCGACGCTGGGGGCATGTGGGGACATGATCACAGGCCATTCTTTCCTCTCTACCGCAGTTGCTTCTTCAGCTCATAACCCAGAGCTCAAGTACCTGTGACCTCCCAACGCCTTGACTCTTATCAGGGCTCCGAAGGTCCAGCCTGATCCAGGCTCCCTCAGTGCTCCTGTGCTACAAGGGACTGGGGCTCCACCAGTCTATGCCAGGGAAGAAAACAAGACTGATGATTGTCTGTCCAGACATCTCCACCAGCAGCTGGCTCCTCAGCTCGGCTTGGCCACTTAGGCAGCTTTTCCCTGCTCCAGACTGGTCTCAGCAGTCTGTGTGTCTGTTGGAGCCATGCAGCCTTTAGGGCCAGTAACCACTGCTGGACCTTCTTTGATTTCTTGGTGGAGAAACTGCTGTTGGCTAGGGTCTGTTGCTAAGATCATCTGCTGAAGGCCATGGCTCAGTGTGCTCTGAGATGGTCGGATGATCCTTACAATCTTGTGCCTGTTCCAGTTCCAACAACTTCAGCCTTGACTTAGCTACCATGTCTCTTCTTTCTCGGACGGACCTTTAATGACATTTTGTGCAGAGTTCTCAATCCCCATGTGTAAGAAATCAAGCAAGGAATGTGAGCGACTGGCGTGGCTGAGTCAGGACCTGCTGGTCAAACTAAAGAGCAAGATGGAAACACACAGGCAGGGGAAACAGGAACAGGTATCCCAAGAGGAGTACAGGGACCTTGCCCAGCTGCATAGGGAAATGGTGAGGAAGGCTGAGGCACAACTGGAGCTGACCTTGGTGAGAAATACAAAGAATTATAAAAAGACTTACTTCAGGAATGTCAGCCAGAAAAGAAACATTAAAGACAGTGTACCCTGCTGATAAACATGACTGGCAAACTGGTAACAAGGGACAAGGAGAAGGCTGATGGGTTCAGCCACACAGGCAGGATTGCTGATCTGGTGGAGCGTAGGAAGGCTCCGCAGAGGGGTCTGGACAGGCTGGGTTGATGGGCTGATCAGCTGACGCATCACGTTCAACAAGGCCAAATGCTGGCTCCTCCACTTGAATCACCACAACCTCAGGCAGCTCTCCAGGCTGGGAACAGAGTGGCTGGGAAGTTGGAAAAGGACCCGAGGGTGCTGGTTGGCAATGGCTAAACATGAGACAGTATGAGCCCAGGTGGGCAAGAAGGATAAACGTGAGACAGTGTGAGCCCAGGTGGGCAAGAAGGATAAACGTGAGACAGTGTGAGCCCAGGTGGGCAAGAAGGATAAACGTGAGACAGTGTGAGCCCAGGTGGGCAAGAAGGATAAACGTGAGACAGTGTGAGCCCAGGTGGGCAAGAAGGATAAACGTGAGACAGTGTGAGCCCAGGTGGGCACCTGGCTTCTGTCAGCAATAGTGTAGCCAGCAGGACCAGGGCAATAATTCCTCCCCTCTGCTCCACTCTGGAAAGACTCCACCTGGAGCACTGTTCCCAGCTCTGGAGTCCTCAGCACAGGAAAGACACAGACCTGTTGGACTGATCCAGAGAAGAGCCCCAAAAATGATCAGAGATCTGGAGAACCCCTCCTGTGAGAACCTGTTGAAAGAGTTGGGGTTCTTCAGCCTGGAGAGAGTGGGCTCTGAGGAGATCTTAGAGCCCCTTGCAGAACTTAAAGGGACATTATGACAAAAATGGGGACAGACTTTTTAGCAGGGTGTGATGTTTTATAAAAAACCCAGTAGATTCAGACTAGGTATAAGGAAGAAATGTTTATGGTGAGGGTGGGGAAACACTCAAGGTCAGGTTGAAGGGGGCTCTGAGTCACCTGATGCAACAGAAGATGTCCCTGCTCATTGCAGGGGGGTTGGAGTAGGTGACCCTTAAAGGTTTCTCCAACCCATCCCATACTATGATTCTATCATTCAAACTTTACACTCACCTTTAGGAAAGAGAATAAGGAACCTAGAGAACCACCAGTTTGTGAAGGTCATCACCACACCTGGAAAACTCAGGGACTGCACTGTCTCAGAATCCACTTCTGACCATATGGAGAACAAAGAGGCAATCAGGAACAGTCAGTGCAGATTTAGCAAGCACAGATCATGCTGAGCAGCCCACTTAGCTTCTCTGACAAAATGATTGGCTGTATGGATGAAGGGAAAGCAGGAGCTGCAAAGTGGCTTGACATCATTGACAGCTGCTCCCGCTGAGTTTTAGTTCACAACCTGAGGACATGATCTGAGTGAATGGAGCATTGGGTGGGCTGAAGGCTGCTGGCACCTCTGGGCTGTGAGGGGAGTGATCAGTGACTCAATACAGAGATGGTGCCTAGCAGCCAACAAAATACACCAAGCACTGATTTAGGAGTCAGTATTGTTCAGTCTTTGTTGATACTCTGTGATGACAATAGAGTACAAGACTCCATGAGATGGCATCCAGGACGTGACACTACGAGGGGTCACTGATATGTGGCTTTTTAGTCCAAAGAGGTGTCCTAGAAACTCACAGAAAGAAATTAGCAGAAATTAGATGTGAGTCAGAATAACCCCAAATTGCTACAGGTTGGGAACCATCTGGCTAAGTCACAGTCCTGCTGGAAGGAAGATGAGAGTAGGGATGGGCATGCAATGAAGAGTCAGTAGGATGCCCTCATTGCAAATCCGGCAGAGAACCTCTCCACTGCATTAGGAGAATGGTCAGCAGCAGACTGAGGGAAACAATCACCCCCTTGAACGGGGATGTTGTGAAGCCACAACTGGAATCCTCTGTACATTTTTGTCTCTCCCTGTTCATGCGGGATATTGAAAAGCTGTAGGAGGTAGGCAGTGCTCTGGGGCACCTGATCAATTTATAACAAGGCACTGAAGAAGGTGGGCTCTCTGGTGATGCTTAGGCAGTGGGGCTGTTTAACAGCATCCTGCTGCTGCCTCAAGGACAGGTTACAAAGGTGATGGAACCAAATCCAGACAGTAGCACAGTAACAATGACCACACTTACACCTTGAGAGATTCAGAATGAAGATTAGGGACTGGTTTTTTTGCTGGGAGAGTAGTGTAGCACTGGAAAAAGCTACTCATAGAGTAGTGAATCTCATCCCCTTGCAAGTTTCCAAAGGTGATCTGATCCATTATTGCTGATTGTCTTCACATAAAAGGTTGGATTATGCAATTCTGGACAGCCCTGTTAACCACAGGACTGTCTACTATGAACTGGTGAATTTCATTCCGTTTTTGTTATGCTACTCCTTAATAACAGCTTTTTGCTTTTATGATGTCCCAGTCACCCTCTGTACTCACAATGCCTCTCAATCATGTGTCACTAAGCTACCTTATCCATGTACTTTTTTTCCTGAGATCTTTATTGAAAAATATTGAAATAGAAGAGCTTAAAACTGACCTTGAAAAGACCGTGCATTTCCTCAAGCATAACACTCCTAATTTACCTTTTTTTTTTTTTTCCAATCTGCCACATTTTAGTGGAAGTTTTCATATTAAGATCTGTCTTCTTCAGTTGAGTAAATAATTTCTCATGTGTTACTATAGCACTGCAGTTCACATAGTCTGCTCAACTGAAAGGTTGATCCTGGCCCCAAAAAAGCCACTTATCAAGGTGTCTAATGTGCTGCTCTGGCATAATTTGGCAAAATGATAGAATCACAGAGCATGCTGAGTTGGAAAGCATCCACAAGGACCATCAAGCCCAATGGCTGGGCTTGCACAGCACCATCCCCAGGAGTCAGACCATGTGCCTGAGAGTATCCAAATGCTCCTTGAAGCCTCTGTTAGGCTCGGTGCTGTGACCACTGCCCTGGTTCCAGTGCCCAACCACCCTCTGGCTGAAGGACCTTTTCCTAATATCCAACCTGAACCTCTCCTGACACAACTTCAGGCCATTCCCTCGGGTCCTGTCACTGTCACCACCGTGTCTGCCCCTCCTTGGCCCCTCATGAGGAAGTTGGAGAGAGCTTTGAGCTCTCTTCTCCAGCTGAACAGACCAAGTGCCCTTAGCTGCTCCTCACACCGATTCCCCCCAAGGCCCTTCACCATCTCTTGCCCTCCTTTGGAGGTTCTCTAATAGTTTAACATCTTTCTTACATTGCAGTGCCCAAACCTGCACACAATATTCCAGGTGAGGCCTCCCCAGCCCAGAGCAGAGAGGGACAACCCCTCCCTGGCCTGGCTGGCCATGCTGGGCCTGCTGTCCCCAGCACAGGGATGTCCCCCCTGGCTGCCAGGACACTGCTGGCTCAGGTTCAGCTTCTGCTGACCAGGACTCCCAGGTCTCCTTCCACTGCTCTGCTTTCCATCTAATTTCCCAGTCTGTATGTCCATCCAGGATGCCCCATCCCAGGTGCAGAACCTGGCACTTTCCCTTGTTGAACTTCATCTGGCTGGTCACTGTCCTGTCCTCTAATTTGTCCAGGTCTCTTTGCAAGGCCTCCCTGCCTTCCAGGGAGCCAACAGCCCCTCCCAGTTGTATATCAACAGCCAGCTTGCTCAGTATCCCTTCCATTCCTGCTTCCAAGTAATTTATGAAGGTGCTGAAGAGCACAGGGCCTATCACATTACTGACATGTTTTCAAATTATCATTTTCAAATCTGCTTTGAATCCTTTATACTACTGCAAGCACTCTGCATTTTCCTAGGTCATTCCCTTCAGTCCTTCCTTCAATACCAGTGAGTTTGTTCATCCTCAGCCCCATGGCATCACCCCAGATCATCAAACAACCCTCCTCTCAGGCTTGCAATGGGTCATCAAGTGCTCCCTCTACTCAAAGACAGAAATTAGTGGATTCCTTTTGGTCTTCTAGTAAATTCTAGTTTACTAGATATTCTGGGAGCCCCTTTGCAGGAGAGGGGAGAGCAGAGCCATGCTGTGTGTTTGGACATTCAGAGAGGCTCCCACAGTCATTCTGACATGCGTATGGGGACTGGTAGAAAGAGGTTAAGCCGAGCTGTGCTTTGTGAGAGCAACTATGACACAGAAGCAAGAGCAAAAATACATTATTTGCCTACTCAGGGCAGACCATTACTGCCTGTCATATTTATTCAGTGCTTTGGTGAACTCCCAAAATTGAAAGAATGTAGGAGGTGATAAAATATGGCAAACTGAGCCCAAGCTCAGGTGAGATGGGCACAGGAAACACACTCTGCACGCTGCAAGAGGCACCATGGTACCACCCCTCAGAATGCTGCTCTGCCACACCAACCCCGAGCCTGAATCAGGTGCATCCTCCCCAGCCTGGACCTGCATGCAGGTGGGAAGTGCTTGGGCAGTTGGGCACCTTCCTGCTCGATGGCAGCTTGTCCCAAAGCTGGCAGTGGTCACCTGGCCCCTGGCATGGCTGGAGTGAGGCTCAGAGGCTCTGCTTGTGCAGGCTGGAGCCTGGCTCCAAGTCCCAAACAGGAAATCCTTCTAGGACGTGCTTGGGCTCCGATTCCCGGATGTTTGCAGCAAGCAAAGGCTTCCTCCATGCAGAATGGAGGTTAAAAATAAAACAAGGCACCTGCTAGGAACATACATGGCTGGGGCTGGAGGGAAAGTGAGGGGACAGCTCTCCCTGAGACAGGGAAAGTCTTTTTCATGTGGGATCCCAAGTTTGCCTCTGCCATTTTGAATTCCCTTAAAAACCATGAAAGAGAATCCATTAAATCCATGAACAGAGAAAGCACTGCAGGATCATTTCACCCACAAATGGAGCTGGTACCTCAACTGTTCAGCTCTGTATTCACAGCCAGGACAAGAGGAAACGCTCCTGTGAGCTGCTTCTGGATCCAACCCAACCAGAGAGCTGTGAACCTCACAATGGAAGAGTTCGTGTGCATTCCCTGCTTGTGTGGATGGACCCGGAGCTGCTGTCACACAAAGCTCTCCCAACAGGCACACATTCCCGTGCCACGGGGGCTGTTCTTGAAGCCCTGAGTGTAAGGTCCACTCCCTGGGCTGCATGTGATGGATGCTTTCAAGGTACAGCAGGTAGAATTCAATTTGTTGATGAGAATGTTTACACTCTTGGAAATTTGGGGAAGCTCTGGCAGTTTTTTTTAAATAGCATAGTAGAGGCAGGTTTTAAACAGAAGAAGAAAGATCTAGGGCTGTCAGACGATTCATTCCCTCACCTCAAAGAGGCTTCAGTTGAACCCAGGGTACCTGCCATACCTCACAGATGTGCACCTAGCTAGTTCTAAATGTCCACCCATAATGAAGATTTCATAAACCTGCCAGTCAATCTAGTCAGTGCTAAATTTTCTTTACTATTATTTAACATTATTTCTTGTACTACCTGTCATGAACACTGGAAGTAGATTGTTCTCTTTGCAACTGTCCTCTGCAAATCAAGGTAGTCATCATATCTTTTCACTCTTCTCTAACCTAAATTGCCCAGAGCATTTGATCTTTTCATATTGCATTTTCTGAACCTCTCATTGCTCCCTCTGGACATTCACAAATTTTCCTACATTCTCTGGGGTGCACTGGCACACAGTACTGGCCACAGTCTGGCTGTGGGCCTGATCACAGGAAAGCAGAGCCAGAAATGTTAGTTCCTGCATTCTGCGAGTCACATTCCTGTTTATTCCATCTCATACCATGTTATTTTGTTTTACAATATGCCCTCAGCTGATTAATATTCAACCTACAGGTGCCTATAAACCAAACCATACAGACAGTTCTTCTCAGTCTATCTTTACAGTTTATTGTTCCTATTAAGCACATAAACTTCCAACCAAGGAATAATTGTGCTACTAACATTAATTTCTAATTTTCTGTCAATGTTTTTAGTATCTCAACTAATGATCTTCAAGGAAATGTAAACTGACTAAACAGAAGGTCACAGAACAACAGGGAAATTCTGTTACTGCAGCTTTAGTGATGCAAACTTAATGTTCGATATTTATAAAAACTCTGGAAAACTCAAAATGGCCAGAGAAGAGACATTAGAACAAGTCAGGATCCAAGGAACAAGGTTCCATGTAAAGACCTTTAGTAAGATTTTAAAAAGTAATGATTTCTAAGGATCTCTAAGAATGAAAATTTTTAATTGTTTCAATAATAATAATGTTTCAATCTAGCAAATAAAGGTGTAACAGGAGACATGCTGTGGAACTGAAGTTATACAAGCTGAAAGAGGAGTAGTTCAGTAGGAGGAGGAATGAATCACTATAACCATGAAATCACTATAACCATGCAAAAGACATAACAGATTCCTAGCAGTCAGAGTTGTACATCTTGGCTAGTGAGGGTGCTGGGCCAGCCCACATGGACCAGGCTTTTGCCCAGAAAACTTGCACCACATGCCCCTGAGATCGCTTCCAGCCTGGTGCTCTCCAGCCCTCCAGGTCTGTGGCCTTTCTCAGGAGGCAGAGCCTGTCCCAGGGCTGCTGTGATCTCTGCGATTCCCAAAGGACGTGGGCAGTGCCATCGAGTCCTGGTGTCTGAACTGCGCCCGAGTGCGGCCTGCGCCATGGAGCCCTTCCCAGAGCGAGGGCTGGGCTGTGTCAAACCAGGAACCGGCGCATGGGGAAAGGCAATGAGATAATGATGAGAAGGAAACCGTCTAATACATGTTCATCTGTGAGCCAAGGCAGAACTGAAATCAACATTTCCAGAGGGCGAGCGGACTGAGCCGAGCCCCGTGCTGCTGACTGCTGCACTTCCTGTCCTGGCTCCTCGCTCTCGCCTCCTCCGAGATCTCTCCATCCACGTTTGCAGCGGGGTGACCTCATTTGGCAGCAGTTCTGCCGCTGAGCGCCGGCTGCAGCGCACCGCGCTCACCGTGCCGCAGAAAGCTGCTCGCTAAGGCCTGCACTTCCTCCCTGCCAGCAAACAAGTCTCCTTCTGTTCCCCTGGAAATCAGCTGGGAGGAAGCGAGATGGGGGGGTGGTTTCCGAAATGCTGGATTGTGATTACAGACACAGCCTGGGGCTGGGGCAGGGGCTGCGGGGGGATCCAGGGCGTTCCTGCAGGAGGGGACAGTGCCTGTGGTGTGCACACACAGGTACAGGTACAGGGGACAGTGCCCGTGGTGTGCACACACAGGTACAGGTACAGGGGGACAGTGCCTGTGGTGTGCACACACAGGTACAGGTACAGGGGACAGTGCCTGGGGACACACAGGCCTGGGACAGTGCCTGTGTGCACACACACAGGTGCACACACAGGTACAGGTACAGGGGACAGTGCCTGTGGTGTACAGGGGACAGGGGGACAGTGCCTGTGGTGTGCACACACAGGTACACAGGGGGACAGTGCCTGTGGTGTGTACACACACAGGGGACAGGCCTGTGGTGTGCACACAGGTACAGGACAGAGGGGGACAGTGCCTGTGGGGGGACAGTGCCTGTGGTGTGCACACACAGGTACAGGTACAGGGGACAGTGCCTGTGGTGTGCACACACAGGTACAGGTACAGGGCAGGGGGACAGTGCCCATGGTGTGCACACACAGGTACAGGTACAGGGGACAGTGCCTGTGGTGTGCACACACAGGTACAGGGCAGGGGACAGTGCCCGTGGTGTGCACACACAGGTACAGGGCAGGGGACAGTGCCTGTGGTGTGCACACACAGGTACAGGGCAGGGGACAGTGCCCGTGGTGTGCACACACAGGTACAGGTACAGGGCAGGGGGACAGTGCCTGTGGTGTACACACACAGGTACACAGGTACAGGTACAGGTACAGGGGGGACAGTGCCCATGGTGTGCACACACAGGTACGAGCCCCAGGGCAAAGGACCTGCTCATTCCAGGGAAAGGAACAATACAATTTGTGAATTACCCCTTCCCAAGGAACATGGCTTTTGCTTTGGAGGAGTTTTCTATATATAGTGAGGTGATTATTTCAGAATGGAAAATGTTTGTTCAGGAAGGAAAGGCTCTGAGATCAGTAGAGTCAAATCTCACCCACACGCTGCTGACTCCATTGGACTCTTCTGCCCAGCAGCAGGGACAAGGAGAATTCTGCAGGGATGAGGGTACTGTCCAGGAATTGCCCACTTGCACCAAATTTATCTGTGCTTTAGCTTTGGTTCAAGCTGCGGTCTGCCATGAATGGCAGGTCTGAAGTAAGATCTGATGATTTCTCCAGGGAAAAAAATGCAGATGGTTTGACCTTCTTTTTCCCTGTGACAAACCATGTTTATCATCCACAACTGTTGCACACTGGGATGCAATGACATCCCACAAATACTCTGGGCTGCAGATGCCAACAGCAAACGGAGCAGTGAGTCTGTGCAGAATGTGCTCCATGCACACAGCAGATACCGCAAATAGGGTGGGCAGCTGTCTGTGGAGAGGATCACGAACACACACACAGACAGACACAGACACGCAGACACACACACACAGACACAGACACACAGACACACAGACACACAGACACAGACAGACACACACAGACAGACACAGACACACACAGACACACACACACAGACAGACACACACACACACACACACACACACACACACACAGACACACACACACACACACACACACACACACACACAGACACACACACACACACACACACAGACACACACACAGACACACACACACACACACACACACACACACACACACACACACACACACACACACACACACACACACACACACACACACACACACACACACACACACACACACACACACAGACAGACACGCGCGCACACACACACACACAAGGACCGCCCAGAGGAAGGCAGAATGGACTGGTATGGTGCAGCTCCATCTTGTGGGAGTTTCTCAGTGCTGATCTCAATGCTGATCTCAGGAATTTTATTTATCTGTGGTGTAGCATTGCTTGTGAGTCCCAGACTGACCAGTGCCTGCTAAACATATCATGTTTGAGCTATTTAAAAAAAGCACAATAACAGATTGTTACCTTGTGGTTTACCATGATGCACAAAATCTGACAAACATGTGACCATTAGGTAACATCACAGGATCTAATCCAAATCACAATCCCAAAACATCCCCTAGGTTAAAAGTGCACATATGAGCCTTCCATTCACTTTAAAAGTTACTCAGTCCTCCAGGTTACATCCCAGCCCTGCTGCTCCTCCACAAACAGAATCGGGCTAAAAACCATTACTTTGCTGATCCTGTTTTACACAACCTTAAGGGCCATAACTGATGCAGAAGAAGGAAGAAAATTTGGCTTATGAGTCAATTTAATTATTTAATTATCCAGAAATAACTCGGGCCACTGAGAGGTGCTGTGAGATAAGGGATGGGTGATTCAGGGGGAATACAGAGCTGTTATCCAAGCAAGAAGAAAAGGGGTAAGAAAACCCAAGCCCACGTGGAGTCAAATATGGCAAGAGATGTGAAGTGCAGTAGGAGAGGTTCTGCAGAGATGTCTGCAGCCACAGAGGAAAACTGAGGAAAACATGGAGCCATGACCAAACAGGGCAAGCAGCCCGGGGCTGAAGGACGTGGAACAGCAGCCTCCAGGGATTGCAGGGCTCTGAGACCAAAGGGGAGCTCCGGAGCAAGGAACATTGACCTGCAGTGCAGCAGACCGACGTGGGGACCGGTGCTAACAGAGACCCAAAAGGATGCACCCACGGGTAGGGAGGGAGCTGGGGAGCACCACTGCGAGGCCACTCGTGGTTTCTTTGAGAGGGGCTGGAGATGAAGGGAGGCTCCTGACAACTGGAAGAAAGCAAATACCACTCCTATCTTCCAGAAGAGCAAAAAGGAAGATCCAGGGAACTACAGGCCAGTCAGCCTCGCCTCTGTCCCTAGAAAGGTGATGGAGAAAATCTTCCTGAAAAGCATCTCCAAACACAAGAAGGCACAAAGGTGATTGGGAGTAATTAGCAAAGATTTTAGCTCAGCTGGTGAGAGCATGGTGCTAATAATGCCAAGGTTGTGGGTTCAACCCCTGTATGGACCACTCACTTAAGAGGTGGACTTGGTGATCCTTGTGGGTCCTTTCCAGCTAAGAATATTCTGTGATTTATAAAGAGAAAATCATGCTCAAGTCACCCAAGAGCCTCCTACAAGGAGATGATTTAGGGTAGGAGAGGAGATCTGCAGATGTTGGTGGCTCAGCTTCAGGCTCTAGTCAGGAAGGATAACCACAGGCACAATTCCACAGTGATTTGGATTGACAGGAAATTAAAAATCTCCTGTCTCCAGCCCCCCTGCCATGGACAGGGACACTTTTCACTAGACCAGGGTGCTCCCAGCCCCATCCAAGCTGGCCTTGAACTCTTCCAGTAACCAGATGGGTTAAACCCTCCTCACATCCCCTTTATGAACACCCGCATGGGATGATTTTTCCTCCTTTCATTTAAATTGAATGGCACCTTAGGTAACTGCAGAGAATGTCAGTCCCACAGCTAGTGAACAGTCACTGATTTTAAAGCTAGGGTGTTAGTTGTCCTTTAAAAATATTTTTTTTCACAAGCTGTAGTGTAATTTTCTATTTAACATTTCAAAGTTTGTGATACTCTTCTCCTCTACGATGTTCTCTTTGATGACCAAGAACAGGCTCATATCTGTTACTGAGGATGGAAGTCTTTGGCAGCCACTAATTTGCCACGGGGTCACAAGTTCACAAAGCAGACAAGGTACAATTTCCAGTTTATAGCATTTATACTTGCCTGCCTTACAAAATCTAAACACTTTCCAGAAGCTCATCAGGCAATGCTATAAAACCTCCCTGATGGGCTCTACTGAAGGTGTCCATGAGGTGAGGGATACAGTAAGAAAGGTGTAAAACCTGGGGCATGTCTGTAAATCAAATTACATAATGCCAAGTGTCTTCAAATAAGCAGATCTGCTTCCAAACAATAAATTCTCTTTCTAAAAGAAACAGGTCAGAGAGTATCGAACCCTGATAACTGACCAAACAAACCAGAAATTTATTTTGTCAACTGATGGCCCAGTATAGAGCAGGGAGACAGAAAATCTGGGGGCATTGCATTTCACAGCAGCAGCAGCTTGAGCTCCTGCTTGAGCATGAAGAGCTCTCTCAGAAAGCACAGACAAGCCTGTTTGCTCCACAGCCGCCTCCTGCTCCTCTCAGAGGCCCCCAGCAGCAGCCACAGCTCCCCCGGAGCAGCCTTGCCCCAAACGCTGTTTGCCCACAGCTGGGGGGTTCCAGCTGCTGCCCAGGGCATCTGCTGTGCTCCCTCTGTAGCAGCAGCCCCTTACTGCAGGGCTCCTTCAGCACCCTGACTCCATTTCTGTATTTTTACAGCCTGAAATTGCACCCAGTTTTGCTCGTGTAGTTGCTGCTGCTGCTGAACTGAGGCCCAATACTCTGCTGTCCTTGGCTGAGGCATCAGACTTCCCTGCACGAGGAAGGTAATGGAGAGAAACCTAGAATCCACAGAAATGAAGAGGCTGATTTCCATACCTGAGCAGCATGTTGTTAACAGCACAGGTGCGAGGAGGGTGTGGAAATGCTCATTTTCTGATGGAAACAACTGGAATTTATTTTAATTTGATTCTTACATTGTCTCTGCATTCCAGAATGGACAGAATGGGCTTACATAACTGCAGCAATTGATACAATTTTTAATCGATTCTACCATATTAGAGGTGAAATATTTGGTAAATATCCAATGCAGTAGATATATTTATGGACAATTTCTTAAAAAGTGCTTTGAACAATTACCGGCCTTTTAGATTGAATGTAACAGAATGCAAAACTGTCCTGGATGCAATCTTATAAAACAGACCAATTCAGCTCAAAAGCAGGATACATACTTTAACAGCCTAAGTAATTAACAATATGAGCAACTTACCTAAAAATGTTGTAGATTTCTGGTAAATTCTCAGTGAAAACGTGTTTGTGAGGGGCTTTGTTTTGGGTTTCTTTTTGTTTTGTTTTAATTTTTGGTTTGTGTTTTGGTGGGTTTTGTTTGTCGGTTAGGATTTTTTTTTCCCCTAATATATGTTATTAAATCAAGGAAAAAATAATTCAGTGAAGTTCTATGACGTGTTTTACAAGATGACAGTCCAACTCACAGTACTCTTTCTGTTGGTTTGGGATTTATGGCTGTTAGCAACTGCATCGCTGAGCCATTTAAATCCTACAGTTCTGAAGATTATACCCACAGTTACATGTGTGTTTAGACTGTAGATCTTATAATTACCAGACATAATTAAACAAAAGGGTCAAGAAGATTCAAGGATTGGAGTTTTTCAAGGATAAGAATATTCAGTGTTACATTATCATGGATTGCAAACAAAAAAACCCAACCTTAATTATGTCTCTGTTATGTGAAAATCTACCCTCTTTCAGTTTAAAACCATTATTCCACATCCTGTCACTGCAGGCCTTGGTTAAAACTACCTTGGCTGTTCTCACAAGCCCCCTTTAAGTACTGAAAAGCTGCAATGAGGCGTCCTTGGAGCCCCCTCGTGTCCTGGCTGAGCTCCCCCATCTCGCCCAGCCTGTCCCCACAGCAGAGGGGCTCCAGCCCTGGCACCCTCCCCATGGCCCCCTCTGGGCTCCGTCCACATCCTGCTGGGGCCCGGAGCCGGGCAGTCTCACCTGGGCAGAGAGGGGAGAATCCAGCCCCAGTGGATTCCCTGGGCTGCCAGCACACATGGCTGCCTCACAGCCACTGTCCCAGCCCTGGATCCCCAGTCCCAGCAGGACTGCCTTCAGCCTCTCCATCCCCAGCCTCCACTGCCACTGGTGGTGGTCCCACTCCAGGTTCTGGGATGCCTTAATGAAGGAAAAATATGATCTCAAGCAATTAAACATTCTCCATTCATCCTGGATCTGACAAACCTGAAAAAGGGTTCAAAGTAAAATCATGTGAGCAGAGAGCACAACAGTAGGGGAATCAGAAAAATCTGTGTTGTTTTTTAATCTGAGCAGGGAGGTTCAGATGACATTAGGAATCATTTCTTTAGCAGAAAGGCTGGTCAAACACTGCAACAGACTTTCCAGAGAGATGGTCAATGCCCCAGGCCTGTCAGTGTTTAAGAGGCATTTGGACATTGCCCTAAATGCCTTAAAGCTTTAACTTTTGGTCAGCCCTGAAGCAGTTGAGCAATTGGTTTAGATGATCCTTGCAGATCCCTTCCAAGTGGAACTACTTTATTCTAATATAAAATGAGAATAATTCTTCTGGTTTCGTTACTGGCAAAGGTGAAGGACTCTTCTTAGCACCCTCCCAGGTCCGTTCCACGCTGTGTCCAGATCTGCACTTAGGAAGCCTCCATATCCAGCATCACCCACCTAAGGAGCCCTGGGACTGCAGTGGCTCCAGCAGCCTCTGTCACAGCCACGATGGACAATATGCAGCTTTCAGAACGCATGATTCTGAAAAACAAAACCCTTCACCTGTATTACACACTACTGCACATCTTTGTTTTATTTGTACAATTGATTATTTCTCAAATAAAGAACCAAAACATTAGGGTTAAGAGTTGTTTACAGAAAATTAGCACATCTCACAGCACTTTGTGCCTGAGTGATTCTGTGCATCATGGGTTTTAAGTTCACTCTTGCTGTAGGTTGTAGCCTTGGAGACCAAGATACAGAGCCCACCATGCTACCTGTTGTGCAAACGCCACCTACAAACTTCATCTTCCCTTCTAGACCAAACGATTAGTCACATCAATTCTTTGAAATTCTGCACTTGAAATCCTCAGAGTGTGTTACTTGGGACTGCAATAACAAAATAGGTAAGAAATTTCTGCATTAGTGATGGGGAGAAGAAAGAGGAGAATGAAACAAGGCAAAGAGAAAGAAGAGGTTATTTCCTGTTCCTTTCCTGTGGGAGGAAGCAGAGAGGTCTTACAAAGAAACAACTGAGCACAGGAGGAGGAAAGAGTTTGAGAGAGGAGCTAAAATGGGTCAAATCCACCTGAAATTAAGGAGAAGGAAATAAGCCAAACTTTGAACCTTCCCCTTTTAAATTAGGAAGATGACAAAGTGAAAGTGGGGAGGACCAGTGCAGGAGGTGAAGGAGATCCTAGAAGTCTTTAAAGGCAGAGGATTTTCAGGGTTTATATTGTACGGGAAGACAAGGAGAAAGTTAACCAAAGGTAGAAAACATCAGAGCATGAAGAGAATTAGTCAGTGGAGAAGTGTGAGCCATGGCTGAGCAGGGAAAGAGAAAGAGCCGGGAACTGAACAAAGAAAGGCTGGCAGGGTGGATCTGGTGAGGGCAACACCAAAAGCTGAACACAGCACTGCTCTGAAGAGAAGATGAAAGGAAGCAGGGTAGAGGGAAAGGCAGCAATGGAAAAGCAGCGGTGCAGCACTCCCCTGGCACCTGACTCAGTTCAAACAACATGAGTTACCAATTTGGACCTGAGAAATATCAAATAAAGGCATTGAGGCTGCTAAAGGACTCAGGACACAGACAGGGAGACCATGAAGGTGCCACAGAGAGATCCATTTCTTACAAAGTGCATTTCAGAAACAGCAGGAAAAAGCAAGGTGATATTAAAATCAGCAACATGACCAGTTGAATAAGCAGAAAAAAAGGGAAGGAAACATTAATCAAATTAAGGGGGACAGAAGGAAGCAGCAGCTCTTGCAAATGGATGCAGAATTTAAATTTATACTTACCATGGGAAAACAAAAACAAGGCAGAGAAAGGAACTAGCAAAGGCAATGGGAACCACTAATAGATAATGGTAACAAGATGAAAAATAGCATCAGCAAGATGGGAGGAATAAAAAGGTAAGAATGGCATATCAACAAGAACCCTCCCTCAAAGCATTTGAAAAATACTAAGCAGACAATTTTCATAGCAGGACCTCAGGGTGCACGACTGTACCAGAGGAAAAGCGCCTGATTGCAGGGGAAGGCATAAAAATTAAGACTAAACAGAACTTCAAGAATGTATTCCTAAGGGTTTGTTAAACTATGGGAGAGGGCAGAAAAAGTACTAGAAATTATAACAATGTATTAACAGTCCACAAAGCTGCAAATTTAGGAAAAATGTATAAAAAGCAAAAATCTTTAGGCATCATTCCAGCAAGGAGCCTTTCCCACAGGATAAGAACGTGCTCCATTGCTGCAGTCCCTCCCCTGTGACAGACTGCATCAGGACTGCACTGTTTATCAACAAGCTGGCATTGTGAACATCAGAGCATGAAGAGAATTAGTCAGTGGAGAAGTGTGAGCCATGGCTGAGCAGGGAAAGAGAAAGAGCCGGGAACTGAACAAAGAAAGGCTGGCAGGGTGGAGCTGAACACAGCACTGCTCTGAAGAGAAGATGAAAGGAAGCAGGGTAGAGGGAAAGGCAGCAATGGAAAAGCAGCGGTGCAGCACTCCCCTGGCACCTGACTCAGTTCAAACAACATGAGTTATCAATTTGGACCTGAGAAATGTCAAATAAAGGCATTGAGGCTGCTAAAGGACTCAGGACACAGACAGGGAGACCATGAAGGTGCCACAGAGAGATCCATTTCTTACAAAGTGCATTTCAGAAACAGCAGGAAAAAGCAAGGTGATATTAAAATCAGCAACATGACCAGTTGAATAAGCAGAAAAAAAGGGAAGGAAACATTAATCAAATTAAGGGGGACAGAAGGAAGCAGCAGCTCTTGCAAATGAATGCAGAATTTAAATTTATACTTACCATGGGAAAACAAAAACAAGGCAGAGAAAGGAACTAGCAAAGGCAATGGGAACCACTAATAGATAAGGGTAACAAGATGGAAAATAGCATCAGCAAGATGGGAGGAATAAAAAAGTAAGAATGGCATATCAACAAGAACCCTCCCTCAAAGCATTTGAAAAATACTAGGCAGACAATTTTCACAGCAGGACCTCAGGGTGCACGACTGTACCAGAGGAAAAGCGCCTGATTGCAGGGGAAGGCATAAAAATTAAGACTAAACAGAACTTCAAGAATGTATTCCTAAGGGTTTGTTAAACTATGGGAGAGGGCAGAAAAAGTACTAGAAATTATAACTGTGTATTAACAGTCCACAAAGCTGCAAATTTAGGAAAAATGTATAAAAAGCAAAAATCTTTAGGCATCATTCCAGCAAGGAGCCTTTCCCACAGGACAAGAACGTGCTCCATTGCTGCAGTCCCCTCCCTGTGACAGACTGCATCAGGACTGCACTGTTTATCAACACTGCAGCTGCCAGCAAACTGTCTGCTCTGCACTGCTGGCAGAAAATTAAAACCTTCCTTGGTGCTGTTTTCTCCTCCCAGAATAGAAAGTGCCTTCCTCCCCGTTATGAAACCCATTCCCAGCCCAGAACAAAGGCTGGAAGTTTCTGGCAACTGCAGATCTCACCACAAGAAAGCAGGGGCCAGCACGATTTATCCCGTTTCCTCCCTTGCCATCCATGTGTGGGGCCCCAAGGTGATGACATTGTGGCTTGGATGCTGTAAGGCCAAACTCACAGACCAGAGGCTCCCTGGGGACTGAGTAGATGTCTGTGTCAGGTTAGGAGATCCTGGAAGCAGAAATGGCAGCAGGATGGAACTGTGAGAAGGAGATGCTGCAGAGCTGGGAGCCAGAGCACTGAAGGACTTTCCCTGTGCTAGTCCTGTCCATCTAAACCTCCTGGGAATAAAAATTTAAACATTGTGTGGATGGGGAATTCTAACCTGGGGAAAGCAGCACTATGTCTGCTGACAAAAATTACAATACTGGTGATCCTTGAAACATCAGGAAATTGGTAAGAAATAATGTCAGCTGCCAGCAGAGTAGATGCACCACGGAGCTGGGAGCTTGACAAAATCTGCTCACAGTCCAAATACAGATTGGATTTTGTTTTCTGAAAGTCTTCTTGTAGATCCATACTAGTCAATTTTACAACCATTTTACAACTGGAGAGACTCTGTGCCTTCAACCTTTGAATACAGAGGAAACCTCAAATCACAACTCCTTTCAACTCCTAACCAAGAGGGGTTTGAAATGCTGATCCCAGAACACTGACATTATGCCACTAATCATTTTTACTGAAATAAATGTAAGTAATGCCAATCTTTCTTGCAGTTGAACTAGATGATTATTGGTCTCTTTCAACTGTTCTATTCTGTTTTTCATATATGCTTCAAAACACCTTTTGGTCTAGCTGTTTCATTAAAGTGGAACCTCTGCTTTGTTGGTCACCTAATGCAATCACTAATTGCTTTAATTCCTGCTTTCCAGGACACAGACACCAATCTGTACCCACGAAGTGCTGTGTGGCACTCTCCTGGAAACAGCCCTACTGCTGACAACCATCTATTGGAAAAGCAGCAACAGAGTTTAAGTCAGAAGTTGATTAATCACTGATCAGTGTTTAATCAGCTCTTCATGTACTACTGACAAATGTCTCACAGACATCACCTACTTCTCTCTGATGTGTCAAAAAATCCTTTTTTTCCCTTCATGCTTTTCCCCTTGGAGGTATGAAATTTGGTCTTATCCCCATTTCACAGACAGGGAATTGAGACAGAGGTGAGGAGGAAACAATGGAAGAGACAGATTTTTGAAAGCTTTCAAGTCACCAAAGAAACTGTGAAACAGTCATTGTGAAACTTGTGCATTTGGAGAGAAGAACAAGGCAGAGTCTTTATCTCTTAAGTACAAATGGATCTCTGAGAGGTTGAGTCTGCTGACCAAAGCAGCTGCAGGAGCAGCAGCCCAAACACCAGGTCCCTAAATACAGGCATAAAGGTCACTTTTGGAACTTCAGCTTCCCTCAGTGGCAGTTAAAGGCTTCTGTCTTGCTCAGTAACTCTTTGAAAAAAGTTCACACCGTGCAATAACTCCAACTGCAGTTTGGCCTGCACGGATGATGCCTAGAGAGGCAGGCCTGGGACAGAGGCTGGACAGAGTTACAGGAATAAAGCAGGGATTTATAAAAAGGCCTTTAAAGGATGCACTTTGGGCAGCACAAGAGCCTGGCTGTGGCTCCACCCAGGATGGACGATGGGTCAAGAGTTTTCACACTTTTATAAGTTTTGGTCCATTTCCATCTTGGGGTTAATTCCAATTCCAGCTCCAGGTGATGCAATCCCATCCTCCCAGACTGCTCTCCTCCATTCCCTGTTGTTTGCACTTTTTCGGCTCAAAGCTGCAGTGGTGTCCTTGGTTCTGGGCTGGAAAAGGATTGTTCTGTGTGACTGAACTGAGAGGAGAACAGCTGACACTTTATATGGAGTTCAGAGTTGTACACTAAGGCAGTACAGAATCTGGAAAATATGAAACATAAAACTTAAGGCATCACAGAGAGCAAAAGTAAATTGATCCAGTGTTTTGAGGTCTCTGAACAGCACAGACACACCTGCAACACAGCAGCACATGCAGTGTCAGTTTATCAGGAGTACCGTGCCATGAGTACAATCCGGGTTTATTCACAAAATGCAGAGAATCACTGAATGTAAATGCAACAGATGCATTTGGTAACGTGCCCTTAAAACAGGGAAAGCAGCAGGTAGCACAGGAGCTCTGTGGAAGGTGAGCAGATGAAGAGTGCTCCCACTGAGCAAAAGGAGGGCAGGTGGAGCTTGGCATCCCTTGGTGTGGAGCTTGAGACTGTCCTCCTGCAAGAAGACCTAATTTTCAGAACTCTAGTATTTTTTCCAAAATTGCTGATTCCAGCAGAGCCTAAAGTCTCTTGTCTTTCAACATGAACTGCATAACACAACTTTAAGAAGTTCTGAACTACTAACAAGTAGATTTTAAAAGACCACAATATTGAGTAAAAATAAAACACAGGGAAGCAAAATATCCTGGGACAGCAATGTACCTCCACTGGTGGTATTCCAAATCAATTGGAATCAATTACATTTCTTGGAAATATCCATTGGCTGTACAGTTAACGGCAGTCATTGTTCCCCCTGACAATGTGGGGCCAACCCTTCCACTACTCTGTCCAGGGCTGATACTGTAGTATCGAACAATTTCACAAGACATGTCATTTTCATCCTATAAATGTCAGCACACTGATACTTCCCCCAGATCCTCTGTCCAAGTTCTCTGCAAAACAAGAACAACAGAAAAACAAAGCCCCCATCTTCAGCATTCTTGTTTGCCACATCTGCTCAAGTGCTGATTCACAAACCCATCTCACGGTAATACCAGTGCAAAACCTATCCAGACTAGCATTTCAGCACACCCATATCTCACTTCCTCCTTCTCTACTGCAGTCTCCACAAGGCAATAAAACAAAGCACTCTTGAAAGCCCCCACAACTGTTTCCTGCACTTTCCTTGCCACTTCTGTGACAAGGCAGAGGATGATTGTTTCTTCTCTCCACTTCTGACATCACTGCCATTATATCTAAGGATATCTTCTAAAATTCCTTTCTATCACTCTTTTTGAGGGAGACAAGATTCCAGTGAACATCAAAGAATGAGAAAATCACGGTATTTTTCTGGACAGCGATGGGGTTTTTTGGAGATGTTTACATGACCAGGAAGCAGGTCTCGTGCGACCAAGTTCCTGCGGTTGCTTTCAGCGGCCGGGGCCGGCGGATGGGGTTCACAGCAGCCGGCTCCGGTGCAGACTGTCCCCGCCCGCGTCCGGGGATGGACCCGATGGTTCCCGCCCCGGCGGGAGGCACCGGCAGTGGCGGGCCGGGCCCGCAGGGGGCGCTGCGCTCGCGCTTCCGGTCGGTGTCGGTGCGGCGTGCGCAGGATGGGCCGCGGGCGTCCCGGCGCTGTGAGCGACCCCCGAGCCGTGAGTGACCCTCGGTGCTGTGAGTGACCCCCGAGCCGTGAGTGACCCCCGGGCCTGTGAGTGACCCCCGGGCCGTGAGTGACCCCGGGACCCCCCCCGTGAGGCCATGAGTCATCCCTGGTGCTGTGAGTGACCCCCGGGCCGTGAGTGACCCCCGGGCCCGAGTGACCCCCGGGCCGTGAGTGACCCCCGGGCCATGAGTCATCCCTGGTGCTGTGAGTGACCCCCGGGCCGTGAGTGACCCCCGAGCCGTGAGTGACCCTCGGTGCTGTGAGTGACCCCCGGCCGTGAGTGACCCCCGGGCCCGAGTGACCCCCGGGCCGTGAGTGACCCCCGGGCCATGAGTCATCCCTGGTGCTGTGAGTGACCCCCGGGCCGTGAGTGACCCCCGGGCTGTGAGTGACCCCCGGTGCTGTGAGTGACCCCGGGGGCCGTGAGGTGACCCCGGGCCGTGGTGGCCGTGGGGCCGTGAGTGACCCCCCGGGGACCCCCCGGTGACCCCACTGTGGGAGCAGACCCCGGGGGAGCCGTTGGACCCCGGCTGTTTCGGAGAGCCAGGGGAAGCGGAGGCTGGGTCGGAGGGAGGGCCGACGGCGGCGGGCGCTGCCGTCCGCTCCCCTCGGAGCCCTCCTGGGGCTGCCCGGCCCCGCCATCCCGCGCGTTTCTCGGGTCGCGATGCCGGTCGGGAGCGGCAGCAGAGCCGTGTCGTTGTCCCGGCAGGTGCAGGGCACCGGCGGCAGCAGCGCCGTCAGCAAGTGCTCGGCGGCAGCGCGGGGCTACATCCAGGACCGGTTCCTGCGGCTTCTGGCGGGGCGGCGGCGGCGGCGGGCGCCCCTGATCCACCGGTGAGGAGCGAGGGCTCGGCAGCACCTGCGGCTGCTCCGGCTGCTGAGTCCTGGGGCGCGGGAGGGATCTCGGACTGCGGAAAGCCAGGAGCGACGGCACGGAATGGGGGGAGCAGCTTTGAGCTGAAATGGAGTAGGTTTGGGTTACATATCACTAGGGAGATCTTCCCTGCGAGGGTGGCGGGGCCCTCGCTCTCTGGTTGCCCGGAGCAGCTGTGGCTGCTTCATCCCTGGCAGTGTCCGTGGCCAGGTTGGACACTTGGAGCAGCCTGGCACAGTGGGAGGTGTCCCTGCCATGGCAGAAGGGTGGAACGAGAGCAGCTTCAGGTCCCTTCCACCACAAACCCTCCTGCCTGGAGCTGTCAGCTGGGCAAGGCACAGCCTCTCAAACGCAGTTCAAGCAAAGTACAGGGTGGCAGAGTGGCAACGTGCAGTGCCCTGTCTCGCAGTAGTGTAACCTTGTCAGACTGTTAATATAATTATTGTTACATGGCTTCTGGACCAAAACTGAATGGTTTGTCCTAAGAAGAATATGCCACCAGACTGGTTCCTAACTCCAGTGTTCAATGCTGCTGAAAACTTTGTAATATTTGAAGATATAGAATAGTGTAATAACGTCAATAGCTTTCTCATTAACTCCCCAGAATGTTACAATTTCTGTAAGGTATCTGGTGGCTCTGGGAAGCAAGATCTTTTGACTCAGTGGTGTCTGACCAGGAGAACTTCTCCAGAGCTTTGTGAAACGCAAGAATGTTTTAATGTGTGTTTGCAGAGGGCTCTGGGCTGATGACATTGTGGAATTTACGTAATTTGAGGAGAATAGTTTAATGCAATCCAAAAGACTGTGAATTGCCAAAGGAGTTTCATTCAGGGGAAAATCAAACAGTGGTGTTCAAGCAGAAGCTTGCAGGCCTATGAGGATGTATGTGGCTCATCAGGAAACCTGCATTGACTTGTCACACAACATTGGCATGCCAAGCTGAATTCACAGGAAGAGTTCTGTATTGCATTTATCAACAATTTTGGGACATCTTAGGTTGCAAGGTCCCTGTGAGGCGTGAAGATGATAACATGCTTCTTAAAGGGGTGAAAAAAGCTGGAATATAGCCAGGTGGATCTAGGATGAAACTAACTAAAAGAGAATGCCAAAAGACAAGAGGCATCAGTCCATGCCAGACTAGGGAAATGGTAAATGCTTTCCAGGAGATAGTCTGACTTAGTTCCATCTATTCAAAAACCAGAGAACAAGATTCCTCTCCTAACTTTGCTTTTCCTCCCTTTTTTGTTCCCTTCTCACTACATGAGCACGCACATTCATGTTGTTGTTATGGCATGTGGTTTGGGGCAGGAACTTAGGTATCGGCCATCTGCATTGCCAGGGAGCATCATCACTGTCGGGATTCAGCAAATACTTACTTGTGCAGAACAGAGCAGGTCCACCTGGGGTATCTGCACATTTTCTCTGGGTTATCTGTTGTCTTGATGGTTAATATGCACACTGATTGCAGGAGATTATTAGCAAGCTCTAGAGATGACAAAATCATCTCCCAGTGCAGGTCTGTAAACAGGGAATTATTGGGTAGAAGCTTAGAGAAAAAAAAAAAATCTTTATTTTTTTTAAATTGCAGTTGCCAGTGCTGGAGAACTCAGGTTCCTGGCCAGTGATTATAATGGAATTTGTTCCTACAGGGGTTATTACATCCGTGCCCGTGCTGTGGATCACTGTATTCAGGACTTCCTGTTGAAGACACAAAGCCTACCCAGGACACAGGTACATTTTCTCTGGGACTTCTAGCATCTCTCACTAAATGTGTGTAAAGTCTTTCTGGCATCTGGGCGGTGACTCATTAGTGCATCTGTTGGGATCCTTTCCCAGCAGGGCACAGAATCTGACTGGCAGTACTGTGGCTGTCCATGTGCCACTTTGGCAGAAGTATCTGGGAGAGGGGGCAATATCCACACAAAATTCTTCTGCCTCTTGCAGGAGTGGGGAGAGCTTTGTAGACACTTGGCTAGCTGAGAGAGGGCACGCAGACCTATTACCACTAGTGAAGCAAGAAGGACACAGGCCTAAGAGTCAGCAGTCAGTACCAATGACAAACTAGGCCATGATAACCTTGCTGCAACGTGAGGATGGGGGAGAGAAGGTTTTGCCAAAAATATGAAGAATAGTTTCAATAGTTGCAATAGAAAATCCAAAAGAATGTAGAAGTAGGCATAGTTGGATGATAAGTAACTAACCAATCCTGAGCTCAGCTTTGCAATACGTATGAACTTCATTAACTCTAATATAAATGTGTGTGACTGCCAATCAATAAATGAGATTTGCTGATCACCCATATTGGAGTGCCGCTTTTCTCCCGCTGTTCCTACAAAGGTTGCCTGATTTTGTCACTCTACAGATGATATTTAATATTTTTCACACCTAGATGCTCAAGATGCTGCTGGAGTTGAGTATAATTTTTTCTGATGCTTTCTTTGCAGATCCTGTCTTTAGGTGCTGGCTTTGATTCCTTGTTCTTCCGTTTGAAGGATATGGGTCTTCTGCATCACACTGTGGTATACGAGGTAGATTTCCCAGATGTGGCATGCCAAAAAGCTGCTCTGATCAAAGGAGTGAAGGAGTTGTCAGCATTGGTGGGAGACACTGTAGGGGAAGGATTAGGTATGGCATTCATGGAAGATTTTTTTTGTACAAAGTGTTTAGAAGGAATAAACACAGCTTCAGCCTTCAAAAAGCAAGAGATTATAGTAGGGGAGCTATGAAATCATAGATGAAAAGGATATTTATTTTATGAAAAACATTGAGACAAATAATTTGTAAGCATTGGGAGATAACAAGAAGCCAGGATGGATTTGTCAGGAGCTGATTATATCAAACCTAGGTCAGTTTTTTTCTGTTGCAGTTTCTGAAAGGGTGTGTCCAGCTTGGAGCATACTGGTCCAAAACCAGTGGCAAACTGTTGCATGTCCAGTGGGAGGTTATGAGGATGATGAAGTGATGGAGCAGGTGATGTAGGCGGGGAGGCTGAGAGAGCTGGTTTTGCTCAGCCATCTGGGGAGGAGTTTGGGAGGGAGGTCGGTCTTAACAGCACTCTTCAGCTTACCTATTGGGAGAGGTTAGAAAGGACAGAGCCACATTTTTCTTGGAGGCATAAAGCAAGTGTCAAGGGACAGTTGAAAGTGGCAAAAAAAAGTAAATTCCAGTGATGTATAAAGAAAATGTTGGAGGGAGATTGTGCCACGTGGGTAGTTAAAAATGGGAACAGATTGCCTGGAAAGGTAATGGAATCTCCAGCCTTGGAGACCAAAACCGCTACAGATATAGAGCTTGACTGGACAAAGCTTTGAGCAACATGACACAATTGCCATGAGGAACTATTGGGACAGGATGACTTAAATCTCCCTTTCACCCTAAATTATACAATGATTTATGGGCTTGATGGGTAAGAGAGAAGGTTTGACTCTTAAGTGTCTTGACTGTAATAAAACATTAGTTGTTATGTCTCCTGACTTTTTTTTTTGCCCTCCAAGGCAGGAGAAAATGAGCCTTGTGAAACTACTGCAGAATTTTGTGCCAGCTGAGTGCTGAGGGGCAAAAGGAGGAATGTAAAGCATGTGGATCACTAGAGGTTTCTCCTGCATCTGTTTTCCTCCAGCATTTCCAGTAATGCTCTAGATGATGTGCTGTAGAATATGAAATGTCATAAACCTGCAGGAAACATGGGGACTTGCAGTAAGATGAGTGAGTGTAGGAGTTTGACAAAGTACACAAATGGTCTGGCAAACATGGAATGAAATGCCATAGGGACATATGTTAGCTTCTGCATTTAGATGGCACTGATTAATTTAAATACAGATGGACGACTATAGAGTGTGAGTTCCTGCCTCGCAGGTCTTAGTGAGTAGCTCTTCCATGGGCTTGTTCATTTTCTTTCTGAATCCATTCCCATTTATAATATTTGCGGAATCCTGTGGCAGGGAGCTCTGTCCATACCAAGTGTCTTCAGGTACTTAAAGGAAGGTCCCAGATAGTTGGAAATACCTTATTGTCTGTGTCCAGAGGTCAGCAAAGGATGGATGGACAAGTTAGAAGAAATTAGAACAGAACACTGTGATGGACTTCTGAAAAAGGCCATTTTACCTCCAGGAGTGTTTACATTTGACAACAGTGTAGGTTAAGTGTCCTCAGGACAGATACAGTTGTTGGGCTGCAGAGACAGAGTAGGTGATTTCTAAAGGTACTTTACAGTTTGCTTTGTTAATGATGTGGTTTTGACTGAAAAGGTCAAAAACAGGCCATAACTTACCCTATTCTCATGGGTTACAGAGGTAAGGTAATGCTTGCAGATCATAAACTGGAACTTGTTTCTGAGGATGGTGATCTGTGAGTCAGGTCCTGGTGTTTGCTGAGAGCGCAGTTTCAGGACTCAGTGCCATCATAAAGAAATGAAATCTGTTTAACAAACAAACCAACCAAGCATAGGAAACCTGAGAATGGTTTTCTGATTGTGAGGGGAACCACTGAAATTCTATCAAAGCAATGGTGTTTTCTTAGTCTAAAGTGAAAGGTGTATAAATGAGAGCCCTTTAGGTTTGATTTTGAATTACAGTGGTTCAAAAATATTCTCTTAAAGTAAATAAAGTTTTGTTGTTATAGTAAATGTAATTCTAGGAGAAATTTGTAGGTAAAATTTGCATTAGAAATACGGGAGTTTTAGACCTGCAGTTAATGGATCACATGGCACTATCCCTTCATGGGTCATGTAGTGATGGGGATTCTCTTGTACATGTTCCAGAGAAATAAAGTTGATGGACATAGCCTTGTGAGTGATTGCCTGTGGGTTTGATTTTCATGTTTGTCTCTTTTGGTCTCAGTATTGCAGCAGCACCAGTGAGGTTGCATCATTTTTATCTCCCAGGAGCCATTGCCTTTTCTGGAGATGATTATAAATTACTGGGAGTGGATCTATCAGAGCTCCCTGAGCTGGAGAGAATCCTGGAGGAAGCAGGACTGAACAATGAAATCCCCACCCTGTTCATCGCAGAGGTGGTGCTCACCTACATGGAGACCACCAGGTCAGCTTGGTTCTCCTCCCTTGCCCAGTGGTAAAGGGAAAACAGCAAGCTTCTTTCTGGGCTCGGGGACCTGGTCTCTTGAAACTAAAGCCTTGGGAATTCTGTGATGTCCCAAATAGCTCCCTACATCGTAATTATGATGAGGTAATTGATGTCCACATGATATCCTAAAAGGAGGGAAAGAAAGAAGAAAAATCTCAAATGAACAATTTTGAGGTTTTTGTTCTTCTCATCCCCTGAGTGTCTGTGCAGGGGGGGAGGAGATGTTCAGCACAGCACTCTCAGTGCTCAGTTAGTGTACTGCCACTTGTCAGGATGCCTCAGTAGCAGCTCTGTGGTGCTGCAGAAGGATGCACTGCGTCTGTTGTATGGGCCCTCAGTTTAGTTCCTTACGCACACTCTCCCAACAGGTCAGATGCCTTGATTCAGTGGGCAGCAGAGCATTTCCCTCGGGCGTGCTTCCTGCTGTACGAGCAGGTGCAGCCGCAGGACCCCTTTGGACGTGTCATGCAGCAGCACTTCAGGCAGCTGAGCACGGCGCTGCGCTCGCTGGCGCTGTACCCTGACTGCCAGGCCCAGCAGAGGCGCTTCCTGGCCAAGGTGGGCACCTGCAGCCCCAGGGCGGGCACGAGGCAGGATTTACCTGAGGATGGGGGGAATACCGAGTGCTTGCTCTGTTGTGGGCTGAAGCAAACAGGGCTGGGACTGAGCTACTGCCTTCTCTGGTGGCATGAATTGTCATCAGAAGGTGCTTCCAACTGGCTTGCAGCCTACTGCCTCATACGGGATTAATGGGTTCCTCTGAGATTTCTGATGTAATAAGTTAAATTTTTAAGAACTTTACAAATGAGAGGCCTATTTTCACAGTTTTTAGGAAGTTCTTGCTTTAGCTAAACAGTCTTAGTGGCTCATGCAGGTGTTTAATTTAGGGTCTTTGTTTTCCTGTGGGAAGTGAGTTTCTGTCCTTCCAGGATTGATAACTTTGAGGGATTTGTCTTTTAGGGCTGGACTGAGTGCAGTGTCATGGATATGAATGAGTTTTTCACCTGTTGTATTCCAGAAGATGAGCAGCAAAGAGTGCAGACTCTGGAGCCTTTTGATGAGTATGAGGTAACCCTCCATTATTCTGAAGATCAGGGACCTGGCTTTGATATCATAAGGTATTTGCAATTTCTTATGGTTGCAGTTCTGTACAGAGCTGCTGGGCACAGGTGTTCATGGAGGCAGAAAGGACCTTGGATCAGCTTAGTTAAGCCATGGGGAGCTCCTGGTGAAGCAGCATGGGAAGAAAGCTCTCCTTGATCTTAGAAAAGCTGCATGTTCCTTCCTCCCTGCCTGTGAGCAGTCTCTCAAGGAGACAGGCTTGTCATAGCAAACTACCTGGTAGTATAAAAGAAGTTATACATGCTAAAAGTTGGCATGGATTCAAGGGACAATTACTTTAATGGAAGAGAAATTCATTTAAGGATTAATGAATACATAAATATGCACCTGATGTGCTGTTCCTGACTGCAGTTGGTTGCGAGCACTCCTGGGGAAAGCAGATGCACTTTTCCTGCTCTCTTCCATTTCCATAGACTACTTTATTGTTTGTCATTGCTGGATACGGGTTACTAATTTCAGATTTTTTTTGTCTGACTTTGTACAGCCATGCATTAATGATTGAAATTCAAGTATGAATCTGTTCTTTGCCATTTTTATATTAACTGCTGGCAAAGTTTTTGACTATTTGAAGTGTAGAAGTGAAGATAAGTGCAAGATAGTGAGTTATTTTGAGCAAAATATCCTGTGGAATACTTACTAGAAGCTTCCCTTTTGATTTTATGGTTTTCTGTTTATAATTCTAGAAATTGAATAACTGTAGCATGAAAACAATTGAATGTGCTTGAATTCATTTTGCCAACATGCTAGGATCCACTCTGCCATATGAATGCAAAAGTGGTGACCGAAAGTGGTGGCAGATTTGCTAAGTGGTTTAGAAATGTCTGCTGGAGCTGTAGGTCAAGGTCATCGCTCATACAGTGGGAAGGTAAAGCCTTGGTATTGTTTTTCTTACAAAGGAGGTTAATATGCATGAATCCAAGTTGGAAAATTGCACAGGAGTAAACTATGTGACAACAGAGAGCCCTACAATTAGCCTTTGAGAGAAAGATTGAGTAAGATCCAAGGTCTTATGGTAAACAAGCTTGTTCAAATTAGGTAAAAAATGTAAAATAGGCATCCAGTGTAGAGGGAGACTATTTTTAGACTAATTTTCTCAGGGACTAATAGTGGATTCTTCCATTTTCAATATTTACATTAATTTCTGGATGTCACTTTTCAAAAGATGCTTTTTAGTTCTAATATGGGTTGGGGCAATGAAGCTGATACAGTGATTTCTTGTGCCTTTTAAATTCATGTTTATGCTTGCTAGTCACAACTTGCTAGTTGGCTGAATGTATCCCACCCCACAGGAATGAGCACGCTCAATTCCCTAATGTCCATAAACACCACCGTGAACTCTCACTGTTGCTGGCTTCCTGTGCGTGCCTTTTGCTTGTGCTTCTGCCTAAGAATGTTTCTAAGGCCAGACTGAAAATTATTTATTATTGTCCGGCACAGAGCATGTTGCAACTTTTAACATTTATGATTTCTTTGGAACCACTTCAATCCCTCTGGTATAAAGACCTCACTCTTTTTTGTGATCAGAACTCAGAGGCATAAGGGGAAGCTGATTCCAAAAAGAAGAACTTTCCCATGCAACACATAGTTAAGTTATGGGAGGTATGTTGGGCATGTTAAAGTTTATGTGAGTTCAAAGAGCAGCTGGGCAGGTTCATGGATGAAAGATCCATCAAGGATTGTTCAATACAAAGACACAGCTTCTTGCTTAGAAGATCCCTGGACTTTGTAAATTTTTGGAAGTAAATTTTTGAAAGTTGGAGTGGGAGAGGTATTTACCCACCAGTTCTTTCTCCAATTCAGCTTTACCCCTCTGATTTTGACCATTGATGAGAACAGTGCTAGGCTGTTGGTATTTGATTTGGTCGCCTTGGCTATTCTGAGGTCCTTACTACTATTTGCCCTAAGACTTCTGTTTGGTTCTTCCTTTAATGGTTTCTTTGTTTGTTTATTTGTTTTTTACTTTGGGCTTGCTACAGGAATGGCATCTGAAGTGTTCTCATTACTTTGTGTTGGCTGCATCGAAGGGGATGGAACCTTCCTGGACTCCGTTGTCACCCAGTGTGACAGGTACACACCAAGTAGTTTTCACATTATTCTTTCATCTCATGTAGGTGTCTCTGAGAGGTTTTAGGAGACACTGAAATCCTGGGAGGGGCAGATGGGATGCTGCAGTCTGGTAGCTTTCTCCACTCCTCCACAATAGTTCTGCTGCCCAAACCAAGGCTAGGGCTGTGGCCTAATGCTGCTGGTTCTGATCACTCCTGTTCTTTCAGTTTATTGACCCTCTCAGTCTGGTCAGCTTGTCATTTTTTGATGCATGAGCCCTCAAGTGTATGGCTGCAATGCCAGCCTGCCCTGCTCCTAGTCCTGTTTTCGGGATCTCCCTTTCGAATTTATTCCTGGTTGCCTCCACATACCATTCTCTCCTTTCAGCTCCCAGAAGGTTGTTCTGTTTTCTTTACTGCCCTGTCCAGCAGACCACTCAGGAGCCTGACATGAAGCTGTGCTTTGCTTCCTTATGCCATGTGGATGCAGTTGTACTTACCATATTTCTGTTTCTAAAATGCTTTTTAAATCTGTATGTCACTTTTATTGGATGGGAGAAAAGTGGTACAGCTGGGGAAAAGCCCAGACCAAGATTGTCTTTCCAAGACAAAAAGGATTTGGTGGCCGTAGCAGTCCAAGAAATTCCTGGTTCTGACCGATTGCTTCCTTTTTCAGGATAGGAAGCAGAAGGTTATTTTTAACCTGTTTTATGTCACTAGTGTTCAGAGTATAGCACCACAGGTAGCTGTAGCTTCGAGAGTTGAAATCTGTGTTCTAGGGAGCAAGAAAAGCAGCTGGAAAAGGATAGGGCAGGATGGCATTCCTGAGGCCAGCAAGGCCACTGAATCCATGTGTTGTGTCTCAATTAGGTTTGAAGATGTTGGGAAATTGAAGCTGAATGAATGTGGGTGAGATTTAACGTACTGTGTGATTGTCACTGGTCCTTAAGTTAAATCCTTGAAGTCTCCTAAACGCATAGTATCTATCCTTAAATTAAGAAAAAACAATATTGACATTTTCTTAACGGACTTTATTACAGTGAAAACATTTAATTAATTAGAGACAGGATTAGGGTCTTTCTGCTGCTATCTCTGTTGTATTCAAAAATGATAGCAAAAGCCTTCAAAGTCCAGTAAATTGCCCATGCTTAGATATATTTTACTGGGAAAGATATGTCTCTAATATCAATAAATGCCCCCAGTTATCCTCTCAGATAGACTGGGGTCCCAGTTAGAGAGAGTGCAAGTACTAAATCTTCCAAAGAGATCGTGGTAAGTTTATTTTGACATGAAAAAACTCACTTATCTTTAGAAGATTAGTCTGTAAAAAGATACTTAAGACCAAGGAGATGAAATTTCTTACTTCATCAAATGATTAAGTAGGGTCTTGTACAAAGCAACGATCAGTACAGGCAATTTTTCTGATTATGGCATACAAAAAATGGACTGTGAGCTGCTCCTCCTCTTCATCATCTCTTACAACACAAGAATAAACACCTTGATTAAAACAAAGAAGACATAGATTCCAAACTGATTAAAGAAAACAGTGTGTAGGTGAGCCAGAGTCCTGTGCTGAGAGTTTGCTTCATGCTAAGGGATATAATATTTAGAGAGAAGATACTTAAGTCACTGGAAATACTCTTCTATAGTAGGACCACTGGAGTTAATAGATTACTTGTCATGTTTTAGAATGTTATTTCAGTGCTTCTGTGAAGGTAGGATCAAAATCTGGCAAGAAACTTTGAAATCATCTTCCAGGTGTTTGTCCTTTTTCTGCTGTTCTTTGCTGTTCATGTAGCCAAATATTGCCTTAATCAGACACCTCCTCCTTTTGAAGGTACTGTAGTGGTTCGTATCTTGCTGCAGCAGTTTAGGACACTGCACTTGCCTGGCCAGTCCTACGTCCATCCCATGAAAGCAGTCTCAGAATTGCAGGAGCCGAGTGAGCAGAGTAGAAGTTACAGTTATTACAGTGGTAGTTTTAACCATTGCATCCTGATTTCTAGGGCATATGAGATTATCTGTGTGCACTGTCAAGTTGCTTCTCAATTGTTTCTTCTTGAAAAGATGAATTGTCATTTTGAAAAGCGACATGCTTAATCTCTTGCTTAAGATGTAGTTCTTGGTTGTATTTGTGCCTAAGTTCTTTGTTTCTCTTTGTCTCCAGCTCCCTGTCACGCTGGTCCTGTCGGGGTGGCAGGCAGTGTCCCTGCAGCAGTGTGTGCAGGGCTCTCAGGAGTTCCTGGCCTGAGACGTTACGGTCACCGCTCTGTTCTTGTAAAGCCCAACGTGATTGTCACCACGGGAGGCTTTGGGGAGGAGGATGGACAGCACTGCCGTGTGAGGAATTTCCACCTGCTGAGCAGGCGTGCAGGCCACTGGGAAGCTGTCTGTGTGACACAGAATGTTCCTGATCAAAGATGGGGTGAGTTCCCATACCGATGGCAATGCAAGGGAGATACCTTTGTGCTAAAAGCCAGAGAAAGTCTAGTGAAGAAGTGCTGTCATGGCACAGTGATGCTGGCAGTCACAGACACCTGATAGGTCTGCTTGCTGAATGTCCCATCCTGCCCTTTGGTCACCACAGCCCCATGCAGTGCCCCAGGCTGAGGGCATGGTGACTGGGAAGCTGGAAAAGGACCTGGGGGTTCTGTTTGACACTGGTTGAACATGAGCCCCTGTGGGCAAGAAAGCAAATGGCACCTGGCTGGTACCAGCCTAGTGTGGCCACAGGCCCAGAGCAGTGGTTGTCTCTCTCTGCTGGGCAGTGCAGAGACCCTTGGGAGTGCCAAGTCCAGTTCTGGGCCTCTGACAGAAAGAGAGACATTGAGGGGCTGGAGTCACAGAATCACAGAAGGGTTGGGGTGGAAGAGACTTTAAAGATCATCCAGCTCCAACCCTCTGCCATGGGCAGGGACACATTCCACTAGACCAGGTTAACCAGAGCCCATCCAGCATGATGTGGAACACTTCTAGACAAATAGCAGTCACTTCTCTGGGCAGCCTGTGCCAGGGCCTCCACACTTTCACAGAGAAGAATTTGTTCCCAATATCCCATCTAACCCTGTACTCTGGCAGTCAGAAGCTGTTCCCCCTTGTTCTGTCACTGCAGGCCCTTTTCCAAAGTCCCTCTCCAGCTCTCTTGGAGTCCCTATAAGCACTGGAAAGGGTGCTAAGGTCTGCCTGGAACCTTCACTTCTCCGGGCTGAACAACCCAGACTCTCTCAGCCTGGCTTTAGAACAGAGGGGCTTCAACCCTTTGATCAAGCTGGTGGACTCTGAATTTTCCCAGCAGCTACATGTCTTAATTGTGCTGGGAGCACCAGACCTGGATGCAGAACTCCAGGTGAGGGTCTCAGAAAAGCCGCATAGGGGGTGAGAATCATCTCCCTCGACCTGCTGGCCACACGTTTGATGCAGCCTGGGACATGGCTAACTTTCTGTGCTGTGAGCACAGACTACTGAGTCATACTGAACATTTTGTCCACAAATGTCCCCAAATCCTTCTCCCCAGAGCTGCTTTTGATACATTCCCTGACTAGTCTGTATTTGTGTTTGGATTGCCCCAGCCCAGGTGCAGGATCTTGTCCTTGGTCCTGCTGAACCCCATGAGGCTGGCACACCCCACCTCTCCTGTCCAGTTCCCTCTGGATGCCACTCCTGTCCCTCGAGCGCATGGCTGCACCACACAGCTCCTTGTCATTGGCAGATGTGCTGGGGTGCCCTCGGTCCCACTGTCCGTGTCACCAACAAAGATGTTAAATAGTGCCGGTCCCTAGGGAGACCTGAACAGCAGCACTCACCACTGGTGTCCACATGGACACTGAGGCGGTGACTGCAGCTCCTGGAGAGAGAGCATCCAGCCGGTTCCTAATCCACTGAGTGCTCCCTCTGTCAAATCCATGTCTGCAGTTCAGACACTGGGTGCTGGGCAGGACAGTGTCAAATGCTTTGTACGAGTCCAGGTAGATGGCATCTGTTGCTCTTCCCTCATGCACCCCTGCTGTAAGCTCATTGTAGTGGTGCCCAAGGCAGCTGGGCAGGGCGGGAAGCTCGGCTTGAAGAGAAGGAGGCTCAGGGGAAGCTTCTCACTCTTTACCACTACCTGAAAGGAGGGTGTAACCAGGTGGAGGTCGGCCTCTTCTCCCAGGAGACAAGGGACAGGACAAGAAGAAATGGCTTCAAGCTGTGCTGGGGAGATTTAGGTTGGATATTGAGAAAAATGTCTCTAAGAAAAGGGTTGTCCATGCCTGGCACAGGCTACCCAGGGTAGTGGTGAAGTCCACATCCCTGGAAGGATTTAAAAGCTATGTGAAAGTGGCTCTTGGGGATATGGTTTAGTTTTGCCCTTGAGAGTGCTGGAGGAATAGTTGGACTTGATAATCTTTAAGGGACTTTTCCAATTTAAATGATTATAAATTTCATGGAAAAACCACCTGTGTGAAGCATGATGTTTTGTATCTGCACAGGTGAGAGGTTGTATCATACTGTGTCTCGTCTCTCGGACACACTGGCTGTGGTGGTAGGAGGACGAACATCCCCATCGAGCACAGGCTTGGGAATGTTGTGGCTGAAGTTCCCCAAAACCTGTGGTGCTTCAGGCCCAGGTGACGTTGCAGTGAAGCTTGTAAGTCTGCAGCCTGCTGCTGAAGCAGCAGCTTTGCGTTGGAGACACAGCACAACTGAAATTACGTTCAAAGGTAAAAAGCCTGGAAGGAGTGGAAATGGCTGTAGGGATGCAGGATCTTGCACTTGACCTTGTTGAATTTCATGAAGTTCATATCGATCATTCCTCAAGCCTGACAGTAGTAAGAAATTAGGAGGCTTTGAGATCTCTTCTTGATACTTCAAATATGGTAATTTTTTATTTTGTTTTCTACATAATCCCCAGTGGCAAGTAGGATTGAAACCTACTGTAAAACATTCTGGAAGACTGATTCTTTGAGATCACCTATGGCTGAAGTTACTCATGCTTGATCATGGCAGGAATAAGTTTTGCTCTCTCTGAAGGATATTTTTTGGGGAACAGGATCCCAAGCTCTTTATCCCAAAGTCCTTCAGAAGAAATGCTACTTTTCTAGTAGCAATTGACCAACACTCAGTAGTTGTGAACAGCTCTAGAATCAGGTCCTGCAATAGCAAGCTGAAAGTTGGTCTATTAAAAGATCCTGGTTGTAAGGGGCAAAAACTTAAGCAGTGGCACTCGGAAGCTCAAAGCTCTCCTTCCTAAGGTGTCCCATTCCTGCAGCTGCCAGGGAACTCTCCAAGGGGAGCAGGAGGGAATTGTTAAGCAGCTGTTAGTCTAGTCTGGAGCGCACCTTCCATTTGTGGAGCAGTGTTTAATTAACACTGTAGCATTCAGCCTTCCAGTCAGAATTTTATATCAAAAAAGCAAATGCTAAAAAATTTTATTAATTATACATTGGGTTTTGTCTTTGTCAGACTGTACTGTTTCATCTTACTTTTGCCTTGACATTGCTTTGTGGCTGAAGAAAGTGACCAGCACTGGTTTTATCTGCACAGTCCATTCTGAATCAGTGAAAGGACAGAGCATAGTGCAGTAAATGCATGTCCTTGACATCTGCTCAAAGTATTATTGCACCCTTTTTTGCCAGCTTCCCCTCTATGCAAACAGAAGTTTTTGCTGCAGTGGCACACCAGGTTATAAGTTCTGTTGCCTCCTGGCTGTGTTTCCCCAGGTGAGCAGTACCTGTTTGTGTACGGTGGCCGCTCTGCTCTAGAGCCTGTGCTCGGGGATTGGCATTTCCTGCACACTCCAGAACTCTCCTGCACTGCGGTAAGAATGCACTCTGTGGGGATTACAGCTGGAGCTGACTGCTGAACACACAGCTTTTTAGTCAAATACAGTCTCTACAGAACAGTGGAGCTTGGAAGGGACATCCAGAGGTCATCTAGTCCAGCACTCTTGCTTAAAACCGGTCTAACTAGAGCAGGTTGCTCTGCATGTTGTCCAGGTAGGATTATATCCATAGATAGAGACTCCACAATCTCTTTGGGCAACCTACTCCAGTGCTTGGCCACCCTGATAGAACAATAGGAGGGGGGTTAATGTGTAAGTGTATTTTTTTCTGTCAGTTTGTGCCCATTGCATCTTGCCTTTTGCTGGATGCTACTGAGAACATATTGTCTGTCTTCTTTCACCTCTCCCATCATTATCTAGCGGTGAGCTGGACGTTTTTGTGGAAGGATACTGTTATAGACAGTGTTAAAAGCTTTGCTACAATCAAAACCACCTCCACATCTGCCGATTTGGCACAGTCACCTAGACTGCTGAATGTGTCATAAAAGGAAATTGAGTGGAAGAGGCCTTACTGCCTCGTTTATGTACTAGCCACCAGCCTGTGTTACTCTATTTACTGTAACTCTTTGAGCCCAGCCTTGTACATAGCACAGTTGTAGGGTGAGAGATGCATAATTGCAAGAGGTCACAAGCTAAGCACGAGTAAGCAATATCCCATGGTTGTGGGAGACCTACGCTGTCTTCAGTTATGTAACCAGGAATGGTATCTGGTAGACACATTAATTGCTTCTTTTGTTTTCTACAATGTTCTTAATCTCAGCAGATCTCCTGTAAAATACCCAAAGCTGACAGCTGAAAAGGGGGCGGACAGGGTGCAAAACAGTTGTATGGAGGTATGCAGCAAGAATGACCAGGCCACATACCTCACAGGGGGAGGTTTTGAAGGTCTTCTAGCTATTGAATCTGAAGAAGATTCAAGATAGAAATAAATCTTCTAATATCTAAAATACTACTGTAGAGGGGAAAAAAAATGTTCTCCATTTTAACTTTGAGTAGTACAGGGGATCAGATGGACACTAAGGAAAGCTATTGATGGTAAAGCTAGCTGTGTCTGCAATAGACCGCCTAAAGAGGTGAGAAATTCTTGTCACTGCAGACTTTTGGAAACTGTTACATAAACATCCATCCATCCACATGATAACATACAGTTTCACTTGTTGTAGGGAAAAGGTATGGACCAAGTAGCCTTCAAATTTTTCAACATCACTTATTTGCTGTGATATTCCTTTAATGCCTGACCTTACATTTTTTCCTTTAGTGCTTGCACTGAAGGTTTTCTCTCTGGATTTTAGTCCTGCAGCTCAGCCTTTTAACCCACTCTGTGGTTTGAGTAACTGATCACCTGCTTTGCTGGTCACTGCATTAGTCCATGTGTTTCTAAGCAAATTTAGAGTTCCCAGGTGTACATCTTGAGCAAAAAGCGGCCTGCAAGAATGCAGATAAAGTTACCTCTAATAAATGTGTGAAAATAAAGCCTCTAAGTGCTGATTATATTAAATGTACTGAGGGCCAGAGACAGTGTAAATGGAAACATGGAGCAGTCCCTAGAGGAACATGTGGGGAAGGTTGGGTGTCACAAAACTCAACCACACAGGAAAAGGCATTTTAAAGCCTGGACATTAAGCAGATATTAGCTTGGCAAACTTCAGCCTTGGACTTGTGTTTTTTCAGATTTCTGTTGAGGGTCCAGTCCCAGAAAGCCGCCACTCTCACAGTGCCTGCAGCTGGGAAGGAGGTGTGCTGATTGCAGGAGGGCTGGGAGCAGCTGAGCAGCCCTTGGGTTCAGTTTTCCTTCTGAGGCAGCTTGAACATGGCTTTCAGTGGCAGACAGTAGAGACACACCCTCCTCTTGTCCCACGGTAAGCAGAAGGCATTCAGAGCATCATAAAATAGTTTAATTTGAAAGGGACCTCTTAAAGGCCAAGTAGTGCAACCTTCCTGCAGTGGGCATCTTCAACTAGACAGGTTGCTGAGAGCATTCAGCAGAGAATCTTCAGCCTGTCTCTACCAGCATCCCCTGCTAATGGAGTCCAACCTCATTTTGAACTCCCAGGTATTCTCATACTGCACATGTGCATGAAGGAAAGCTTCTGCTCGTTGGTGGAGTGTGGTTTCATGAATCCTCTGTGCCCAGTGTCACTGTCATCGACCTAATGACTGGTCTCTGCTTGAACTATGTGATTAATGTGGTAAGTACTGACATTTTGCTTTCAGGGTAAGCAGTGTCCTGTGAAGGAGCATGGTCACTTTATGGAGAGGTAGGATCTAATTCCAAAGTGCAGTTATCCAGCACAGAGAATGTACAGGGTTAAGAGAGGGACAGATGGAATGTGCAGAGGAGTGGAACATGGAGCTGCTCTGTTTCAGACAAGGGGCAGCAGAACTGAAATGGGCGCTTTGGGATGTCTGTGGAGGAAGGGAACAGATAAACCAGAGGCTAAGTTAGTGTTTTTGAAGGTCTGTATTATAATTTCATTGAGAACTTCTGGGTGGAAACTGGTGTGCTCTAGCTGCTGCCTGAAACATGAGAAAAAAACCAGCACAGAAATGCTGGAAACTCCACTGGAACATAAAAGCTTCCTGTAAGGATGATTGGACCCTGAACAGATTGCTCAGAGAGGATGTCACATTTCCATTATTGGAGATATTTGAAACCTGACTGGGCAAGCTACTGAAAAGCCTGCTTGAGTTGAGCCTGCTTTGAACAGGATGGTTGGACTGGATGGTGCTTGGAGGACCCTTCCAACTTTGACTGTTTGGTGACTTTCTTCTATGAATCCCTGAAGAGCAGTCATACAGGTGGTGTCACACAGCAGGATTTTGGCATACTCTGGCCAAAACTTGGTCTGTGTCTCTGAGTAGCCTTCATCTCAGATAATACTGCCTTGAGTAAAGGAAAGGCATAGATCTGTTGAATGAAATCCATAGAAGGGCAACAAAGATCAGCAGAGAGCTGGAGCTGATCTCCTGTGAGCATGTGCTGAGACAGTTGGGGTTGTTCAGCCTTAAGAGAGAGGGAGGGCTCTGGGGAGACCTTAGAGCCCTTCCAGTACTTAAAGGGGGGCTTGCAGGAAAGATGGGGACAGACATTTTAGCAGGGCTTGTAGTGATAGGAGAAGGGGTGGTGGTTTTCATTGAAAGGACAGTAGCTTCAAACTGCGTATATGGATGAAATTTTTTATGAAGAGTGAGGCACTGACAAAGGCTGCCCAGAAAAGCTTTGGCTTCCCCATCCCTGGAAGAGTTAGAGGCCAGGTTAGGTTGGGCTTGGAGCAACCTGGTCTAGTGGAAGCTGTCCCTGCCCAGTGCGGGGGGGGTGGAGCAAGGTGGCATTTTTTAAGGTCCCATCCAAAACCATTCTGTGATTCTCTGACAAGTTTTTATTTATCTTTTATGCAAAGAAACAACTTTCTTTTGATAACTGTACATATGGAACCTATTGTTGGTGAAACTGGAATTTGTGACAAGTCAGTTTTTTACAGTGAACAGTATGTGTGCATCCAGTTGATCTTGCAGCATTTTGCTGAGGGTATAAAAGCATGAAACGTGCTTAATTGTAGCTTAGTTTTCAGTTATTGTCTGTAGCAGAAGTTATAAGTGGCCTCATATCCTTTAGATAAAATAGACTGCCCTTGTTGGACAGCAATGAGGATAGGTACAGTGATAATAAATTTGTATCTAAAAGAATGTAACTTTTTTGTTTACACTGAATAAACAGATGCAGATTGAGGTGTCTTCCTTTGCTTAGGAGCTGTTTGCTTTGACTAAGGTGAAACTAGGCTTTTGAACCTGCCAGTTACATAGATAACTCTGGAACTCCTTGCCACAGGCCATGAATGCCAAAGATTTACATTGAATCACAAACTGGCTGGCTACCTTCTTGGGAGAAAAAGCATTAAAATTCAGGGAGTACAAAGGCATTTTCTCTCATTAAAAAACCACTGAACTGCAGGTTGGTGGGTGGGTGTTGGGGAGGAGTACCCCTCAGAGGTTACTTGTTCCTATATTCTTTATCTATCTGCTCTTGCCTGCATTCAGGGGTGGTATGGGGGACCACATGAAGTCCTGTATGTTCAAAATCTCCTTTTCTTTTTCAGGAGCACCTGGAGTGGCCATTAATGCTACATAATCATAGCAGTGTCTTTCTGCCAGATGAGAAGGAGCTGTTGGTTATTGGCGGAGGTGGAAACTGCTTCTCCTTTGGGACCCACCTGAACCCAGAGCCTGTCTTGCTGAGCCTCAGCAGCATCCTGACCAGCCACTGAGTGGGACCAAGCAGGGCTGAACCCTGCTGCTGCACTGTGGGGACACATCTGTTCACTCTAGGTCCAAAACCAGCACACTGTTTCCACAAAGGCTTTGTATCCAGAATGCATTTGTGAAGGTGGGATCAGGAGGGACAGTTACAGCGAGGGATTCACACCTCACTGGCTGTTGAGGTTTTACAGCTCTTTGTGTTGCTGTAAATAAAGTACCTCAAAAGTAGCTGGCAGCAGTAGTCCTTAGAGGTGAAGAACAGTGTGGTTTGGGTCGGAAGACACTGTAAAGACCATCCTGTTCCACCTCCCTGCCATGGGTAGGGAAACCCATGGGGATTCTTCACTTCTGCCGTGCTCTGGTAAGATCTCACCTGCAGAGCTGCCTGCAGCTCAGGGGTCCCAGCATAGGAAAGATGTGGAGCTGCTGGAGAGAGTCCAGAGGAGACCCCAAGATGATCAAAAGGATGGAGCACCTCTATGCTATGAGGAAAGGCTGAGAGAATTGTTCAGCCTGGAGAGGAGAAGCTTTGAAGTGACCCAATTGTGGCCTCGCAGTACTTGAAGGGGGCCAAGAAGAAGGATGGAGAGAGACTATAAGAGCCTGGAATGACTGGGCAAGGGAGAACGGTTTCTAACAGTCGCAGAGTAGGTTTAGATTGGATATTGGGAAGAAATTCTTCCCTGGAGGCTGGTGAAGCCCTGGCACACATTGCCCCAAGAAGCTGTTGTTGCCCCATCCATGAAAGTGTCCAAGGCCAGGTTGGATGGGGGCTTGGAGCAGCCTGGTCCAGTGGAAGGTGCCCCTCCCCATGGCAAGATGGTGGTACTTGATCTTTAAAGTTCCTTCCAGCACAAACCAATCCGTAATTCCATGATGAGTGTCTGACTGACTGCCCATCAGTTGTTTGGTGTAGAGAAATTGTTAATATTAACTTTGTTTTTCTTCTCTCTTTCTTTTCTCTCATCCAATATTTTTTGAATTTGTTTCTATTTATTGAATTATCTCACTTTATGAGTTTCTTTCTCCCTTTTTTTCCTTACTGAATTGCCAGCTGGGGTTAAATCACAAGACCCTTCCCCAGCTTTGTTGCCTTTCTGTGGGTACACTCCAGCAACCTCAATGTCTTAATTGTTGTGCAGGGCCCAAAACCGAACACAGGATTGAAGTCCAACCTCACCAGTGCCCAGCACAGGGGCATGGTCACTGTCCTTGTGTCATGGAGGCTCATGAAATTGAGACAAATCATCTATTCAGAAGGTATTTATTTTATGAAGCAGTTAGCCTCCTCCCACTCCCAGCAATTACAGATCCAACAATAACTGAAAACAGATTCATGATGTCAAATGAAATTGTTACCACCTGACTGACTTAAAGAATCCTGAAGGTTTCAGCAGGGCAATGTGGAATGCATGGCAGCAAGGGCTCTCCATTGGCCCCCTGTCGGCTCCTGGGCATCCAGAAGGGGGCTCTGACTGCCCAGTATGGCACACAGAGGGCTCTGACTGCCCGGGATGGCACACAGAGGGCTCTGGCTGCCCGGGATGGCCCACACACAGAGGGCTCTGGCTGCCCGGGATGGCACACAGAGGGCTCTGGCTGCCCCACACTGTCACACACAGAGCTCTGGCTGCCCCACACTGTCACACACAGAGGGCTCTGGCTGCCCAGTATGGCACACAGAGGGCTCTGACTGCCCGGGATGGCACACAGAGGGCTCTGGCTGCCCCACACTGTCACACACAGAGGGCTCTGGCTGCCTGGGGTGGCACACAGAGGGCTCTGGCTGCCCCACACTGTCACACACAGAGGGCTCTGGCTGCCCCACACTGTCACACACAGAGCTCTGGCTGCCCCACACTGTCACACACACAGAGCTCTGGCTGCCCCATGCTGTCACACACAGAGGGCTCTGGCTGCCCCACACTGTCACACACAGGGAGGGCGCTGTCACACACAGGGCTCTGGCTGCCCCACACTGTCACACACACAGGGCTCTGGCTGCCCCACACTGTCACACACAGAGGGCTCTGGCTGCCCCACACTGTCACACACAGGGCTCTGGCTGCCCCACACTGTCACACACAGAGGGCTCTGGCTGCCCCACACTGTCACACACAGAGGGCTCTGGCTGCCCCACACTGTCACACACAGAGGGCTCTGGCTGCCCCACACTGTCACACACACAGGGCTCTGGCTGCCCCACACTGTCACACACACAGGGCTCTGGCTGCCCCACACTGTCACACACAGAGCTCTGGCTGCCCCACACTGTCACACACACAGAGCTCTGGCTGCCCCACACTGTCACACACAGGGCTCTGGCTGCCCCACACTGTCACACACAGAGGGCTCTGGCTGCCCAGTATGGCACACAGAGAGCTCTGGCTGCCCCATGCTGTCACACACAGAGCTCTGGCTGCCCCATGCTGTCACAAAGGAATTTCTGACTGCCCCACGCTGTCACAGAGGGCTCTGGCTGCCCCATGATGTCACACAGGGGACTCTGCCAGGCTATAAAAGGGGCCCCACAGGAGCAGACAGTGCTGGGCACCACAGTCTGGCAGTGTCCTGGCAGACAGCAGCCTCAGCCTCTGCCACCCCAGCAGGGTTGGATTCCCCTCACTGGGATCCTGCAGCTCTCCGGGGAGCCTCTCCAGCAGCCTGTGCTGGTGACCTGGATTGCCACAGACAGTGCCATGGGGTTCCTCAACATCTTCACCATGGGGGAGCTGGTGGCAATCACGATGGTGCTGCTGCAGCTCATCCTGGTCATTGTCATGCTACGGGACAAGTGTCTATGGGTAGGTGGCCCCTGATCTGCTGTGTGGGCTGGGCCGGGCTGGAAGGGCTGGGCTGGGCTGGGCTGGGCTGGGCTGGGCTGGGCTGGGCGGGCTGGGCTGGGCTGGAAGGGCCGGGCTGGGCTGGAAGGGCTGGGTTGGGCTGGGCCGGGCTGGGCTGGAAGGGCTGGGCTGGGCCGGGCCGGGCTGGGCTGGAAGGGCTGGGCCGGGCCGGGCTGGGCTGGGCTGGGCCGGACTGGGCTGGGCTGGAAGGGCTGGGCTGGGCTGGGCTGGGCTGGGCCGGGCTGGAAGGGCTGGACTGGGCTGGGCTGGGCCGGGCTGGGCCGGGCTGGGCTGGGCTGGGCCGGGCCGGGCCGGGCCGGGCCGGCCCGTGTGGGTTTGGGGTGTGTTGTGGTGTGCCATGCGTGGCAGGACGGTGTGGAGCGCTCTGGGGAGCTGCTCCTGTCTCACCCATCCGTGGCCCTTGCAGAGGATCCGTCAGAGCTCAGAGCATCCGAGCGCAGCCAGAGGCCGGCTGGAGGGGCAGAGCAGCGTGGGCAGGGCACGGAGATCAGCACAGATGGGGCTGCCCCACGGCAGCTCCCCACGCGGCTCCATGAGCTCCAGGAGGCGTTTCCCGAGGTTCATCCGGAGCTGCCAGGACTCGCAGGCGCTCTTCGAGGAGCACCGCAAGGAGCTGGAGGCGCAGCTCTCCCAGTGGCGATGGGGCCGGGGCAGCGGCAGGGTGGTCCACGCTGATCCGCATGTTGCACCGAAGCTGCTGGGGGCCAGAGAGCGTCCCCAATGCCTTGCAGTGGAGTTGGCAAGGCCAGACTTGTACAAGGTGACAGAAGAGAGCAAACCTAAGGACATACGACGATACAGTAGCAGCAGCTCCCTGATGCTGCAGCGCAGAAGATCTGTGGCGATTGCCAGGTTGCTGCCCAGACTGGTGGTGATCATGAATCCCATTGTATTGGAAAGCAGTTGCAGCAGCTGCAGCAGCGGCAGCTGCAGCTCAGTGGAGCTGGAATCCAGCAGCGGCACGGCTGCTGGGAGGCTCCTGGAGCAGCTCCATGCCCGCCTGCAGAGATACCTGGAGGCCTGGCAGACCCGGCACGGTCAGCGCCGCCGCCGCTTCAGCAGCCGCTTGAGGCCCCGGTGGTGGCGGCGGTGCTGGACCCAGCTGAGAAAAAGGGTGTAGCAAGAATGAGTGGTCAGGGAGGGGCAGGGGAGAAGGGGCTTTCAGGAGCTGCCTGGGACAGTGCAATCCCTGGGCCTCTACAGATTCCTCTGCAGGGTCTTCCTGTCCTCTGGCAGATTCTTTACAAATTGACTGAGGGTCCCCTCCTCCAGGTCATGGATAGAAACAGGACTGGTCTCAGTGCTGCCCAGGGGAGCCCCACTGGTGACTGGATAGCAGCTGAATTAAACTGTCCCCTAGCACTCTCTGGGTCTGGCCATCCAGACCCTTTGTCACAGTGAACAGTGGGCCTCTCCAAGCCATGGGCAGCCAGTTTCTCCATAAGAATGCCTTGGGGAATGGTGTCAAAGGCTTAATAAAAGCCCAGGTAAACATCATCCCCAGCATTTTTCTCTCCCACCAAGCAAGTTACTTTGTCATAGAAGGAAAACTGTGGACAATCCCAGGAAACTTCATTGCACCCTGCTTTAAGGGTAGAATGAAGGACCCTGGGAACTACCAGTCTGCCTACCAGCCTTCCCCATGTCTGAGAAGATTCCCACTTTGGTATCTGCTCTTCCCCGATTTTTATCCATCGACCCTCGACCCTTTCATCACTGTCAATTTCTGGAGTCAAAACATGCCCTCATATACAGGGCTACCCCACTGCTTCTCCTTCCTTGCTGAGCCCTTCTGAAGAGTTTATCTCCTCCCACCTCCCTGTGCAACACCAGCCTGTTTGCTGGCAGGATGCTGTGAGGAGCACCAAAGGCCTTGATGCTCAGCACTGTCTGAAACATCCCGGGGCTATCAACAGTCTGTTCAGCACAAATCCAAACCACAGGCCCACTGGAAGCAATTGAACTCTTCCTGCCCAACTCAGCATGTTCTCCAGCCTTTATTAATCCATGTTGTGTATGTCCTGCTCAGGTCCCACACCATCACAACACATCCTCCCTGCTCCTTTGCCCATGAAATGTCTGGGAAATGTCCATCAAGCTCCAGAGCTGGGCTTGTCCTGTGGAACCAGTGAGGAGGAGGGTGATGGGAGTGGAGGATCTTTTAGAGCCAGATAGGAGAAGCAGCTCCATGGGGCTGTGCAGCACTGTCACCATTGCTCTGGGTAGAAATGGTTCCCCAGGTCTTCTGCTTTCCCCTTTCTAAAAATGGGGGTTATATTTTCCTTTTTCCAGTCATCAGGGACTTTATTGACACAATTTTTCAAAAAATTATGGATAATGGCTTAGCAACTTCTGCTAGTTCCCTCTGGGCCTGGGGATGTATCTCTTCAGGTCCCATGGACTTGAGCACACTCAGGTTCCTTGGATGGTCTCAAATCTGATCCTCTCAGTGGGCTCAGGGTCTTCATTCCCCCAGTCCCTGCATTTGCCTTTCTCAACTTGGCACATGGCTGGGGCACTTGCCATTGAAGAGCGAGCACAGAGGTCCTTGTGAACATCAGTCTTCTCTTTGTGCAGGGTCTGTTTCCTTCTGGAGGGGACCCAGCCCTTCCTGTCATCTGTAATGTCCCTGCCCTCCCCTTAATCTTCACCCACAAGCTCTCAGCTGGCTCCTCCTACTTCCCCAGGCAGAGTTCCAGATCTCTAGAGGGCTGCATCCCCTCCTCATCTTCCTAGCTTGTCTTTCCTAAAAAGCCTAAGCCCTTCCGTTCCAGTGCTCGAGTCATACGAGCCATCCCACCATGTCTCCAAGATATTCTGCTTTCCTTTTCACTTGTTGGTCGTTGCCGGTGCTTGCTTTTATTCAAATGAGAAGATTGCCAAGCAGTTTGGTTAAAAATGGCTTTCCCAAGAGCGGGAGGAGATGAAAGAACCTGAAACTGCTTCTTCTGATAAGTCCATGAAGGTGGGATGCTGTATGAAGCTCACTGCTGTAACTAACCAGTAACTTTCACTGATATTTTGACTATTAAAAAATGTGACTTTTATCATGAGTGTGTGTGTGTAAAATACAAAAACTGTTGGGCCTTCTCCATTCTATGAAGCTTTGTTCGTGCATATACACACCTTTGGGCCCGCCCGTCCCCTTTGGCCCCCGTCCTGGGTTTGTGGTGCCACCCCTGACACAGCTCCCCCGCAGGTGTCTCCACCTGCTGACGTGCAGCAGCCTCGGGTGTGGCCGGTGAGGATGAGGAGGGGGCAGATGCTGCCGGGGGTGACACCTGGCTGCCCTGCTGCCAAGAGCTTCAAGGGGGGACTCCAGGGAGCCCTCACGGGTGGTGGTGAGAGCATCTCACAGGGGCTGAGGAGGCCCTGTGGCACTGCCCAGGTGTGCAGGGACAGGCCCTGGGCTGAGGGACAGGAGAGGAGGGGAGGGGAACACACCCACCCTAACCCACCTGAGCAGGTGAGGGGAGGGGAACACACCCACCCTAACGCACCTGAGCAGGAGGGGAGGGGAACACACCCACCCTAACCCACCTGAGCAGGTGAGGAGCACCTGAGCAGGTGGGAGGGAACACACCCACCCTAACGCACCTGAGCAGGTGAGGGAGGGAACACACCCTAACGCACCTGAGCAGGAGGGGAGGGGAACACACCCACCCTAACCCACCTGAGCAGGTGAGGGGAGGGGAACACACCCACCCTAACGCACCTGAGCAGGAGGGGAGGGGAACACACCCACCCTAACCCACCTGAGCAGGTGAGGAGGGGAACACACCCACCCTAACCCACCTGAGCAGGAGGGGAACACACCCACCCTAACGCACCTGAGCAGGAGAGGAGGGGAACACACCCACCCTAACCCACCTGAGCAGGTGAGGAGAGGGGAACACACCCACCCTAACGCACCTGAGCAGGAGGAGGGGAACACACCCACCCTAACCCACCTGAGCAGGAGAGGAGAGGGGAACACACCCACCCTAACCCACCTGAGCAGGTGAGGGGAGGGGAACACACCCACCCTAACGCACCTGAGCAGGAGGGGAGGGGAACACACCCACCCTAACCCACCTGAGCAGGAGAGGAGAGGGGAACACACCCACCCTAACGCACCTGAGCAGGTGAGGAGGGGAACACACCCACCCTAACGCACCTGAGCAGGTGAAGGGAGGGGAACACACCCACCCTAACGCACCTGAGCAGGTGAGGGGGGGAACACACCCACCCTAACCCACCTGAGCAGGAGGGGAGGGGAACACACCCACCCTAACCCACCTGAGTGGGTGGGGCACGATGGGGGCACAAGAAGCTCTTTTTCATTTCATCTTCGCGGTTCCTCCCACTAACCCCAGAAAATTGAGGTTTTGTGGGGAAAAGAGTTTAAATTGAGGAGACAATGTCCTTTTCCATTTCTGTGTTTAAACTGAGGGTAAACACCTTATTGAATCTCCAGCCTTTATTAAAATATTTGAAAAATGTCCAACAGTTTTAAGGCCAGTATTGTTAACTTTTTTAGTCTAAAAAGCAGTAGCACCATCATCAAAACCCAGCAGTTTTTGACAGTTTAAAGTGATGTTGTTCTGGATTTGAATTGGTAAACTCTTGATCTGACCATTTTTCTATCTATTCACACAGATTTTTAAAACATGGGAAATCTTCCCTAAGGGACAGTGTTTGATTAACTTTGTCTATTATTTGTACCAATACCTGGAATTTGGTCCAGCTACAGACTGGAATTTTCTGGATGGATTCTGTGACATGGCCAGCAAGATGGAGCAGTATCACTTCACAAATCTTCCCTGAGTGCTGATAATTGTACTCCTTTAAATGCACATTAAACAGAACAGATACCGGATCGTAACAGCAAGCAGAAAAAGAGAAGAAAAAAACCTGAGCAAGGGAACTCCTGGACTTTTTCTGTTGTCAGTTTAAGATTGTGATCTTCCAACCATTCACAAAAGTACCGGTACCTAAAGAATTTAGGGAATTAAATGGAAACAAAATACAGGGAATTAAAGCAAAATGCCACTGCTAAATATTCATTGGGAAATTCTGCCCACGTACCAGACAGAGAAAGCAGTTTCCTGATTAAGGTGATTGAAAACAATACTCAGTGACTATTTCCAGTATGAGTGTTTGAGTGCTTGCTATGATGTAACCTTCCAATTAAATTCCAGTGCTTTGCAGATTAAGGATGAGCAGAGAGGCTCTCAAATTTCT
>JALJVW010000244.1:138654-155866 GCA_024865655.1 Emberiza elegans | reverse complement strand
AAGGCAGAGAGAGAGCACCGATGGAAGGAGGAGGAGGAGGCGAAGGGATGGAAGGGGAGGGAGGGAAGAGGAGAAGGAGGTAGGGATAAGACAAAGGAGGAGGAGGGGGAATGGAAGAGGAAGAGTGGGAGGAAGAGGAGGGACAAAGGCGGATGGACGCTGAGCTGAGGGAACCAAGCCATAGATCCCTGCCTGAATTCGCAGCCCCCACCTGTGGGATCAGCCCCCCCCATCGCGCTAGTGAGCGGGGAGGGGGAGCTCGGCTTGGATATCCCAGGGGTTCCCTGGGTTGGGGTTTTTGGGGGGATGTTTGGAGAATGAACAAGTCCAAGGCTGAGCAGAAAAGGCCCCTTGGGGGGACATCGGGGGGTGGCGATGGCAGCTGCCGGCAGAGGCAGCCTGGAGGAGCAGAGCCCTGTGTCCCCCAGGAGCCCAAAGTGGGGAGCCCAGAAAGGGGGGAGCGCCACCATTGGCGGGAGCCTCAAGAGCCTGGAGAGGGGCAGGGGGGACTCCTTGGAGCCGCTGCAGCCCAGGGCAGAGAATGAGGGGAGAAGGGAGCCCAAAAAGCCCCGGCATCCTGAAATGGGGAGAGCAAAGAGCGGGGAGCTTTTGGGATTGCTGGGACTGCCAGCAGCCTGGGCAGGGCAGGCACCAAGGAGAAGGGGGACCCCAATCCAAGCGTGACCACCAGCAGCTGGGACAGGGGGGATCCCCTGCACACCAGAGGGGAGGACCAGGGATGGGGAACTCCTGGGAGGCTTTTTCAGGGCTGAATCTTGGTGTCTGGGATGTTTTTCTGGAGCCCAGGTGTCCAGTGACTTGCAGACATGGACATGGACAGAGGGACCTTCAAACTCAGTGTGTGTTGGGGAAGATGAAAAAGGAAAGCCTTGTAAATATGATTGTCCAGGAAAATATTTTGAGAATGTAGAAAGTATAGGGAAGATTGAAATGAAAACAAGCTTTGAGATACCTTACTTTCTGAACAACTGGAAAACAATGGTGTGGCCCAACTGAAGGTAATCCCCTTTTGATGAAACAATTCCCTCTGCTTGCAGACAGGTCCAAGGGTCAGAGCAGACCCCACTAGCTCAGCAGAAGGGGTCCAAAGAGGAGTTTTTAGGGCTTAAAATGTAACACAGTATGGTGATGTAATGATTCTTATATGCTGTAAGTAAATGCTATAGGATTTGTATCTTGTACTAGATTGGTTAGTGAGAAATAGAATATTCAACTCAGAAGAAAATTTATTGTATTGTAAGAGGAACCTTATTCTCTTACCCTCTTACTCTCTCACCCTCTCATTCTCTCTACCCCTCTCTTCTCTCGGGCCTGCTCCGAGCTGTGCCTGGCAGCTCCAAGCAGGGCCCCGCACCCAGGCCCTTTGCAATAAACCGCAAGTTCCACGACCTGGCTGCAGAGATCTCTCAGCTCCATCCGTCCTGACCGTCCTACCCCCGACGCTCCTACAAACGTGCTCATCCCTTGTTTTTCCCAAACCAGGGTTTCCCATTGCCAACCCCAGGGAGGCTGTGAGGAAGAGGAAGATGCTGCGGGACACTGAGGCAGGTGAGGAGGAAGTCAGTGCCCCTTTCCCCTCTGTGCTGCTCCATCTCCCAGTTCAGCACAGCCCCGGCTGCAGCACAGCCCTGGGGGGATCTCCTTGCCCTTGCCTATGGCACTGAGCAAATCCCATCCTGTCCTTGTCCTTCCTCCCCCAGAGCAGGAGCTGAGCATGGAGAGCAGGGAGGAGAAATGCCTGCAGCAGAACCTGGTGGAAGAGGCCATTTTGAGCGGCTCCACGGGGCAGGAAGGCAACGGGGAAGAAAAGCCCCAGAGATGTGGCATGAGTAGGGGCTGCAAACACAGCTGGCGGGGATCTGAGGGGGAAAGAGCCAGCCTGAGCTGGGAAGGTGGCCGGAGATGGAGCCAGAGCTCAGAACTGGTGCTCCATGAGCAGCTCCATGCTGGGGAGAAGCCCCACACGTGTGTGGAGTGTGGGAACAGCTTTACGTGGAAGTCCAACCTGATCCTTCACCAGAGGATCCACACTGGGGAACAGCCCTACGAGTGTGGGGAGTGTGGGAAGAACTTCAGCCGGAGCTCCACCCTGATCAAGCACCAGAGGATCCACACTGGGGAGAAGCCCTACGAGTGTCAGGAATGTGGGAAGAGCTTCAGGTCCAGCTCCGACCTGTTCAGCCACCAGAGGATCCACACTGGGGAGAGGCCCTACGAGTGTGGGGAGTGTGGGAAGAGCTTCAGCCAGAGCTCCACCCTGATCATGCACCAGAGGATCCACACTGGGGAGAAGCCCTACGAGTGTCGGGAATGTGGGAAGAGCTTTAGGTGCAGCTCCAACCTGTTCAGCCACCAGATGACCCACACTGGGGAGAGGCCCTATGAGTGTTCCAAGTGTGGGAAGGGGTTTCAAAACAGCTCCAATCTCCTCCGGCACTATCGGATTCACACGGAGGAAAGGCCCTTCCAATGCCCCGACTGTGGGAAGGGATTCAAGCAGAACTCCAACCTCATCAGCCACCGGCGCATCCACACTGGGGAGAGGCCCTACGAGTGTGATAAATGCAGGAAGAGGTTTCAGAGCAGCTCCAGTCTCCTCGTGCACTATCGGATTCACACAGAGGAGAGGCCCTTCCGCTGCCCCGACTGTGGGAAGGGATTCAAGCAGAACTCCAGCCTCATCAGGCACCAGCGCATCCACACCGGGGAGAGGCCCTACGAGTGTCCCCAGTGTGGGAAGAGCTTCTCCATCAGCTCTAACTTGACCCAACACCAACGGAGGCACCATTAAGGGAAGCCCTTAGAGTGCCCTGAGTGTGGGCAGAGCTTCGTGCGCTGCTCCATCTCCATCCCCCACTGGTGGAGGCACTTTGGGCACAGCCCTGGTCACTCCCATTCCCAGTGATCCATGTTGGGAACACCCCTGGCTGCTTCTCCTTTTGGTTTGCCTTAATTTTCCTCTGCTTCACCTTCATCCTTTAAAAACACCCAAAACTGGGTTAAATGAAGGAAATTGATCTAATATATTCGAAGTTGCATAATTTCTCAGTTGCTTTAGAGGGAATTTAGGATTTGGGCACACGTTCTGTGTGGAGTGCTGCTGTTGCTAAGAGGCAGGAATTTGATCTCACCCTTCTTGTGTTGCTAAGAACTCCTCCCCTGACCCAAACCCCAACTCCACCCTTGGGATACCCTATAAAAACTCCACGACCCTGCCTTTGCCCTGTCTTTGGGGGGTAAGAAATGGATTCCCAAAGGATCAGCCCTTTTCCCGCTGGATTCCAAAGGCTCAGCCTCATTCTCCACTGGATTCCTAGAGGATCGGATTTTTCCCACTGGATTCCCAGAGGATCAGCCCTCTTCCACTGGATTGCAAAAATTTCAGCTTTTCCCACTGGATTCCCAGGGGATCAGCCTCTATCAGAACGGCTGCTCGTCTCTGCCCGATACACGCGTAGGATGGTTCGTGGGCAGCCCGCAGTTAAATGATGAGACTGGACTCCTCGGTAGTTCGGTCTTCAGTTAGTTTATTGTTGGTTATCACAAATGCTCACTCTGCCCAGCCGGGGTCTGACCAGCACGGCAGCCACAAGCACTCTGACCACCCACGGGGCGGCCGTACATTTTTTTTTATTTGATAATTACGTATACCATATTTACAGTTTTCTCCCAATACCCCACACCTATGTTGGAAAGTGCACCACCACCTTGAACCAATCTAAAAGTGTCTACGTCACCCGAAAGATGGATGCCAAGAAGAAGGAGAAAGGCCATGAGGCCAGGCCTGCATCCTCCATCTTGCCTCCATTAGACCCCCCTGTACCAAAACTAGAGAAACTACATTTCTACCCTAAAAAGTGCTATCCCTCCACCATTCACACCCTGGTGAGTTGCAAACCCTCACACTCAGGCGGCACATCCTTTAAGGGATCAAAATCAAGCCACCAAGAACTCCTGGCTACATTCCAGGACTTTCGAGCCCCCCAAGGGTGGTCCTGGGGACTCAGAGCAACCGATGAGGTGAGCTGAGTTCCCCCATCTCCCCTCTCTCGTTGCACACTGAACACTTCTTTGGCAACTCGATTTGCTGCACGCCGTACACATAGAAAAACACAAGGCACAAAAAGTGTGAGGACTGCAAGGACTATCAGAATGTAAAAACCCATTCTCAAAAGTTCTCTCCACAAGGGCGACAGGTCAAAAAACTTCACCACATCATCAATCCAGGACCCGGTTATCTCACCAAGTTTTTTGATACTGTCCTCTATTTTTTGGATATTTTCATGAATCGACCTTGAATGATCAGAAAGATTCATGCAGCACATGCCTGCAAACTCCTCACACCCGTGTCTATGGGCAAGCAATAGATAGTCAATCGCTGCTTTGTTTTGGAGAGCTGCCTGTCTCACACTGTCCATGTCTTTTAACATATCGCTCAGTGCAAGAGAGACCGAGTGTGCGTGTTTGCTCAGCCAACACCCCATATGGTCCAATTGAGTCAAGGCCACCCCTGATGCTGTTTGGGGTGAGAAGATCGCTGTAGCAATTCTCCCCTTGTCCCAAGTGTACACCTCATCATCGCAATCAGCGCCATAGCGCTGTAAAGATCTCTTTTCCTTGCTCTTTTGTGTCTTTAACAGTTTTGAGTCGAGCGATAGCAATGAGATTTTTCCAATGCTGCATGGACCTCCCATGATATTCATAGGAATTCCGTGCCAAATTCGATCACCACAAATCAAAAAGAATCCTCTTGGTAACTGAACCGGAACCTGGAGTGACCCTCTGGTTGTTGCCACTGTGTTCTTGCACCAAGCTGATGCATTTTTGTAAAATTTATGATTGGGGGTGACATCGATGGTCTTATTTACCTTTGTGATATTTAAAATTTTGAATTGCATGCACAATTCCATTGTCATTGACCCCAAGATCTCCAATTCCTGAGGATCCGTGAGGGCCACAGGAAGGAGATGCATCCAAGCGTACCACTCGTTCACAGGGTCTTTAATGACCTGTGAGATCTTAACTGGAGGGTGCCTTGGAATTGGCCACTCATTTGTTGGAAGTCCAATCATGCATGCCGAAAAGGGCTTTCCAGGCCTTGAATGTGTCAAACAAATACTGTCCAAGTTTGCCGCTTGGGCCAAAGCCTCCCAAACATTTGTTTTTGGTTGGTCAACTGGTAAGCTTGCATTGTAATACATGGCCATAGTCAAAGGAAGGAAACACATGAGCAACGTGAAGCTCATGACCTCGCCCTTATGAAGGAACATTGTTTTTTCCGTTTAAAATCCCCAAGAAAAAGTTTCCCCAAAAGTCCTTATTTCGCGGACGTATCTTCTGGTTTGTTGTTTGCAGTCTGGGCCTCCCCCTCAGTCTGCGTGCCCGTCTCTCTGCCTCCCAAATCAGTGTTCTCTGGTTCCCACGCTCGGAATGGTTTTACGTGTCACGCTGACACCCACTTCAGACCACACCCTGTAGAAATACAAGCGAAACCTTTGCCCCAAGTAATTAATTTGAAGGGACCCTCTATCTGTCCCGATTCAGGGTTTCTGATCAAAACTAAAGGATTTTCTTTTAGCTTTGCTTGTGAACTGTTTGAAAAATGCCTCAGAATTGGTGGATTGGGCTCGGAAGGTGAACTGTTAAGAAAATTCAACACATACAGTGCTTTGTTTAGTCTCATGTGAGGCGTTGCCTCTGGCTCCCCCCTCTTTTGTCTATCCAAGAGGGATTTCAGGGTATGGTGTGTTCTTTCAATGATTGCTTGACCTGTGGGTGAGTGTGGAATCCCAACCGTATGTCTGACACCCCATTTTTTAAGGAATTTGTCAAGCACTCTGCCTGTGTATGTTGGGCCATTATCTGTTTTTACCTCTTGAGGCACGCCTAGTGACGCAAATGCCTGCAAAAAGTGCCGACAAGCGTGTTCCGCTGTTTCTCCTGTATGTGCTGAGGCAAAGACTGCTTCTGAAAAGGTGTCAACCGAAACATGGACATTTTTGAGCTTCCCAAATGATGGATACTTTGTCACATCAGTCTGCCATAACTGAAGACTTTGCAGTCCTCGTGGATTGACTGCTCCTGTGGAAGCAGGTGGTTGCACCAGCTGACAATCAGGACAAGCACTAATGATTTCCCTCACCTGAGTTTTTGTGAGGCGAAAGGATTCCATCAGCACTTGGGCATTTTGATGGAAAAATGCATGACTCAACCTCGCTTGCTCAAAAATGTCTGGGAGTGTTTGTGAAATGGGCATTGTCAACCTGTCTGCTTGAGCATTCCCTTCTGCTAGAAATCCTGGAAGTGTTGTGTGAGCCCTGATGTGAGTGATGAAATACTCATGCTCTCTGTTTTCTAGCAATGTTTTCATGGTCTCCAAATATGAGAACAAGACCTCATTATTGGTCTCTTTCAAAAGCGAACCCTCTAGTCGTCTGACCACACCCGCAACGTATGCGGAATCTGTGACTAGATTGAGAGGTTGCTCGAACAATCAAAATGCTCGAATGACAGCTGCCAATTCCACAATTTGTGGAGAGCCTTGAACTGTTTTTACATTTGAGGCCCATTCCCCAGTTGCTGAATTCAGCCACGTGATTACTGATTTGTGTGTCTTTCCTGAACCATCAGTGAACACTGTAATCCCCTCCAAAGGCTCATCACTTATCTTTGGTTTTGCCCTATAGCATATTTGAGACTGCAACAACCTGTGTTGTGGAAAATAAATTGTACAAACTCCAGGAAAAGCCAACAATGCAATTAACAAGTCTTTCGACTTTTGCATTGCCCAATCAAAGTAATCTCGCTTCAAAGGTAAATGAATGGTCGAAAATTCCCGTCCTGCTATTGTCAACAGCCTTGCTCTCCCCTTGATGATGATCTGTGCTGCCATCTCCAAGTCTGTAAGGATTGTTTTTGAAGGCCTGTGCGGTAGAAAGATCCATTCTATGATTATCAAAGGGTCTATTTGAGACAAGTTACACTGAAAGATCAGACCATGGAACTGTGTCTTCTTTCCCAGCACTGCTAACTCAAAAGACAACAACTGGACAATTCGATGTGCTTGTCTACTTTGGACAGCATCCGTCACCTTTTCCAATTCTTTCTTCGCTTCCTGCGTGAGCATTCTGGGGGACCGAATATCTGTGTCTCCCCTCAGAAGATCGAGCAACGCTGGAATGTCATCGTTCGTGATACCCAAAATTGGCCTCATCCAATTGATTTCCCCTAGAAGTTGTAGATCATGCAGATTAGTAACTCTTGCGCTGATTTCCATCTTCTGAGGTCTTGTCCGAAATCTTCCACCCTAGATATTTCCAATGTGTGACCTCTTGAATCTTTGAACTGCTGATCTCCAAGCCTGCTTTCCCCACCTCTGCGATCACGCAATCACGAGCCTTTTGCAGTTCTTGTTTTGTTGATGCTGCAATGAGCAGATCATCCATATAATGAATGATCCTCACCTTTGGGAATTTCTTCCGTGCCGGCAACAAAGCTCGTGCCACATACCATTGACAAATCGTGGGCGAGTTCTTGAGTCCCTGAGGGAGTACAACCCAATGGTACCGCTGTAGAGGTGTTTCCTTGTTGATGCTTGGAACGGAAAAGGCAAATCTGGGTGCATCATCCGGATGAAGCGGTATGCTGAAGAAACAGTCCTTCAGGTCAATGACCACAAGCGGCCAATCTCTGGGAATCATCAAAATCGATGGAAGTCCCAATTGAAGAGGCCCCATGTCCTCGATAACTTCATTGATCTTTCTAAGATCGTGTAACAGTCTCCATTTGCCTGATAACTTCTTCTTGATGACAAACACTGGAGAGTTCCAAGGGCTGTCTGTCGGTTTGATGTGTCCTTTCTGCAGCTGTTCTTGGACCAGGTCTCTCAGGGCACTCAATTTCTTTCGTTCCAAGGGCCACTGATCCACCCATACTGGGTTGTCTGTTCTCCGGGTCAGCTTTAGTGTGGTGAGTGCCACAGTGACTCTGATTAAAAATCCAGTTCAATCTATGTGCCCCTTTGAGCCAAAATATCTCTTCCCCAAACTGTGATTGGCCTTTGCACCACAAAAGGACGAATGACCACCATTTTGTTTCCTTGTCCCGTAACGACAATGGAATTCTCACTCTGCAGACACAGAGAAGCTCCCCCTATGCCTGAGAGAGATCCCAAGGGCACAACCAAACCCCATTCACGAGGCCAAAAGATATCACTGTGACATCCGCTCCAATGTTAAGCATTCCCCTGACCTCTATGGTTTTTTCTCTGCATGTCAATTGGCAGGTGAGTGTGGGTCGATCCTGACCTATGTGCTTCACCCATGTCGTGTGCACCTCGACATGTTCCTTCAAAGGAAGACCTTCCTCATCGAAGACTGGCATGACTTGTTCCATGGTATGTGTCCTGGTTTGAGGGGAAATGGAATTCTGGGAGTGTGTCAGTCCAATTGAAATGTAGATTTGCGATTGACACCTGTTTTGACCACTGAGAGTTGGATACGCCTCTGAGAACACACAGGGGTTAAAAGCAGAGCTCTGCCCCTGGGAAGCCCTCTTGGGACTTCGGCGTGGAGGAGGAAGGACCTCTCCCCCTGCCCAGCTGTCCCGGCTGGGCAGGGGGAGGGGCAGCCATGTGGTAGGCCTGGGCCTGGACCGAATGGGGTAGGCCTGGCCTGGTTGTCCCCCCCCCAAAGGGTGGAAGGGTGGGAGGAGAGAGAGACCGGGAGCTACTGGGCAGCCCCCCCTCCCCTGGGAAGAGAGAGAGAGAGAAAAGAGAGAGACTGTGTCTCCTTGCTGTCTGGGACTGGGCTGTGGCCTTGAAGTTCGCTGCCAGCCTGCCCGGCCTGTGGAGAGGAGGGGGGGGTTGAACCAGAAGGAGTCCGGCTGCTTGTGGGTTGTGAGCCATGGAGTTTTAACCCTTTCTTGGACAATGAAAGCTTTTGCAGAGTACTGACCCTTCCTGGAGAGAAGATGAAGGAGGATTTAAGCAAGTTTTTAAAGGACTGAGCAGGGGAGAGATTGTAAGAAGAACTTAGGGTGGAAGAGATGTGGAGTGGCATTCTTTGCTGGACGCTTTTGTAGAGCCATGGACTGTTCCTGAATACAGAGACTATTTTCAGGGGGAGCCACCGGGTCCCAGAGTTAAGAAGGCAGTGTGGAGCCTCCCGCCCAGGAGGTGAAATAATGGGGGGACAGATGTCCCAAAATGGAGACTGTGCCTTTGTTTCGGAGTGGGACGATGGAATCCTTAAAAAGACAACCCTCAAAGTAGCTCTGGTCCATGTTCAGTGGTGAGAGCACTGAAATGGGAGGAAGGGGTCACGATCTCCAATCCGGGTGGGGATATGTGACCAAAAGCCCAGGGCATACAAGAAGGACTCCTCCTCTTAAGGAATTCATGATTGAGTGTTTGTAAGGGTGGTTTTTGCTGGACTGAAAGATGTAATTGTATTGGAAATTTGGTGGGGGGGAGGAGGAGGAACTGTATTCTGTGGAGTTTTCATTTTCCTTGAGATTGTCTTTTCTTTTCTTTCCTATTGTAGTGTGTAGTTAATAAAGTTCTGCTTTCTATAGTTTTAAGTAGAGGACTGCTTTGCTTATTCCTAGGCACATCTCACAGCAAGTACCAGGGAGAAAGTATTTTCATGGGGGGGCACTGGCACTTTGCCAGGCTCAAACCATGACATTTTTGGTTCCCTGACCGGGAATCGAGATAAGATAAGTTGATAAGATAAGGCTGTGAGATGGGGCCAAAAAGGAATAAGAACAAAGCATGTATTTGTCTTGTAGAAGTGTATATAGTTTTAGTAATGTTGGAAAGTGTGTTCTCAGAGGCGAAGGGTGGAATGTCCTGGTTTGAGGGGAAATGGAATTCTGGGAGTGTGTCAGTCCAATTGAAATGTAGATTTGCGATTGACACCTGTTTTGACCACTGAGAGTTGGATACGCCTCTGAGAACACACAGGGGTTAAAAGCAGAGCTCTGCCCCTGGGAAGCCCTCTTGGGACTTCGGCGTGGAGGAGGAAGGACCTCTCCCCTGCCCAGCTGTCCCGGCTGGGCAGGGGAGGGGCAGCCATGGTGGGGCCTGGGCCTGGACCGGAATGGGGGTAGGCCTGGCCTGGTTGTCCCCCCAAAGGGTGGAAGGGTGGAGGAGAGAGAGACCGGGAGCTACTGGGCAGCCCCCCTGGAGGGAGAGAGAGAGAAAAAGAGAGAGACTGTGTCTCCTTGCTGTCTGGGACTGGGCTGTGGCCTTGAAGTTCGCTGCCAGCCTGCCCGGCCTGTGGAGAGGAGGGGGGTTGAACCAGAAGGAGTCCGGCTGCTTGTGGGTTGTGAGCCATGGAGTTTTAACCCTTTCTTGGACAATGAAAGCTTTTGCAGAGTACTGACCCTTCCTGGAGAGAAGATGAAGGAGGATTTAAGCAAGTTTTTTTGAAGGACTGAGCAGGGAGAGATTGTAAGAAGAACCTAGGGTGGAAGAGATGTGGAGTGGCATTCTTTGCTGGACGCTTTTTGTAGAGCCATGGACTGTTCCTGAATACAGAGACTATTTTCAGGGGGGAGCCACCGGGTCCCAGAGTTAAGAAGGCAGTGTGGGAGCCTCCCGGCCCAGGAGGTGAAATAATGGGGGACAGATGTCCCAAAATGGAGACTGTGCCTTTGTTTCGGAGTGGGACGATGGAATCCTTAAAAAGACAACCCTCAAAGTAGCTCTGGTCCATGTTCAGTGGTGAGAGCACTGAAATGGGAGGAAGGGGTCACGATCTCCAATCCGGGTGGGGATATGTGACCAAAAGCCCAGGGCATACAAGAAGGACTCCTCCTCTTAAGGAATTCATGATTGAGTGTTTGTAAGGGTGGTTTTTGCTGGACTGAAAGATGTAATTGTATTGGAAATTTGGTGGGGGGGAGGAGGAGGAACTGTATTCTGTGGAGTTTTCATTTTCCTTGAGATTGTCTTTTCTTTTCTTTCCTATTGTAGTGTGTAGTTAATAAAGTTCTGCTTTCTATAGTTTTAAGTAGAGGACTGCTTTGCTTATTCCTAGGCACATCTCACAGCAAGTACCAGGGAGAAAGTATTTTCATGGGGGGCACTGGCACTTTGCCAGGCTCAAACCATGACAGTATGTGGTGGCAAGGCGAAAGCTCTTGCGATTTGTGTGTTTGCCGCCACAGTCAACGGTGGGCGTAGGGCTTTTGCCAAGACTGTTAATTCTGTGTTCTTGTCCGCTGTAACAACCGTTGGGTAAACAATAAGTCCAAGGATACTACTCTTATCCTGTCCGACGATCAAAAAATCTTGCCTTTTATGCGACTCCTGTCAGTATCTCCGCGTAATTTTCATTTAGAATACACACTAATTTGGAAGCTGCCAGTGGGCACTGCGCTCCTGGTGGGAGGAGGTCTGGGTCACTGTGGAATTTGCTGAGGACTTTGCTGAGGGCGTCGGCTCGATGTTCCCCGATGATGGCCCTACTTGTCCCTGCGTCATCGCCATCACTTGTGTCGTCACGCGGTGGCGAACCGCACTCCTGCTTCCGTTTCCCGAATACGGTAGAGGATTTCCTGCCGCATCTGTCTGTGCATAACACTCTTTCATGGAATGCCTTCCTTTTTCACACCGTTGACAAAGTGGCTTCTGTGATTTCGATGTTTGCGCCTGTGCATGTGCCTGTGGGCAATTTCTCTTCATGTGCCCAAATTCTCCACACCTGTAGCACTTTCCTCCAGATGGATTGCCCTTCTTCTGGACAGTTGTGAAAACTCTGCCCATCAGTTCATTCTGTTGTTGAAGCATTTTCTTCAGTACTTTCCCTTCCAGTTGTTCTGAATGTCCCCTCAGTTGTTCTTCCTATTTGTCCTTCAAGCTGTCCTCCACGATCAACGCAACATGCTGTGGCATTCCCACCTTGTTGCATGCCTCTATCATCTCTGCCAAGGTTGGTCAGCCTTGTAGTGCAGATATGACCCGTTGACAATCCGGGTTGGTGTTGCCAAAAGCTAAGGTTTCCATGAGAGGCTGCTTCAACCGTTGATCCACCACCTGACGATCCACAGCCTGCATGAGTCGATCCACGAAGGTCGAAAAATGTTCTGAGGGACCTTGCCGAATACAAGCGTACGGGATGTCGGAAACTCCTACTGGTGCTATTTGCAGGATTGCTCTCTTCGCTGCTTCTTTGATGTCGGTCAACACGTTTCTGGGAAGCCGTACTGCTTGCTCCGCTGGGTTGTCGTCTGGAGGATCTCCCGCTAGCTGTGCTACAGTGAGGTTCGCGTTGGGCCCACCTTGATAACCGTTTCTCAGTTCCGTGAGATATCGTCTCCGTCTTCTGTCCCAGACGAGGTTCTGTGTATCTGTGAGAATCATCGACACAAGATTTCGGATGTCGAATGGCGTGAGGTCATACATCTGGAATGTCCCTGTCAGGAGTTGTTTGAAATACTGTGAGCACAATCCATTAGTTTGAATGGCCTTTGCTAAATTCTTGACCTCATCGTGATTCAACCTTTCCCACCGAGGATTCTGACCTTGCGTGTCATAGGTCACTGGCATTGTCAGATCCCCTGATCCTGGTAACAAATCGCTTTCCTTGGATAGTATCCTTCTGATACGTCTCCAATTCGTCGTCTTCACTGGAGGTTGCTGTTCTCCTGTGGGAGGTTCCATTGGCAACTGCAAACCCAATGGGACAGTGGAAGTCTTCGGTGACTCCCCAAACCTCTTCCTCTCCTTTGAGGCTTTTGACTTTTTTGTCATGTCCAAAAAGGGAACTCGAGATTCTCTTGATTGTGTCTTCATCGCTGTGTTGAGTGAATGCAGAAGGCTCTTCGCCGCCTTCGCTGCTGAAAACATCCACACCGGAATCCCTTGCGATGCTGTGATATGAATAATTTCGTACCCTTGTGGATCAATCCCATAAGGCGTGTCTTCAAATTCTTCAAATCCCGACGTCGACAGAAAATCCATTTGTTCCAGTATCATTGCCTTCTTCTCTGTGCCTTTCTTCTTATACACTGTAGGGAAGAACTGCTGCACTGTTGAGGACCTGCCACAAGATGGCGCTGTGGCTCCACCGACCGGGCCTAGGATGTCCTGCAGTGTGGTCATCCGTCCACTGGGTGGTGCTGTCCTCCGCCCGAGCGACCCGGATGACGTCACGAGCTCGATTGGTTCCTGGTCTTTCGCTTCGACCTGGTGCTGCAGCCTTTGTTGGGACCGTGCCCGTACGGTTTTCATTTGGGCTGGAATGAACCACAGGGTTTTCAACGTGGACTGAATACCTGAATGTCTCCCTGGGCTAGGTGAGACTTGCCTCCCAGGGGCTGGAGCTGTGGGATCTGGGACTGGGGAAAGGGTGGAGCCCTGAGAGCTGGAGCTCTGGTCACGCCCCCTCCTTGTTCAAGACGCCATCGGGGACCGAATCCTCCTCCTGCCGCGCCCCGCCTGCACCCTCCGTGGACGCGCAGCTTTGGGAACGCCCCCCATCTCTCCCGAGCTGATGTCACTGTCCCCATCCTGCTCTGTCTCCGATGTGTCCCCCCTGGTTTCTGCATCAGTCCCCCCTTCTCCCTCTGATGTTGTATTCACGCCCCGCCTCCTTGCAACGATCTCCCCGCGCGCGTGGGCTCGCGTGTGCGCTGCAATCCGGGCTGAGCGCCTCATCTCGGTTTCCGGGATTACCATGCGTCTTCTGCATCTCCCTGCGGGCACTGCCTGCGTCTCCGCCCGCTCCGCCCATCTAACGCTGGCTGTGTCCGACATGGGTGTGATGGAAAACCGCGCGCCAGGCCCCCTTCACGCCCTTTCCCGGACAGGTGCGTGCCCCAGCTCCTGGACGCAAAGTCTCCCGTCCTTGGCAAAACATTTGAATCGCCGCTCCCGGCTCCATGCCCATGCAGACCCCTCCCCAGGCTTCTGGAACTAACCAGACCAGGCTGACCTCTGTCCCATGCCTGTTCCCCTTTTTTTTCCTGGGGTTTTATCAACCAAAATCCTGGCTGAGCTCCAGCTTCAGCCAGAAATCACCTCAGTATAAGCCTTGCTGGAATAACAGCTTCAATGCTGTCTCATCCTTTCTCGTTGCTAGCAAGTATATATGTCTGTTGACCTCCTGCCAGAAACCCACTTCAAATAACAGCCTGGTTTCTGTGAATGGATAATTAAATCTGACCCAGAGCAATAAATCTTTAAGATGTTTTCTGGGAATTCCCTCTGTATATATCTCTGCCAAGCTCTGTAGGTCTGAGAGGATCTCTAACTGCTCTCTGGTATACGTGTTCCCCATATTTTGTGGGTGTGTGTTCTTAAATCTGAACCTTCTCACCGAACCTGTGTCGTCAGGGCAGTCCGGAGGCTCCCAAGGTCTGTCCAGCAGTCCGAAGGAGGTGGAATCAGAGGCGCCTTCTGATCCTGGTCCGGGCTGTTCTGCTACAAATCGCTGTCGGTGAGAGGGGAGTGCCACGATGGTCTCGGATGGTCTCGGTGGCTGCTGCTCTCAGTCCGCTGGCTGCCTTCCCAGGGAGATATCAGCGCCTCCCGGAACAAGTCCAGCTGCAGGGGAAGGCCTGGGCGAAGCCTGTCCTTCAACCCGCCAGGGACCGCCAGGTATCGAATCGGCTGCTCGCCTCTGCCCGATACGCTGTAGGATGGTTCGTGGGCAGCCCGCAGTTAAATGATGAGACTGGACTCCTCGGTAGTTCGGTCTTCAGTTAGTTTATTGTTGGTTATCTCAAATGCTCGCTCTGCCCAGCCGGGGTCTGACCAGCACGGCAGCCACAAGCACTCTGACCGCCCACGGGGCAGCCGTACATTTTTATATTGATAATTACATATACCATATTTACAGTTTTCTCCCAATACCCCACACCTATGTTGGAAAGTGCACCACCACCTTGAACCAATCTAAAAGTGTCTACATCACCCGAAAGATGGATGCCAAGAAGAAGGAGAAAGGCTACGAGGCCGGGCCTGCATCCTCCATCTTGCCTCCATTAGACCCCCCTGTACCAAAACTAGAGAAACTACATTTCTACCCTAAAAAGTGCTATCCCTCCACCATTCACACCCTGGTGAGTTGCAAACCCTCACACTCAGGCAGCACATCCTTTAAGGGATCAAAATCAAGCCACCAAGAACTCCTGGCTACATTCCAGGACTTTCGAGCCCCCCAAGGGTGGTCCTGGGGACTCAGAGCAACCGATGAGGTGAGCTGAGTTCCCACACTGTGCTACTGTGAGATTCGCATTGGGCCCACCTTGATAACCGTTCCTCAATTCCGTGAGGTATCTTCTCCACCTTCTGTCCCAGATGAGGTTCTGTGTGGCCGTGAGGATCATCGACACAAGATTTCACATGTCAAATGGCTTAAGATCGTACATATTGAATGTCCCTGTCAGGAGTTGCTTGAAGTAATGTGAGCACAATCCATTGGTTTGAATGGCCTTTGCTAAATCTTTGATCACATCGTGATTCATCCTCTCCCACCTAGGATTCTGACCTTGTGCGTCATAAGTCACCGGAATTGTCAAATCTCCTGATCCTTGCAATAAATCTTTTTCTTTGGATAACATTCTTCTGATGCACTTCCAATTAGTTGTCTTCACTGGTCGCTGTGGTTCTTCCGTGGGAAATTCCTTTGGCAATTGCATGCATAATGGGACTGTGGAAGTCTTTGGTGACTCCCTAAACCACCTCCTTTCCTTTGAGGATCTTGACTTCGCCCCTATATCCAAAAAAAAAAAAGGATTTTGAAATTCTTGTGATTGTGCCCTCATTGTTGCGTTAAATGAATGCAGAAAGCTTTTCAAAAAATTCTGCTGCTGAAAACATCCACGCTGGAATTCCTTGTGATGCTGTGATCCGTATAATCTCTTCCCCTTCTTGATCTGCTCCATATGGCGTATCTTCAAATTCTTGAAACTCCGAAGTCGACGGATAATCCGTTTGCACTGGTATTGTTGCCTTCTTCTCTATACTCTTCTTTTTATATACTGTAGGGAAAAACTGCTGCATCATTGCAGACCTGCCACGAGATGGCGCTGTGGCTCCACGGATCGGGCCGAGTCTGTCCTGCACTGTGGTCATCCCCCCACTGGGTGGCGCTGTCATCTGCCCGAGCGACCTGAATGACGTCACAAGCTCGATCGGTTCCTGGTCTTCCGCATTGACTGAACGCTGCAGTCTTTGTTGGGATCGGGCTCCTATGGCTTTTATTTGGGCCAGCAGTGTGGACTGAATACCTGAATGCCTCCCTGGGGTGGGTGAGGCTTACATCCCGGGGGCTGGAGCTGTGGGACCCGGAACTGGGGAAGGGGTGGAGCCCGAGAGCTGGAGCTCTGATCACGCCCCCTCCTCGTTTGAGACGTCACCGGGGACTGGACCCTCCTTTTGCCGCGCCCTGCCCACGCCCTCCATGCACGCGCGGCTTTGGGAATGCCCCCAGTCTCTTCTGGACTGATGTCACTGCCCCACTCCTGCTCCGTTTCCGATGTTTCCCCCCCTGGTATCTGCATCCGTCCCCCCTTCTCCCTCTGACGTTATATTCATGCCCCGCCTCCTCGCGATGATCTCCCCTCGCGAGTGGGCCCGCGTGCGCGCTGCAATCCGAGCAGAGCGCCGCATCTCGGTTTCCGGGATTATCATGCGTCTTCTGCCTGGGTCTCTGCAGCTCCACCCACCTCGCTGCCCATGTCCGACATGGACACGATGGAACTTCCGCCCTTTCCCGAAATCCTGCGCGCCCCGGCTCCCGCACACGCCTCCCATCCCACGCGTAATATTTGAACCGTCGGCTGTCTGTCTCTGTCGGACACACGCTGTCCTGGTTTAGGACAAATTAGGGGAAATCTCCAAAAGGGAGTCCCCTAAAAAAAACAAACCTCCAACCACCCCTCCCCCAATACCGGGTTCGGGAAGGAATTCCTCGGAGGAGCACAGTGGAAAACAAAACCTATTTATTGACAAATAACAAAAGAACACTCCCCAACACAAGAAAAGAAAAGAAAACCAGCCAGTGCTGTGGAGGGCGCTGAGCTTCTCTCGCAGACTCTGGGGGTCCTGGACGTCCCAGGTCAGGTCCGGAGACGGTCCAGTATCTTCAGGGAGGGTAAGAAAGAGGGAAATGAAAGAAAAGGAAAAAAAAACAGCGCAGAAAGCAGAAAAAAAGCAAAAAAAAAAAAAAGCAGCTATCAG
>JALJVW010000244.1:52145-131229 GCA_024865655.1 Emberiza elegans | reverse complement strand
ATACCAACCGAGAGACAGTGGGCTCTGTCACCAGCAAGCTTAGAAATTGTGAAAAATGCTCATTTTATGATTGGCTTTTCACAAATATTAAAATGAATGTTATATGTGTTATGTTAGAAAGTGATGCTATATTAATTTTCTTAAATAGTGTGCTAAATATAGTTTTATGTTATAACAAAATGTTAAAATAGAAACTATGTATGTGAGATATTTCTTTGAAAAGAGAGGAATGAGGCACTCCCACTGAGATAGCAGCCACAGGACACCTAAATCTTTCAGAGAAAGAGAATTTATTGCTACATTTTCAGAAGAAACCAACTTCTTCCTGCCTCACTCAGCCCTGAAGAGGCCATCAGGATTAAGAGGAAGAAGTTGATACTGATCAGACAAAATCCTTTATTTGAATGGAATTTATGCATCATGTATGAGGTCAATGAATATGCAACAGGCTATTGCTTTTAAGGGTTAATCCTCTGTTAACCTGTGTCCTTTTCTGGGCTTATTTTGCCCAGAATGAGGTACCTGGACTGTTCATAACTCTTTGTTTTTATTGCCTCATATTGTCCTAAATCCCAATTGTTCAAATTTTTATTACTCTAATTATATTATGAATTTATAACCATTTTACTTCTATTAAATTTTTAAAATTCTAAAACCAAGTGATTGGCATTTTTCACAGAAATCATGAGTACGATCAATGGCCTGATGGAGGCTCAAGTCTCTGCCGTGGTCAAGGAACTCAGAGAGGAGATGAGGGAGATGAGGGAGGAGGTGAGGAAGATCAATGCAGCACCCATGGGAGTCACAGGCCCCAGAATCAGAGCCCAACGTCCCCCAGCGAGACAGAGAGGGTGCACCCCACGGGCTGACCTGTGGTTCTGTCTGTGTGACCATGGGGAAGACATGGGAAGGTGGGATGGGAAACCCACTTCTGTTGGGAAGGATGAAAGATTGACAAGAAAGTCTCACAGGTATGTGTGCTTGACAGAAAGATTTTTGAATGGAGAATCTGAAGAAGGAATAGAGATGGAAGCAAGTTTTGATATAGAAGAAAAGAATATCTGAGCCAGTCTTACTGGACAACCAAGGAGGCAAAGGGCGTGTTAGTTAGAAGGGGTTTTATCACTTAAAGGATAAACGCACCCCAAACAACAAGATGTTGTTTTTATCAAGCAGAAAGATAGCACAGGCAGACAAGCCTGCCAATGGTGCAAGTAGAAAAAAGTTCTCAGAATTTTCCACTGCAAGAAAACTGAAAAACATCTTCTAGCTTAAACTGTAATGTACTAACTTTTAGTGATTGGAGAACAGCAACACGAATATTGTAATTATAGTAGTCAAGATAGGCTATAGATAAAAGTTAAGGTATAGATTGGTTCTTTTGTATTAAAATGCTCAGCAAAGAAAAGTATATAATGCATTGTAACCAAAATTAAAGGGTCTCCAGGCCTGCCTGCATCTGGAGCTGACAGCTGTAGGTGCAGCCTCTGTTGCCCACGACCTCGGAATGCTGTAATGTCTTGGATGTAATAAACTGCATTTTGAAGAGCCACCTGGAGTCCTGCATCTCTCATTCAGGCTCTTACACAGGTGCACAGGGCAAATGTTGTGGAGTCTGGCAAATCTGGGACCATCTCATTACACCACCTTCATTGCAATGATTGATGCTGATACCAACTGAGAGACAGTGGGCTCTGTCACCAACCAGCTCAGAAATTATGGGAGTATGATCAATGGCCCAATGCAGGCTCATGTCTCTGCCATGATCTAGGACCTCAAAAAGGAGATGAGGAATATGACAGAGGAGGTGAGGAAGAACAGTTCCCACATGGCACCAGTGCAAGTCACAGGCCCAAAGTCAGAGCCCAATGCACGCCAGCCAGACAGAGAGGGTGCACCCCATGAGCTGACCTGTGGTTCTTTCTGCATGACCATGGGGAAGACATGAGAAGGTGGAATGGGAAACCCACTTCTGTCCTGGTAGCATGGGTGCATCTACTCAAGGAGGGAAACACCAATTGAGGGAGTTCCAGTGAAGTGAAGGTAACCTCAACCTCCCATGACCGAGCTGCTGGGTATGATCTGTCAGATCCCCTTGAAGGAACCTCTACCATGTATGCCCAGGAAAGAAATAATAAGCACGGTTAGATGGGCCCTGCCTGTAGCCAGGGAGAGGCACGGGAAAACCAGATCTTCTGGACGGTGTGGATCTGATGGCCTGGCTCATCAGAGCCACAAAAATACAATGCCTTAGTTGATACTGGTGTGCAGTGTACCCTGATACCATCGGGACATGAGGGGGCAGAACCTGTTTCCATTGCCGGGGTGATGGGGGGATCACAGCAACTGACCCTCTTGGGAAGCCGAGGTGAGCCTGACTGGGAAGGAGTGGCAGAAACATCCTATTGTGACTGGCCCAGAGGCCCCGTGTATTCTGGGCATAGATTTCCTCCAGAAGGCTTTACAAAGACCCAAAGGGACTCAGATGGGCTTTTGGCATAGCTGCTGTAGAGGCAGAGAACATGAAGCAGTGGAACACCTTGCCTGGACTATCAGAAAACCCATCTGCAGTAGGACTCCTGAGAGTAGAACAGCAACAAATACCAATTGCCACCTTGACGGTGCACCTCTGAAAGTATCAGACAAATTGAGATGCCGTGATCACCATCCACAAAATGATCTGCGAGCTGGAGAGCAAAGGGGTGGTCAGCAAAACCCACTCACCCTTCAACATCTGGCCTGTGTGCAAGTCTGACAGAGAATGGTGATTGACTGTGGACTATCGTGGCTTGAATGAAGTGACTCCAACACTGAGCACTGCTGTGCCGGACATGCTGGAACTCCAGTACGAGCTGGAGTCCAAGGCAGCAAAGTGCTTTGCCACCATTGACATTGCTAATGTGTTTTTGTCCATTCCTCTGGCAGCAGAATGCAGGCCTCAGTTTGCTTTCACCTGGAGGGGTGCGCAGTACACCTGGAACCAACTGCCCCAGGGGTGGAAGCACAGCCCCATCATCTGCCATGGACTGATCCAGGCTGCACTGGAAAAGGGTGCAGCTCCAGAACACCTGCAGTACATTGATGACATCATTGTGTGGGGAAATACAGCAGTGGAAGTGTTTGAGAAAGGAGAGAGGATCATCCAGATTCTGCTGGAAGCTGGCTTCACCATCAAGAAGAGCAAAGTAGAAGGACCTGCTCAAGAGATCCAGTTCCTGGAGTAAAGTGGCAAGAGGGACGGTGTCAGATTCCCACCAATGTCATCAACAAGATCACAGCAATGTCTCCACCATCCAGCAAGAAGGAAACACAAGCTTTCCTAGGCACCATAGGCTTTTGGAGAATGCACATTCCTGAGTAGTCAGAGTGTGAGCCTTCTTTACCTGCTCACCCACAAGAAGAATGATTTCCAGTGGGGCCCTGAGCAGCAACAAGCCTTTGCCCAGATCAAGCAGGAGATCGCTCATGCTGTAGCCCTTGGCCCAGTCAGGACAGGACCAGAGGTGAAGAACGTGCTCTACTCTGCAGCTGGGAACCATGGCTTGTCCTGGAGCCTTTGGCAGAAGGTGCCTGGGGAGACTTGAGGCCGACCACTGGGATTTTGGAGTTGAAGCTACAGAGGGTCTGAAGCCAACTACACTCCAACAGAGAAAGAAATCTTGGCTGCCTATGAAGGAGTCCAAGCCACCTCAGAGGTGATTGGTACAGAAGCACAACTCCTCCTGGCGCCCTGACTACCGGTGCTGGGGTGGGTGCTCAAAGGCAAGGTTCCTTCCACCCACCATGCCACCAGTGCTACATGGAGCAAGTGGATTGCTCTTATCACTCAGCATGCCCATATAGGTAAACTAAATCACCCTGGGATTTTGGAGGTAATTACAAATTGGCCTGAAGGTGAAAATTTTGGTGTCACAGATGAAGAACAGGAACCAGTGACAGCGGCCAAAGAAGCTCCTCCATATAACCAACTGCCGCCAGAGGAAACACGCTACGCTCTTTTCACTGACGGTTCCTGTCGCATCGTAGGGATGAACTGGAAGTGGAAAGCAGCCATATGGAGCCCCACACAACAGGTCACAGAGGCCACTGAAGGAGGTGGATCAAGCCAACTTACAGAACTCAAAGCTGTCCAGCTGGCCCTGGACATTGCAGAAAGAGAGAAGTGGCCAAATCTCTACCTCTACACTGATTCATGGATGGTAGCCAATGCTCTGTGGGGATGGTTGGAGAGGTGGAAAGAGTCCAACTGGCAGCGTAGAGGAAAAGCAATTTGGGCTGAAGAGTGGAAAGACATCGCTACCAGGGTAGGGAAGCTACCTGTGAAGGTCCGCCATGTAGATGCCCATGTCCCCAGGAGTCGGGCCAATGAGGAGCACCAAAACAATGAGCAGGTAGACCAGGCTGCAAAGATAGGGGTGTCCAATATAGACTCAGATTGGCAACATAAGGGGGAGTTGTTCTCAGCTCGATGGGCCCATGATGCCTCAGGCCATCAGAGCAAGGATGCCACCTATAAATGGGCACGAGACCGAGGGGTGGATCTAACCATGGACAGTGTTTCACAGGTTATCCATGACTGTGAGACGTGTGCTGCCATCAAGCAGGCCAAGCGAGTGAAGCCGCTCTGGTACGGTGGGCAGTGGTCCAAGTACAAGTATGGGGAGGCCTGGCAGATTGACTCCATCACACTGCCCCAGACACGCCAGGGCAAGCGCTACGTGCTGACCATGGTGGAAGCCACCACGGGATGGTTGGAAACCTACCCTGTGCCTCATGCTACTGCCTGAACACCATCCTGGGCCTGGAAAAGCAAGTCCTGTGGAGGCATGGTACCCCTGAGAGGATTGAGTCAGACAATGGGACTCATTTCAAGAACAGCCTTATCAACACCTGGGCTAGGGATCATGGCATTGAGTGGGTGTACCATATTCCCTACCATGCACCAGCCGCAGGGAAAGTAGAGAGGTACAATGGACTACTAAAAACCCAGTTGAAAGCTTTGGGTAGGGGATCTTAAAAAACTGGGAGCAGCATCTGGCAAAAGCCACCTGGTTAGTTAACACCCAAGGCTCTACTAACCGAGCGGGCTCTGCCCAATCTGAGCCTTTGCATAGAGTAGATGGAGACAAAGTTCCAGTGGTACATGCCAGAGTTTGTTAGGGAAGACAGTTTGGATTAATTCTGCCTCGAATACAGACAAACCCATTCGTGGGATTGTTTTTGCTCCCTCCTCCCTGTCAAGGGCCTGTGGCAGCTCCTGTTCCGTGACCACCATGTTTTCCTGAGCCGTCCCCAAGCAGGTGGCCATGTCCTGCCAGTTCCTGGCCTGGGTGGTGGCGGTGGCTGCAACAGTGGCCTCAGCAGTGGCCACCTCCCTGCAGGTGTCACGGAGCTCAGTGGCCTCTCTGGCCAGTCCCAACTGTCCATGAGCCTGGCCACGACTCCCACCAGGCCATGGTCACAGCTCTTACATCAGCCCAGGTGGCCAGGGCCTGGCCCAGGGTGGGGACACCACGGTGGCCCAGGGAGGTGACACTGCCATGGTTCAGGGTCCTACGGAGGCTCCGGGTGGAGTTCTCCAGGTCCTCATGCAGGGAGTTTGGGGACTCGCGCAGGCACCTGGCCCTCTGTGGCCTGGTCGTGGTGGCCACCACCTCACCCAGGGTGGCCATCACATCCACGAGTGACTGCAGCTGTGGAGGGGATACCTGGGGAGGGGAGAGGGGAGGTGTTAGGGACCTGGTGGCACTTGCCCTGGAGGGCTCTGCTGTCCCCTCTGTTGCTTTGCCACCCCCTGTCCCCTCTTGCCACCCCCATGTCCCCTCTGCCACCCCTCATGTACCCTCTGCAGGGACACGGGGACACCGCAGAGGGGGCACCAGGGACATGGCACTACCACCAGCCCAGTGGCACCAGTTCTGTCCCAGGTAGGTGGCACTTGAGGCTCTTGGTGACACGAAGAGCTGGTGGCACTCGAGGAGCTGGTGGCACTTGAGGAGCTCTTGGTGACACAAGGAGCTGCTGGCACTCAAGTGTCCACAAGTCTCTCCAGTGACATCACTGCCCCGATAACATCACAGCGGGGACATCACTGTCCCCACAGCAGCCTTGGGATGTCCTCAATGGCTTTTTAGCATTGCTCGGCCACTGCAAGGCTGCCGGGGCCACTGGGTTCACCATGGTCACCACAGGGACTCAGGAGGAAGTCGTGGATGTCCCCAAGTGTCCCAAGCAGGTGACTTTTGGCCAGATGGCCTCCCACAGCCACTCAAACTTGGCCACTTTGGCTACCAAGGCCTGGAGGACATCAGGGGACACCTTGTTTGTCCCCTTCAGGATGGCCTCGATGTCCCTGAGCCACCACTCCATGTTCCAGTAGAACAAGGTGGCTCTGTCACACGTAGCCACCAAGTGCTGCAGCGGCCCCAGGGCCACCTGTGCCCAACGTCCCCTCCTGGTGGCCACCACAGCCTCTCCCATGGCCTCACTGGTGGCTGCCGCTACCTGTGCATTGTGCGGGACCATTTCCAAGGCCACCTCCTCGTCCAGGGCCACCAACAGCAGCTGCTCCATGACCACCTTCTCATGGAGCTTGGTGGCCTCCCTGGCCAGCCAGTCCCAGCTGTCCACGAGCCTGGCCACCAACTCCCGCCAGGCCTTGGCTGTGGCTCTCACATCGGCCCAGGTGGTCCCTGGGGTGGCCCAGAGGGTGGCCAGGGCCCGGCCCAGGGAGGGGACACCAGGATGGCCCAGGGAGGTGACAGCGCTGTGGGTCAGGATCGCATGGAGGCTCTGGGTGAAGTTCTTCAGGTCCTCATGCAGGGAGTCTGGCGACTCTCACAGGCACTTACCCCAGGGTGGCCCAGTCACGGTGGCCACCAGCTTGCCCAGGGTGGCCAGCACGGCCACCAGCACCTGCAGCTGTGGAGGGGACACCTGAGGAGGGGACAGGGGATGTGTCAGGTACGTGGTGGCACTTACGGCCTCCTGCAGTGGCCCCTGTGCCCCCGAGGGGTCTCCTTTGCCCCTCTGTCCCTTTGTCAACCTCTTGTCGCCACTGCCACCCACCGTCAGCCCCGTGTCCCCCCTAGTGTTGTCTCTGTCCGTGTCCCCCCCCCACCCCGTCTCACCTTTTGGAGCTCCAGGCTCACTGGGGACAGCGTGGGGACGCTCCGGAGGTCGAAGGAGCCTCGGGATGTCCTTGGTGGCTCTTTGGCACTGCTTGGCCACCCCACAGGCACTGGGGCTGGCAGGACCACCAGTGAAATAGGAATCGATGGTGTCTTGAACTGCCCACAGCAGGTGATCCTTGACCAGGCGGGCGTTGGCCTCCCACAGCTGCTCGGCCACGGCCACCTTGGCCACCAAGTCCTCGGGGACATTGGTGGATGCCTCATTCGTTCACTTTAGGGTGGCCTCGATGGCCCCAACCCTGCGCTGCAGCTCCCAGGGGAACGCGGTGGCTTCGTCACACGTGGCCACCAAGTGCTCCAGCAGCCCCAGGGCCGCCTCCACCCGCTGTCTCTCCATGGTGGCCCTTGTTGCCTCGCTGGCAGCCACCCTGGCCTGTTCCCCCACCTGGGCTTCATGCCCGGCCACTTCCTCGGCCCCCTCCTCCCTGCCCAGGGCCTGACCCAGCTCCACCATGTTTTCCTGAGCTGTCCCATCACGGGCAGCCTTGTCCTGCAGCTTCCTTGCCCGGGCGGTTGCAGTGGCCACCATGTCGGCTGCTTTGGTGGCCAAATCCCTGCAGGCTTTGCAGAGCTTGGTGGCCTTCCTGCCCAGCTGGGCCCATCTGTCCACAAGCACATTCACTGACCCCTGCCACTTGCTGGCTGCCATTGTCACATGGTGCCAGGTGGTCCCTGGGGTGCTCTTGCAGGCCACCAAGGCCTGGCTCAGGGAGGTGAGAGGGTCGCCATCATTGTAGGTGGGAGGATCATCATCATTGTAGCTGACATTGCAGCACCACCAGGTGCCATCTGTGCAGTACAGGGTGACCCAGAGGTTCTCAGTGAAGTCCACCAGGTCCCGGTACAGGCTCACTGTGGATCCAAGCAGCATCATCTCCTCATCCTGCCTGGGCAGGGTGGCCAGCAGCTCGCCCAGGGTGGCCACCACGGTGACCTGTGGCTGCAGCAGGGCCAGGGACAGCTGGGGAGGGGACAGGGGAGGTGTCAGGGACCTGGTGGCACGGCCTCCTGACCCGCTGCCCCCGAGGGGTCCTTTTTGCCCCTCCCTGGAGGGCTCTGCTACCCATCTGTCCCTCCCTTGTTCCTGCTGCCACCCCTGCCACTTCCCTCTTAGCCTCTGCCACCCTCCTGCCTCCACTGCTGCCCCCTCTGCCACCTCCCCGCTGTCCCCTCTGGCACCCCCCCGCCAGCCCCCGTATCCTCTGCCCTCCCTCACTGCACCCTTTCACCACCCCACGTTTCCCGTCCTCTCCTCTCCCGTCGCACCTCTTGGGGCTCCATGCTCACTGGGGCCATCTTAGGGTCACCTTGAGGGCGCTCCGGTGGCGAAGGAGCCCCGGGACAGGCGGCGGTCCCCTCAGCAGGCGCCCGCCCGCCCTTTCCAGTACCGCCCCAATCCATGGAAGCTCCAGGATTTGGGCGCTTTTGTTGAATCCCAGGGGATTTAAGCTCGATCCCAGGGGATTTAGGCTCCATCCCACGGAATTTAGGCTCCATCCCACGAGGTTTAGGCTCCATCTCGCCATTTCCGGGCGGATTCATTCCGCCGTTCCCGGCTGGATTTACGAGGGAACGCGCAGCGCTCGCAGGAGCCCACAGACTTGCCCTCAATCAAGATTGCCGCGCTGCTTCTCTCGCGAGACCTCTGGCGAGAAGCGCCAAACGTGGAGCGGACCAATCAGAAGCCAGGCATGGCAGAAGTACTGGCAGAAGTTCCCATGGCTTCGGCGTCGGCAGCTGCTTCCGGCAAAACCGTGATGCATTGTGGGCATTGTGGTCCCGGTGGGGCCCAGCGGCGGCGGAGCGGGGCTGAGGCCGCGGGGGGAGGGGAGGGGGCGGGGCGGGGGTGGGGGCGGGGGCGGGAATTTGGAGGCGCCAAGGGAGCCCCGGGACCTCCCCGGCAACGCGGGATGGGCGACAGCGACCGCGGTCAGCACCGGGAGCGGGGAAGGGGCGATGAGGGCGGGTTTGGAGGAGTTATGAAAGAATTGGGAGGCACTGAGGGAGAACTGGGGCTCCTGAAGGGATGTGGGGGGTTCTGAGGGGATTTGGGGAGATCGAGAGGGAGAACTGGGGGTCGTGAGGGAGAACTGGGAGTCCTTAGGGGGTTTGCGGGGGTCCTGAGGGGATTGGAGGGGTTGTGAGGGGATTTTGGGGGTGCGAGAGAGAATTGGGGATCCTGAGGGTATTTGGGGGGTTGTGAGGGGATGTGAAGAAGCTGAGGGGTTGTGAGGGGGTTTTGGACTTCGTGAGGGGATGTGGAGGGTCCTGAGGGGTTTGGGGGCTCCTGAGAAAGAATTGGGGGTCCTCAGGGAATTTGGGGTAGATTTTGGGGGCTTCTGAGGGAGAATTGAGGGTCCTGAGGGGGTCTGGGAGGTTCTGAGGAGATCTCGAGGGGTCACTGACTGGATTCTAGGGGAATGTGGGGTAATTTAGGGGTTCCTGGTGGGATTTTGGGGTGTTTTCAGGTAATTTTGGGGTAAGTTTGGCTTTCTGACCAGATTTTGAGGTCATTTTGGGGTTCTTGTCCTGATTTTGGGAGATTTTGGGATACCTGACTGGATTTTGGGGTATTTTGGGGTGATTTCGGGGTCCCTGATGAGATTTTGGCCTTTTGGGGTATTTTGGGGTAATTTCACGGTCCCTGAGCAGAGTTTAAGTTTTTTAGGGGTCTTTTGGGGTAATTTTTGTAGGACGACAGGGGGTAGGATGGTCAGGACAGTGGGAGACCAGAGATCTCTGCAGCCAGGTCGTGGAACTTGCGGGTTATTGCAAAGGGCCTGGGTGCAGGGCCCTGCTGGGAGCTGCCAGGCACAGCTCGGAGCCGGCCCGAGAGAGGGAGAGAGAGGGAAAGAGAGAGAAGGCAAGAGCGTGGTAAAGAAGAACAGAGTTCTTGTTACAATACCATACATTTTTTTCTGTGCTGAATATTCTAATTTTCTCTAGCCAATCTAATACAAGATGCAAATCCTACAGCATTTACATATAGCCTATAAGAATCATTATATTCCAATACTGTGTTACATTTTAAACCCTAAAAACTCCTCTTTGGACCCCTCCTGCCAAGCTGTAGGGTCTGTTTTGACCCTTAGATCTGCCTGCAAGCAGAGGGAATTGTTCTCTCAAAAGGGGATTACCTTCAGCTGGCCACACCATTGTTTTCCAGTTGTTCAGTAACTAAGGTATCTCAAAGGTTGCTTTCATTTCAATCTCTCTTATAGTTTCCATATTCTCAAAATCTTTTGCCAGGCAATCATAGTCATAAGGGTTTCCTGTTTCATCTCCCCCAACACTTCAGCAGCGTGGTCAGCACTGTTTTCAGAAGGAGGGCCCAGGACGGTGTGGCCTGGCAAGATCCACTCGTACAAGTGGGGTTGTGATGGTTCATTAACTGATCTCAGGGTGCAAAACAACACAGAGGGGATTTCAGTATTCATCAAAACAAATGCACCTTTATTGAGTGCCCACAGCAAATCTGATAGAAGGATTAGGAAGGAGATAAAGGATAGAGAGAGAGAGAAAAAGAGGGGAGGGAATAGCTACCAGTGGAGAGATGAAATCCTTGTAGTCCGGCCAATAGGATCTGTCTTGTCACGTCGAGGAGAATCTCAAAATCTTTGGGTAACTCAGGGGTCCTCTACAGTCCTCTGCTGAGGGGGGAACAGGTAAAGACAACGGAGAATAAGAGTATTGAAAACAGGTACAGACAGTACATGTTCCAAAACAGGACAAAGCAATCTCAGCAGTGAGCGGGGCCCATTGTTTCAGGATTGGTTTCTGTGGGAAACCAGTCTTGGTCCAGAGAACACACCTGCAGGCAACACTTGGCAAACATCCCACTTGAGTCAGGCCAGCGCCCCTGTGTTAGAATTTTGAGGGTCTCAGTCTCAGTCCTTGGGCAGGGGCTTCAGTTTCTGTCTTTGGTGGTGGTTGTGAGGCAGATGAGGGATCTTCCATGGGGGGAATCACCAGAGTCAGCTCAGAAAGTTCATTTGGCCAAGAGCTGGGGAAATTCATGGGCTGTTGTGGGGTGGTGAAGCAGGTGTGAGACCGTGGGGGCACAGCAAGCACAGCTGCACTCAATCACTTGGTGAGCATCCACCTCAGCCAGGCCAGAACTCCAGCCAGGCTCCTCAGGGTCTGTCCTTGTGACGGTCGTGAGGCAAATGAGGGAAACTTCAGAGCATCTCTGACACGGCCATCGCCATTCTGGGTAGGGAACGGGGGATGTGGAAAGACAGGGGGTGAAGGGGGACACAGGACAGCGAGAGGATGGCAGCGCTCCCGCGTCACTTCTGGACAGATTCCATCCCTTGTTTTGCCTTCAGGGAAAGGGGGACAGGGTGGCAGAGGGGGGACGCGGGTGACAGAGAGACGGCAGCAACTCCCTGCCGTCCTGGCAGTTGTCACTCCTTGCTGCACTCTTGGGAACAAAAGGGCAAGGAAAGATATGGGCAGCCTCACAGAAACAGAAAAACGTGGGGGTTCACAGGAGGGAGCACCACAGATCTAGGGCATCGACACGCTGCATGCAATTGTCTATAGCCATCCATAAGCACCCTCAGGGCTTTACCATCCATAAGCTGCAGCAGACGTGTTGGGAAAGTTGACAGGAGTCTGTGGAATGGTCCTTTTTGCAGGCAGATCAGCTGTTTGTAGCTCTTAAAACCTGCCTCCCATGAAAAATGAAAACCTTAAACCATTCATAAGCATCTCGCTGAGTGATGTGTCTCTGCAGGCCCCCAGCCAGGAGAAAATTAGCATTGACTCCATGATTGCAGAAGGCTGATCCATTGCTTTATTCTGTATTTTACTATATCACATTATACTATACTATACTATACTATACTATACTATACTATACTATACTATACTATACTATACTATACTATACTATATTTTATTTATTAAGAAGCTCATAACCCTTACAGACAGTCTGCTAAAGCTTTGACCTAATTGGTCAATCAATTCAAACACCATCCAGTGTCCAATTAAGAAACCACCCTTTGGTAAACAAATCTCCATACCACATTTCACATGTGCACACCAACAGGTGCAGCACGTGGAGATTATAATTGTTTGTAATAATTTTCTCTGATCTTCTCCCAGCCTTCCCCAGGACAATGCCTGGGAAAATTGTGCCTGTTGCTCTCTCTGTGGCCAGAGAGCTGCTGCCAATTCACCTATTTGTGTTTAAAGAAAAAAGGCAATGTTTGTCATCATCTGCAGGGCCCTTTGCAGAAAGGAGAACAAACACCGCTCAAGAGGTTCCCCCAGCAATTTGCTGGTTGCCAATCAGAACCCCAATCAGATGCTGACTTAGAATGGTCAGGGCGATTCTTTATCTGTAGAATATCTATTTCTATCATATCATTGAGACAAGGTTTACAATACTAGAAAACCAAACAACAATGCAAAGAATGATCATTGTTTCTAAGTCCAAACAGCTGAGTTGCAGGAGGAGGTCCATTGACTGGAGGTGTTGATCTGTGCCATCCCCGAACATCCTTCTTGGTCCTGAAACAGAAAATAACTGAATCCTGAAAGAGTGAAGAAGGTTACTAACACTAATTAGAAATCAATCAGATAGTACACATAATCAATAACCCATGTGACATTATATAATTATCAGGCACTATAGCACTGACTGTCATCCCAGAGTCTGCAACAGCTGATAAACCTCAAATCAGCAGAGTTGGAAGTCATGTCCAGATCATTTGAGAGCAGGCTCAGCTGTCATATATTTATGTGGTCAAATTGCCAAGCCAAAATTATTTGAATCCTTTGGATGCAGAAAACATCTGGGTTGATTGTCAGTCATCCCCATCCAGATAGATTTAGGACCTGGCCACAGCCCAAGCTCTCCAGTGCGGGGCTGCCAGCTGCTGTTTCAGAACCGGCTGCCTCCCCTGTCGGAGGTGAATGTGGCTCTGCCCCCTTCTGATGTGCGGGGTGGAGGAGAACCCAGCTGCACGGGGAGGAGGAGGAGGGGCGATGGTCCCTCTCGCACTGGCGAAGGCAAAGGGACAGGAGTGACCACAGCTCCAGTCAGAGCAATTGCTGACCGTGGATGCAGAGCCACTGAAGGCTTCGGTCCTTCCTGCGCATACACCAGGAAGCCCAGAGAGAGCTGCTTTGGTGTTCTGTGGGCAATGCCACCCCCCCAGCCCCACAGTGTGGGGGGAGAAGGAACCACACTGATGGCCTGTCTGGGGCGAGGCACTGCTCCACGTCCAAGTGGCACGTGCCTACTGAGGTGGATTCGCTTTCCCGTGGGGTCTGGCCCCTTAGTGCTCTGGAAAGTGCTGACCAGATCAGTAGTAGTCAAGGTACATTTGCATCTCCCCCGAGTTCCCTGCAGAGACAGAGACCCAGTGAGTCCCAGGCCCGCAGATCCAGGGAGGTTTCCATGTCCACAGGGAAGCCATGATCTTTTGCCCAACTGAAAAGCCTGTAGAAAGCATCTTCTGACACAGGAAGTCTCTTGTGGCACATTATATGTTCCCACACTGTAAGGGTTACATGCTCTGTCATTGTTTTGTGGAGATAAACAAAACTCCACAACTTTTGTGAAAGTTGCAAAGCCAGTATGTTTATTACAGCACTGGACACATGTGGGAATCCTTCCCCTAAATGACATGCGTACCTCTGGGAAACTCCAGATCTCCTTCTATCTCCCTCTCAAATACATATGCATGCAATTTCACAGTAGGTTCATGCATATTCATTCCACTGATTTTCGGTGACACTTGCCACTAATTCTTCAGAAGGAACTCCTGGGTCAGGTTGCTCCATCTGCCCCTCCTTCCCCCCTCTCTCTTGTCCTTCAGCTGGAGCAGTCCCTCCAAGCACAGGCCCTTCAAGAGAGCAGGCAGTCGGACTAAACAGCAAGCTACAGACTTAACTCAAAGATGTACATTCCACCTAAATCAAAATGGATTTCTACCCTAGAAAATTTTAACTCTGCCTCAATATTCATAAAAACGATGCATATTTAAACTTTTCCATAAACTAGTTTACATGTTCTAAGAACTGTTTAGCATGGCTCCTCCTCAGGCCTACCTTTTTGGAGCATGTGTGTTTCTTGGCTGTGGTTTTGGTTCCCTCTCTTTATCACTTCCACTCTGGCCCTTGGTCCACACTTCCTTCAGATGGCAGATGCTGCTAGCTGGCACATCACATAGCTGGCAGGGTGCTCATGGCATGTTCACTGGATGTTATCCCGACCAAACAGACAGTTCACTCCTAACTATATCAGCTACCACTACCACTAGGTTCAAGTTTTTGTTAATAGCAGAAATAAAAGCGGTTATTTTAACATTGTATATATAGAATCCATTTTAAGGCTTGCAAAAACTGATACCATGATATACGTCTACAACAAACAAATTTATTTTATTTCTTCTTGCAGTCTCATCCTGTTGTGTTTTCACTCTCTGGTAATGAGGGTGAATAATTTTTTTTTTTTTTTTTTTTTTTGTTTTGTTTTCTGTTTGCGTTATCTCGTCTTTCAGGTTTCCTGAATGGGGAGATGCTGTGAGGCGGCCCCATAGGGGAGGAGAGCGAGCCCAGGGGTGCATTCATGTCCCTCTGTCCCTTCCACAAGCACTGTCACTTGCGCGGTGTCCCCAGCTGTCACCAAGCCATGTTCAGCCCCCAAAGTTTCCCCAGAGTGTCCCCAAGGCATCCCTGGAGTGTCCCTGCAGTGTCCCCAGAGGCCATGGAGCCCCATGAGGTGCAACAGTCCCAGTACGGGGAGGACACAGCAGGCACGGGTGGTGATGGAGGGGACGAGGATGTGGAGGGTACACGAGGGGTGACAGAGGGGGGAGTGAGTGGACAGGGGACGTGGTGGGAGGGAATTTTGGGGACACAGGGGGTCACAAAAGGGACAGGAGAGTGTGGCAGGAAGGGAGGAAGTGACAGAAAGTTGGAGAGGACAAAGGGTGGGGGGACAGTGGGGGGTGGCAGAGGGGATGAGGGTGTGCCAAAGGGACAGAGCGGACAGCAGAGACCTCCAGGGAGGGGACAAAGGGGACCCCCGGTGGGCACAGGGGCCACTGCAGGAGGCCACAAGTGCCACAAAGTCCTTGTCACCTCCTCTGTCCCCTGCCCAGCTGCTGGAGCTGCTGGTGGCCACGGTAGCCACCCTGGGCGAGCTGGTGGCCACTGTGGCCAGACTGAACAGGGACGTGCTTCTGGATGAGTTCCCAGGGTACCTGTGCTGGTACCTGGAGACCTTCACAGATCAGATCCATAACACTCTGCGCTGCCATGGTGGCACCTCCCTGGCCCACTGCTGTGTCACCCCCCTGTGGCACTGCGGTCTCACCACCCCACACCCCATTAATGTCACCTACATGGACAACCTCGATGCCATCTTCTGGTGCCACCTCAATTTCACCTCCCTGTACCCCCATGATGTCCCCTCCCTGGGCCGGGCCCTGGCCAACCTCGGAGCCACCCTTGGGACCACCTGGGCCAATGTGAGAGCCACGGCCAGGGCCTGGTGGGAGTTGGTGGACACCCTCATGCACCCTCATAGAGAGCTGGTCCCAGCTGGTCGAGGAGGCCACCAAACTCTGCTTCAGCCGGGAGGACATGCCCACCAGGAAGGGAGAGCGGGCAGAGGAAGCCCTGGGGCTGCTGGAGTGCTTGGTGGCCACTTGTGACAGAGCCATGGCATTCCACCAGAATCTGCAGCATTGGCTTGGGTACATTGAGTCAGCCCTGGAGGGGACAGAGGAGCCATCCCCTGATTTCCCATGGGCCTTGGTGGCCACGGTGACCAAGGCCGAGTGGCTGTGGAAGGCCAGCGTGTCCCTGTTCAGGCGTCACCTGCAGGGGATACTTGGGGACATCCACAGGCTCCTCTCGAGTCCCCGTGGTGGCCGTGGTGGCCCTGTGGTGGCTGAGCTGTGCCAAAGAGCCATCAAGGACATCCCGAGGCTGCTGCAGGGACAGCCATGTCACCACTGAGCAGTCATTGGGCTGGTGGCACCTCAGCAGAGGCTCGGGGATGCTCTGAGAACACTTTGGGGACACCTGAGGACACTTTGGGAAGGCGTGTGTGCCTGGCATGGGTGGAGGGTGAATGAGCCCCCTCGGTGCCTTGCAGCAGACTCGGCTGTGATTTGGGGGTCCGGGGGGATCCCTGGGCAGCCCCCGCTGCTGAGCACTGACCCTGCCCCGAGGGGCACCAGGACCCCCCAAAAACCACACCTGCACCCCCTTAGGTCCAACTGGTGCCTGGAGAGCATGAAAGACAAAGGTTAAAAGTTTACCCAGGGGTAAAAAAGGGGGGATATCCAGCACTGGGGGTTACCTTGATTTCCCACTTCGCCTTCTGGAGGGAAAACAAAAGCCCTGAATTGTGTCTGGCACTCGGGAGGAGAGGGGAAAGGAAAAGGTAGGGTGGAGAGGATGAGGCGTAATTAAATTCTTAAATTAACAATTAAAACCTTCAAGGGAGAGGATTCCACATTTCCAGATGTGGCAGGAACTTGGCAGCAGAGCCACAGAATCTAGTTTATACCTTTAGATACTTTACATTTAGATCTTTAGGTTTTTCCCTGTTTATTAATGCCAGTGTTAATTGTGTTCCACAAACTGTGCACAGGTTCCATAGCAGGGGTAAATACACATTCCTGAGTTTAGACATTATTCAAACATCCCTGAGAGGTTTGGATGTTCCAGGAGCTCTTGTTTGGTTTTAACCTCTGACTCGCCTGCAGGACATTCTGTAGATTGGATCCATTATTTTATTTCTTCAGGTGGTTCCTCCCTGAGAGTGAGGAGTCAATAAATTCTTTCTAAATTTTCTTTCCTGCAAATTTCCAAAAACTTTTTTTACAATTTAAAAAATAATAACACCAATTATAATTAAAACCAAACCAAAATTGTTAAGTTTAACAGGTCAAAAATTTAGTGTTATCTATTTACCATTAAAAAAAAAGATTATTCTAATTTCTGGATTCTCATGTTTTGGTTTTTGTCACTGCTATCACCTGGAGAGGCCGGGCTGCAGATGTAAGAAACAAAATATTTGCTTTGCACCATTCTCTGAGTTAGTTACATAGAAGTATTTTAGTATCCATTTTAACGATTTGCTAAAGCATAAGATATAATATGTTTATCCCATTACTGTTCAATGTAGTGTGAGAAATATTCATATTTATCTATGAATAAATGTAGTTTATATGGCTATTCATATAAACTCTACAGTGCATACATAAACTGTCAGATTGTATTGTACAAAGGCAGTTCAAAGTAAGTATAAATTGTACCATATCAAAAGTGCTTGTGATTGATACAGTCAAAAAAGCTAATCTGTGAATGAGAAAGCCAGTATTATATTAATCGTCATTTGTAACAAGAGGCTGACCTGGAAGAGAGACTAGACAGAGCTGAAGGAATAGAGTAGAGAATTATTAAAAGGCCTTCAAAGGACGCACCTTGGGCAGTGCAAGAGCTCAGCCAGGGCTAAACCCAGGATGGACCCAAAATGGACCCAAGATGGACCCAAGACGGACCCAAAATGGGCCCAGGATGGACCCAAAATGGATGGACCCAGGAGGCCCAGAATGGACCCAGGATGGACCCAAGATGGACCCAGTGTGGTGGCCTACAGCCGGCCTGTAGGCTGCAAAGTATAAATAATTATAAAATTATAACAGAAATATGTGTTCAGTTACATCATTACCATATTCTATAATTTGACCAGTAAGAGCAGGCCCAGGCCATGGGACACTCAGGCTTCTATTGGCTGGCTGACCAGGAACTATTGCCCAATGGAAATCCATCACTAAATGAATTAATAAATGTCTGTGCAAAAGTAGGTTCTCCTTCCCACAGTATGACCTTACGAGGCAGCTCAATAGCAGCTGCTGTAAGAGTGTCACCTCAGTATTGTAAATATAAACAGCAAGGCCATCTGAAAGCGAATTGTTCCTGTAAACCCATGTTAACAGGGACAATTCCTCCACACAGGAATATAAAACCAAAATTGCAATTGGTGTGGAAAACGTGGTCATGTGGCTAAACAATGCAGAACAAAATTTCATGCTAGCGGACATTCTCTCAAGGACCAGGGAAACGAAAGACTCAGCACAAAGAGGGGACACGTGAAGACAAAAGCATCTCCTCACCTTCCGTGCAGGCTCATGTGACCAGCACACTGGAAGGACTCGAGAGAGCAGCTGGAATGGATGTATTCACATCCAACACAGTAACCATATGCAACCCAAAGGTCCCTAGGATTCCTCTTGAAGCTTGAGGACCTATCGGGAAAGGATTAAGTGCACTATTGATTGGAAGGTCTATTGCTACAATGCAAGGTCTCTTTGTGCACCCTGGTGTTATTGACTCAGACTTTACTGGACAAATATATGCTATGGTTTTTACTCCCACTCCACCCCTGACTATCCCTGAGAAAACCAGAATTGCCCAGCTTATCCTGTTTAAGTCTTGTATCCCATATACAGATCCCAAGGTGAGAGGAGCCCAGGGCTTCGGATTGACAGGAAAATCCCAGGTATTTTGGACCCAGGTTGCAGGTGAGCAGAGGCCCAACATGGAATGTATCACTGCAATGCCATGGGCAAGGCCCTCCCAAATAAAAGCCAGTGGGCTGATTGATACCGGAGCAGATGTCAGTGTCATCTCTACCCATTACTGGCCTCTATCATGGCCCACTGAGCCTGCAAAATCCACAGTTGCTGGCCTCGGAGGGATCACACAGAGCTGTTTGAACAGTAAACCTGTTTTAGTAAAAAAAAAATGAGGGTCAAACAGCTACCATTAGACCTTACATCACGGCAGCACCACTTTAAACCTTGAGGAAAGGATGTTTTATCTGCTTGGAGAGTCCAGGGTAGGGATGGATTTTCAACGGGACCACTGTCCTAAAGGGCATGAAACATCCCACACCAGCCTTAAAATAACTCACGCGCCAGTCCGGAGCAGGGCGGGCTCGGCAGCGCCGCGCGCTCATTGGCTGCCGCCGCTTGTGGGCAGCGATCGGCCACAGGCTCTGCCCGGCAACCGATGAGGCAATCCAACGCCCCCGACCTCTCATTGGCTAGGCCGCCTCCTGCCTGCGCTGCCATTGGCTGAGGCCTTTCCTCAGGACGCTGCAGCCCCGGGCTGGGGTTTTGGGCAGGGGGAACACCAGGGGCGCTGGGCAGGTGGGAGCTCAGGTGAGCCCAGCAATGCGTGCCCAGGGTGCGCGGGATCTCAGCGGTGCCCGTGGCGAGCAGTGACGCTGGCCCGATGCCGGGCACCCCCCCAGCCTCTGTCCCTGCCCCCCCCAGCCGCACAGGGACAGAAAATGGAACCGAGGGTTCCTGCGTGGGGACAAGGACCGGGAGAGATCCTCAGCAAATCCCGCACGGGCACAACAGACCCGGCCTGGGCACACGGAGGGAATTTATTTTCCAACCCAATCACAGCAGCACAAGGAGGGGGGAAATCTCTCCAACACCCAACAGGGATCACTTGGAATGGGGGTCAGCAGGGCTCTGCCCAACGGGGGTCACTGGGGATCATCCAGCGCGGATCCTCCCATGGGGGATGGAGCTGGAGCAGCGCACGAAGCTCTTCCCACACTCAGGACACTTGCAGGGCCTCTCCCTGGTGTGGAAGTGCTGGTGAGTGACGATCTCTGAATCCCACCTGAAGCTCTTCTGACATTCCAAGCACTCCTAGGGCCATTCCCCAGTGTGGATCTTGTGGTGCTTGCTGAGGTCGGAGGTCCCACTGAAGCTCTTCCCACATTCCCCACACTCCCAGGGCCTCTCCCCAGTGTGGATGTTCTGGTGTTCCATCAGGGTGGAGCTGGAGCTGAAACCCTTCCCACATTCCAAGCACTTGTGGGGCTTCTCCCTGCCATGAGGCTTCTCCACCAGCTCTGAGCTCTGGCTGGATCTCCGGCCCCCTTCCAGGCTCAGGGGGGCTCTTTCCTCCTCACAGCTCCCTGGGCTGGGTTTGCAGCCCCTCCTCGTGAGGGATCTCTGGGGCTTTTCCTCCTCCTCCATCTGGCCACAGCTTGGGAATGACAAACCCTGGTTTGGGGAAACCAAGGTGGGGCGCCTTGAGTAGAGGCTCCTCCTGGCCAGGTCCATCTCTAGAACTCAGCAGGAGTCTTGTGTCCATGAAAATCTCCACAATGTCAAGATTCAGCCCAAAAAACTCTCCCAGGAGTTCCCTATTGCTGATCTCCTCACTTGTGGGGTTCCAGAGGTTTCCTTTCCTTGGGATCATGGGGGTCCAATGGTTCCAGGGGTTCTCCAATCTCTGGTGTCCTGCTTAGGGATGATCCAGGGGCTTTTGGGGGTCCATGGGGGCCCTTCTCCCCTGATGTTCTGCTTTGAGATCCCAGGGATCCCAGGGGTCCCTCCTCTCCAGGCTCCCCCCTTTCCAGTCAGCCCCCCTGTGTCCCCAGCTCTGGGATCGCCCCTCTCTGCTCTCCCCACTCTGGGGTCCCAGGGTTCCCCTCCTCTCTCTCCCCCCCACCTCCCCAGGACCAATGTCCTCCCCTGCCCATACTGGGCAATGGCCACATGGGCCCCCCAAAGATCCCCCAAGGGATCCTCTCTCCCCCTCCTCCTCCTCCTCCTTCCTACCCCACCTCCTCCCCAGTTCCTGCCTTCTGTGTATTCAGAGTGGAGAACCTTGCTTGTTTTAGAACTAGAACAAAAAGATCCCAGATGGAACAAGGCTTGCTGCTTTTGGTCAGAAGTGTCAGTGACTGAAGGTCACGTTTCCTTTGGTTTGGTGCCGTCCTTGTTCCTCCTCAGTGTTCAGGCTGGGCTATGGGGTGTCCTTGTTTGCTGCATTTCCCGAGTTCCTCTTGCATCCTTTGGGCCATAGGCTGTGCCCTGGGAGGGTTCTTTGTGCTCCTTTGTGACACAGGAGAACCTTCCAGGCCCGGTTCTGCGTGAGCTGCTGCTGGGATGTCACAGGAACAGCGCCACGTCCCCGTGCTGTTCCCGTTGCTGTGGGACACGGAGGCCTCAGTGCCCAGAGTGGCTCTGGGCTCGTTGGCCGGAGGATCCTCCTGCCCGAGGCATTCTCAGCAGCCAGCCCAGCCCTGACGGGTGTCCTTCTGTGCTTGCGGGGCTACAGGCTGCAGGCGTGTGCAGCGCAGCCAAAATGATCCAGCACGTGGCTGCTGCAGTTTGCACTCTGTACACTGTGGCTTATTCGGGGTATTTTTTTAACCCACTTGGCACGTAAGTCCAGGTTTTCCTTTGGTGCAGCATCTGTGGCTTTGGGCTGGCTGTGTGCTTTCTGTTCTTCCTCTGGAGCTGAGTTGACTTTGGAACCAAATTGCCATGAAGACACCATTGCTTTGGGAGAGCTTCTGCCAGCAGCTGCAGCTGAAAAAGGGGGTGTCTGCAGCCAGGGGGGACGTGCACAGCATCTGCAATGAGCCCTGGGGGGTTCTGTTCCTCAAGCAGGGAGTCTGTGCCAGCAGAGCCTGGAACTGCCTCCCTTTGCTGCTCCAGCCAAGAACTGACCCAGCCCAGTATTTTGTGGGTTCTCTTGCTTGCTGTGGGAAGGGACTGTGGCTCCTGGAGGGATGCTGTGAAAGCAAAATGCTCTCTCCTGGGCTGCCTTGCTCTGTGGCATTTCCCACCACAGGCAGTTTTCTCCCAACAGCATCTGGTTCATGTTCCCTCTCCATTGCAGGGCACCTCATGTCTGGATTGCGGGCAGCTCCTCCTTTTGGGGAGTGGGAAAGGAACCTTTGGTGTTTGGAATTGTGCAGCAAGTTGTGAGCTCGGCATGTGGCAGCTGCTTTTTGCCAGCCTGGGAGGCTGAAGGAAAGTTCCTGTCAGTGTCTTTGCAGCAGCAGCAGCAGCAAAGGGATCCCTGGCAGTTTTCTCCTTTTCTGCTGAAGAGCTTTTGAAGAGCTGCAGGTCTGGCTTTGCAGGCAGAAGATTGCTTGGCCAGGTCCATCTCTAGAACTCAACAGGAGTCTTGTGTCCATGAAAATCTCCACAATGTCAAGATTCAGCCCAAAAAACCTCTCCCAGGAGTTCCCTATTGCTGATCTCTCCACTTTTGGGGTTCCAGAGGTTTCCTTTCCTTGGGATCATGGGGTCCAATGGTTCCAGGGGTTCTCCAATTCTCTGGTGTCCTGCTTAGGGATGATCCAGGGGCTTTTGGGGTCCATGGGGCCCTTCTCCCTGATGCTCTGCTTTGAGATCCCAGGGATCCCAGGGGTCCTCTCCTCTCCAGGCTCCCCCTTTCCAGTCTGCCGGGGTCCCCAGCTCTGGGATCGCCCCTCTCTGCTCTCCCCTCCTCTGGGGGTCCCAGGGTTCCCCTCCTCTGCTCTCCCAGGGGTCCCCAGGACCAATGTCCTCCCCTGCCCATACTGGGCAATGGCCACGTGGCCCCCAAAGATCCCCACAAGGGATCCTCTCCCCTCCTCCTCCTCCTCCTCCTCCCTAACCCCACCTCCTCCCCAGTTCCTGCCTTCTGTGTATTTAGAGTGGAGAACCTTGCTTGTTTTTTAGAACTAGAACAAAGATCCCAGATGGAACAAGGCTTGCTGCTTTTAGTCAGAAGTGTCAGTGACTGAAGGTCACGTTTCCTTTGGTTTGGTGCCGTCCTTGTTCCTCCTCAGTGTTCAGGCTGGGCTATGGGGTGTCCTTGTTTGCTGCATTTCCCCCTAGTTCCTCTTGCATCCTTTGGGCCATAGGCTGTGCCCTGGGAGGGTTCTTTGTGCTCCTTTGTGACACAGGAGAACCTTCCAGGCGGTTTCTTGTGAGCTGCTGCTGGGATGTCACAGGAACAGCGCCACGTCCCGTGCTGTTCCCCGTTGCTGTGGGACACGGAGGCCTCAGTGCCCAGAGTGGCTCTGGGCTCGTTGCCCAGGAGGATCCTCCTGCCCGAGGCATTCTCAGCAGCCAGCCCAGCCCTGACGGGTGTCCTTCTGTGCTTGCAGGGCTACAGGCTGCAGACGTGTGCAGCGCAGCCAAAATGATCCAGCACGTGGCTGCTGCAGTTTGCACTCTGTACACTGTGGCTTATTCGGGGTATTTTTTAACCCACTTGGCACGTAAGTCGAGGTTTTCCTTTGGTGCAGCATCTGTGGCTTTGGGCTGGCTGTGTGCTTTCTGTTCTTCCTCTGGAGCTGAGTTGACTTTGGAACCAAATTGCCATGAAGACACCATTGCTTTGGGAGAGCTCCTGCCAGCAGCTGCAGCTGAAAAAGGGGGTGTCTGCAGCCAGCGGGGCGTGCACAGCATCTGCAATGAGCCCTGGGGGGTTCTGTTCCCTCAAGCAGGGAGTCTGTGCCAGCAGAGCCTGGAACTGCCTCCCTTTGCTGCTCCAGCCAAGAACTGACCCAGCCCAGTATTTTGTGCTGTTCTCTTGCTTGCTGTGGGAAGGGACTGTGGCTCCTGGAGGGATGCTGTGAAAGCAAAATGCTCTCTCGGGGTTGCCTTGCTCCGTGTCATTTCCCACCACAGGCAGTTTTTCTCCTAACAGCATCTGGTTCATGTTCCCTCTCCCATTGCAGGGCACCTCATGTCTGGATTGCGAGCAGCTCCTCCTTCGGTGAGTGGGAAAGGAACCTTTGGTGTTTGGAATTGTGCAGCAAGTTGTGAGCTCGGCATGTGGCAGCCGAGTGCCAGCCTGGGAGGCTGAAGGAAAGTTCCTGTCAGTGTCTTTGCAGCAGCAGCAAAGGGATCCCCAGCAGTTTTCTCCTTTTCTGCTGAAGAGCTTTTGAAGAGCTGCAGGTCTGGCTTTGCAGGCAGAGGATTGCTTGCTGGCTTTAGCCATGGTGGAATATCAAATTCCCAACAATAACTGGCAATGTCCACTTTAGCCCATTGTTAGTTGGAACAGCTCCAAACCCAATTTCTGCTTAGTGCAGCTGGATGTGCAGCTGAGGATAAATAAGGTGATAACTGAGATAGAACTTCCCGTCCCTCACGCTGCCGTCTGTCCACAGGGCACAAAAAGCAGCACCAGCACCTCCTGGGGCTCCCTCTGCTTCAAAAGAGGAGGCCAAAGAGGAGGCAGACAGCAGTGAGCTTCCCTCTGCTCTGGGAGACGAGGGCGAAACATCCCAGCGGTGTGGGAATGCAACAGCGAGGCTCCCGCGGGGTGGGACAAGGACAGGGGACATCTCCCGGCGTGGGACGAGGACGGTGGATGTCCCCTGGTGTGGGACCAGAATGGCCAAGCTCCCATGGAGTGGGACGAGGACAACGGACATCTCCCAGAGTGGGATGAGGATGGAGGACATCTCCCATCTCCCATCCTCCTCCCACAGGATGGAGGACATCCTGTGTCTTGGGAAGAGGAGAGTGAACATCTCCCAGCATGGGAAGTGGACAGCGAACATCCCCTGGCTTGGAAAGATGATGACAAACCTGCAGCATTTTGGGAAGAGGATGGAGAAGCTGCAGCATTTTGGGAAGAGGATGGAGAACCTCCCTCTGCTTGGGAAGAGGACAATGAACCTCCCTCCGCTGTGGGATCCTGGGCTGAACATTCTGACAGCAGCACAGCCCTGCAGCCAGAGGGGAGAGGGGAGTGGTGCCTGATGCAGCTGAGTACGTCTGCTCTGTTCCTGGGTGCCCCAGCAGGTGCTGTGTGTGTGTCTCGGCATCAGCTGCAGCCAGTGTTGCTCTGCAGCTGAATGTCACCGAGCCATTTATTGTCCTTCCCCAGCTGACACCAAGGGGCTCACGGCCCCAGGGAGTGGGGCTGGTTCTGGCTCTGCTGCAAGGCGGGGTCTCACTCTGGGAGGGAGCGTCTTCCACGTGGTTTCTTTCAGGGAACACCGTGAGCGAGGCGGAGCCTGCCCAGAAATACCTGGAGGTGGAGCAGATTGGCCAAGGGTAAGTGCACGGCAGCAGCTACTGCTGCACAAGCAGGGCCGGGTGTTGTGCTGCTGCAGGATCAAGTGAGAAGTCAGGAGAGCTCCAAACACCTTCAGACACTGGGCTACCATCCTGCTGTCTCTCAGTCCTGAGCAGAATTGATAACTGTGGTCAGAAGGCGCCGTCAAAGGCCCCTGAGGCTGGCAGTGTCCTGCCTGCAGCAAGGAGCAGGACCTGGAAGATCTTCTGCCCCTGGAACTGGATTGACTAAAAGAGCAACTCACCATCTGGTGACTGTCAGAAAACAGTTCTCAAGAAGATTTCTTTCAAATATTTTCCTTCAAAAAATATCCACTGGTCAGGATTATCAACCTAATGGTTTAGAAACAGAAACCAGAGATGAACTAATAAGTGCTCTATTCTAGCACAGGCAGCAGACCCCATCCATTCAGTAACAGACACAGAGCTGGTGCACTCTGGGGGAAAATGCATCACCAGCCTGATGGCAGGGCCCTTGTGGAACCTGCAGGTCTTAGGCAGGAAATGGAAAAGGATGAAATGCATTCTTTTCCAGTTCTTTAGACACCCATTTCTCACCTCAGGTTTTGAACTAAAGCAATTCAGCGTGGACATTTGGGATTTGCTCCAGCCCAGTTCCTTCGTGTTGGGTCTCAGTTTTCTCTTGCACACCTTGCATGGCAGAGGGCTGGTGGCTGCTGTGCTGGTGTTGGAAGGGTCGATGCACCCAGGTGTTTGTGAACGCTGCAGGCAGCAGAGATCTCCTGCCTGGGCTGGCTTTCACTGCCAGGGCCTAAAGCGCTGCTTCTTTCTTCTCTGCTCTTTTGTCTCCAGGGCTTTCGGAACCGTTTCTAAAGGACTCGACAGGGCCACTGGAGGAGAGGTCAGTGCCAACACGCCCAGCACGGCTGGCAGCTCCCCAGGGCTTTCCCCTCTGCTGGGAGCTGTGGCTGCAGCTTTGGGGGCCAGCAGAGCTTTCCTGCCCAGGCTGCTCCTCTGAAGGCAGAGCAGTGTCAGCCTGCAGAGCACAGCTGGGACAGACTTGGTCCTTCTGAAGTGCCAAAGGAATGCAAGGAGGGCAGCGGTGTCTGTCAGAGCAGGACACCCTGGCTTGGTCTTCATATGTAAAAGTGTGCATGCATCAGCTGCTGGAGACTGAGGCCCAACTTATCTTTATCCCAGCCTCAGACAGGAACAATATTTAACAGTTTTTCCATCCTGCCTTTCATCTTCAAAGGGTACCTCAAGGCCTAATTAGGGAGAGATCCTGCTTGGGCTCAGTTTGGGGTTTTAGTCCAACTTCAGCTGTTCACAGAGAGAGAGGAGAGAAATGAGAAGATGGATGTCCAGAGCAAAGCTCTCTCCTAAAGCCTGCAGTTGTGTTTGGGTCTGGTGTCAGTGACAGCCTGTGACAGGGATCACCTGAGCAATGGATGTGCGTGTTTGCTTTGTTGTGCAATCCCAAACAGAGCAGTTGCATTTGGAATCATGACCAAATCCCATAGAATTGCTAAAGGGTTCCTGGCTGTTTTGCTCTGTTTTCACAGAACCAGAATTACCTCCTGCTTGCAAAATGGGTTTGAATAATAATAATGAGAGTGTTGAGGCCATTTGAGAAGACCGTAGGTGCAGAGAATGTTGTTAGAGCTTTGAGGCTGACAGCTGAGGGACCATTTCTGCAGAGCTTGCAAGGCCAAATGTCTCTGGCCGTGTGTCCTGTAAGCAGCCCCCAGCTGGCAGAGCAATGGGCCGTGGGAATGGCCCTTGCTGAGCTCTGCTGTCCCATCCCAAGGCAGTTTGGCACAGCCCGGCTCCGTCGCTCCAAAAAGACTCGCTCCGTGTTTGCTGTGGCCTCCTGGCACAGACTCCTCCAGTTCAAGGGCTGCAATGTCCCTTCAGGTGGCCATCAAGAAAATGAGTCTCAGAGGGCAGAACAGGGAACGAGCTGTGAATGAGATCCTGCTCCTGAAGGACAAGAAGAACCCCAACATTGTCAACTTTCTGGACAGGTGAGTGCTTCAGCTCTTATCCCGTGCCCGAGCCCTGTGTTAACCTTTCCTGGCATCCGGAGTCTGTAGCCTGGTTTGAAAATGCCTGACCCAGCCACATCTTCCCAAAACAACAGCCTGGCAGTTCACTCCCTCCAGGTGCTTTTGTTGCTTTGCTTTGGTTTTTCCTTCAAGTTCCTCCCTGTTTGCTGTGTCTTCCAACAAGTGCTGATGAACCACAGCAGAAATTATTTCCCTTGGCTTCTTCTTCCCAGCCCTTTTCCATTGCTAAAGATGCCAGTAAGACCAGGTTCTTGTTTCCAGAAATGCCTCATTTGCCCATTTTTCACTGGCCTTGCCTGTTTCTGAAGGGACTTTCTGAAAGGTTTTCTGACTGCTTTTGTCCCAAGTGCTGCACGACCTCCTGCCCTGGATAACCCTGGGAGTTGTGTTGCCTTGTTCTGGAGGGAATGGTGGAACTGATGAGTTCAGAAGCTGAACCAGCTGGGGCCAAGGGTTGTGGTTCCACATTGATCTGGGCTGTTGCTAAACTGCATTTTTCACCTGCTTGCCATCTAAGGCCTCTCCTTTCTCACAGGTGTCTCCTTCCCCTTTAGACTGTGCAGATTCCAAGGGCTGTGCAGCCTGGCAGGAATGTCTCTCCATCTGATTCTGTCCTCACTGACAAGTGACCTGGAAACAAAACTCCACTCCAGGCTTTTCCATGGGGAATTGAGCTCTGCACATTCATCTCCATGCCATTGCTTTCCTCTTCCAGCTTCCTTGTTGATGGAGATCTCTGGCTGGTGATGCAATACATGGATGGAGGAACTTTGCAGGACATTGTCAGACAGACACGCATGGCTGAAGGAGAGATGGCAGCTGTCAGTCGGGAGGTGAGGGATCCTGCTTGTCACTCCCATGGCTGGGACACGATGGTCCTTCCAAACAGGGCGTGAGAACAGGAGTGGCTCCATGCTCAGGGCTTTGTTTCTGTGCTGTTTTTATGAGCTGGAGAAGAAAGAGCCTCTGCAGTGATCGGCCTGCCAGCATCACTGCACTTCTACTCTGTTCTTGTTCTCTCTCCTGCTGTTGTGGTACTCTCTGTCTGGTTTGGATTTGATTTGCTGTTCTCAGCTTTGCCTTGAACCCTTTGCCTGGAGCTTGTGTGCACTGCACTCCTGGCCTGGCACAGCAAAGCTGCTGCTGGCACAATTCTGAACTGTCCTTTCTTGTGGGATATATTGCGGCCATTGGTTTTGCCCTCATGTTTCTTGTTCTCTCTCAGTGTCTGCAGGGCCTGGATTTCCTCCATTCCAAGCGGGTGATCCACAGGGATCTGAAGAGCTCCAACATCCTGCTGGGCATGGACGGCTCTGTCAGGGCTGGGTGGGTGTTCCTGGCCAGGCACGGCGCCCCGGGCTGCGGGTGTGGGGCTGCTTCCCAGTGAGGGCCAGAGCCCCACAAGGGCTGCTGGGGGCACTGCCCGGCCCCTGCTGCCAGCTGAGAGCGGCTGCCCCTGCAGAGAGCTCAGGAGAGGAGCAGGGTGCCAGCAGTGCCTTTGCTCTGGCCATGGCCCTGCCAGAGGGGCAGCAGTGGGAATCTAAAGCTCCAAGGGAATCAGTAAAAGCCACTGCACGAAAGCTGAGGGTTTCTTGAAGGGTCCAGTTCCATCTTTCCTTGGCTACAGCCCTGAGGGCTTTTCCAGCTGACTTCACTACTGCACTCTCAGACTGAGAGTGGGGAATCTTTGTGCTTGGTTTCCTCATGCCAGCTGCCTTTGACAGGGTTTGTTTCTGTCCTCAGCTGATTTTGGCCTCTGCGCTCAGCTCAGCCCTGAGCAGGACCAGCGCAGCTCCATGGTGGGCACTGCTCACTGGATGGCCCCAGAAGTTGTGACCAGATCTCCTTATGGCCCCAAGGTGGACATCTGGTCATTGGGCATTGTGACCATCGAGATGGTGGAAGGAGAACCTCCTTACTTCAGGGAAACGGCGGCCATGGTAAGAGGCAAATTCTCCAGTGGCTGCAGGGGCCTGTGAGCACAGGGGGACCCTGCACTGGGAGCAGCAGCTGGAGGTTTCTGCACATGGGGAAGGGAATTCCCAGAGGACTCCAGCCTCAACACAGATGAATATTCTGCAATCTCCAGCAACAATTTGCTTTGGGATTTATGTTATTGCAGCTCTTCTGGCTGTGAGGATGACCTGGAAATATGAAGCAAGTGCATCAGGTCTAATGTTACCTTGCAAGAAAACCCCACACCAACCCCCCACATCCTGCCCTCAGACCCAACAAGTTTTCTGCAGGAGTTTCTAAAAGAGGTTTTGCGAGATGAACTCCCCCTTGATTCTTCTCACTGGGAAACTTGTCTAAAACCTAAAGATGATTGTTTAACATCCCCATAATCTAACATATTTCTTTCCTAGTCCAAGCTACTTTCTCTGTGTCACCAAGCCTGAGCTTTCAGCAACACAAACCTCCTGTTCCTTGTCTGGCAGCTTCTGGGATGGGGCATCAGGAATGCATTTACTTGAGTGTCAGTGGCACTGCAGAGATGCACTTGATGGAAGAATCCTCTGAAATAACACAAGCAGACCACACTGACTCTGGAAAATGGCCTGTAAAGCTGGTGTGCACATTTGGAGAAGGAAAATGTGCCATTTCTGATGGAGGTTCCTACTAACAAAGTCAGCCAATGAAACTGGCTCTCAAGGCGAGATCATTTGGATGTTGTGATGGCTGTGGCAGCCCCAGGGTTTGGGTTTTTTGGTTGGCATAGCAAAATGAGCTCTGAGCAGCATCTCTGGCAGGGAGGAAAGTGCCCCTGGAGCTGGGGCTGAGGCCCCAGGGTGGATGTGAGCCCGTGTGGGTGTGAAGGAAGCTGGCAGAGCGCTGAGTTTGCTTTCCCTGCAGGCTCGCGCTCTGATCCGGCAGAACGGGACCCCGCAGCTGCAGGAGCCCCGCGCCTGTCGGCTCTGCTGCGGGACTTCCTCGAGTGCAGCCTGGAGCCGGACGAGGAGCGGCGCTGGGCTGCCCAGGAGCTGCTGCAGGTGAGTGCCAAGGGCTGCAGGGGAAGCAGCAGCGCCAGGGAGGGGTTTTCTTGTGGGGCCCCCTCCGACAGTCTCCAGTCTCGCTGCGTTCCACACGCAGAGCAAGCAGAATCCTCGCCTGCTGTGGCTTGGCAGGCTCCTTTCGAGCTCATCTGGACCTGGTGCCCCACAGCGAGCAGGGACATCTTCAAGCAGCTCAGGGGCTCAGAGCCCTGCCTGACCTGAGCTTGGATGTTTCCAGGAGGAGGCACCTCCCACATCTCTGGGCACCTTCTGTCAGTGTTTCCCCACTCTCCTGGTTAAAAAATTCTTCCTTAGATCTAATCTGAGCCTGCTTCCCTCGAGTTTCAAACCATTTCCCTTTGTCCTGTTGTAACAGAGCCTGTGAGGAACTTGACTCTGGAAAGTAACAGTTCATTTCTTTCTTTTCTATCCTTTGGCCAGCACCCATTTTTGTCATCAGCCAAGCCTCTCTCCAGCCTGACCCCTCTGATCACTGCAGCGAAGCAACTGAGGGAGCAGCGGAGGAGATGATGCCCTTGAGGACAGCTTCTCAGTTACAGTAGTTAGGATAACTAGATAGTTATGGTAGTTAGCACTGGTAGTTGGTTATAGTAGGTAGCACTGCTAGTTGGTTATGGTAGTTAGGATAGCCTGTTTGTTATGGCAGTTTTTTGAATAAAAACTCTCTTAAACCTCAACTCCCTTGACGTGTCCCTTCCTTCTCCCGCTGTGACTCAGCTGCCCGGAGCAATGTGAGGGGAGAGCGGGCCCAGCCTGGCCCAGAGCTGAGCCCCAGCAGAGCCCTGGCAGAGCCCAGAGCAGCCTCGGCACCTGCAGAGTCAGCCTGGAAGGAGGCGCTTGGAGCCTTCTCGGCTGCACCCGGCTCTTGGTTACAAACTGTGTGTGCTGGAAAATGCCACCGGCTCTGCAAGAGGGCAGAAGGGGCCCGGGGAAGGCCCAAGTGCTCCTTGCAAGGGAAAAACCTGCCCTGGGTTTGTTATAAATAACTAGGTAGTGTTGGCTTTTGCTACTAGGCATTGACTTCTGCAAATTATTCTTAATCACAACTAGTTTGATATAGTACAGTTTGTAATCACTTTTAACTGCTTTTGCTACAGTATAATTTGTCAGCTATTTGTGCCCTGGCCCCTGTGTAGCTCATATCCTCAGAACATCATTTATGGATGATATTTTAGTTTGTGGGCAGTGTGAAAAACATACATTATAATTTTGGCTTTTGCAAAATATTAAAGGGATGCCATGTGTTGTGCATTATAACATTAATTCTTGCAGAAGTAGCTGTAGTTGTGAAATAATAACTAATGCCTGTATTTTTGTGACTGACAATAATAACTGAGATATTTGTGAAATGGCTAATGTTCATTTCAAATACTTGTGGAAATAGCTAAAAGCGTCTGCATGGTCAGATAACATTTAAGGAAGGGATGTGATGAGGACCCCTGCCACTGACCCTTCCACTGTCAATAACTCACCTGCTGGAACCACAGAACAGGGGCCCTTGTGAGGGAGTGACACACACCCCTCAAAACAGCAATCCACAATTCCTGCATGTATTCTAAAAAGGCCAGTTGGGGGTCAAACCAATCTAAAGAAATCCTGGAACATGTAAAGGAGTTCAAAGAAATGTTTCAACATGTATAATCATTACAAATATGTATGTGAATAATACAATGGCAAAACTAGACAAGAAGAGTTGCTGTGGTTAACCGGTGTGCCTCTGGCCATCGCCAAGCACCCAGCGCTGTTACTGATTTGTCCCTTATTGTTCCTTATTAAACTTGCAAAAATTCTAAAGAGTGAGGCTCATTTCTCACAAAACCCAAGGTGCTCACCCCTTGTTCTTCCCCCAAAGCCAGGATTAGTCAATCCTAAACTTTGTCTGGACGGAGGAGAAGGAGGCTGCAAGGAAAAGGAAGATGCACTGGTGTGGAGGCCCATGGGAGTCTCAATCTCCCACCCGTGGAGGACTGGTCCCCAATAAGAGGAATAGATTTCAAGGTTATGGTGAGAAGCTTGCTTCTCCCATAGATCTTTGCAGGCACATGCTGATTTATGTAAAGTTATGTTACCCCATTGGCCCCTTGGCCTAATTACCCTAGTTCACCCCTATTACCCATCTCTGGTTAGTCCCTAGAATGTTCTCCCTCTCTGTCCCTCCAGTGGCCCTAATTTACTGCATTCCTCTGCCCCTGTTTCCCTATTAGCTGACCTGACCCTTAACCCCTCCTTTTTTTGCACCATTTTCCCCCCCCATATCCATTGGACCCTGACCCTCAGCTCCACCCTCCCTACCCCATATAAAAACCCCCTGTGCCCTCAGCTTGCACCCTGTCTCTGTCCCTGGGCCCTGTTCAGCTCTGTCCCCTGTTCCTGTGCCAATAAACCCAGTTTGCTGCAGATCATACCCAGACCCATCCTGCCGACTTTGTCAGCTTTATAAAGCAGCCGTGAGCTTCGGGCTCCTGAGTGCCGGACGCTCCAAGGGCCTCGGCAGCGCCAGGACGCTCAGACTGGGACAGCCAGGCAGGGAGGAGGAATCACTGCCCCTTTGCCCTCCCTCCTGCTCCATCTCCCAGCCCAGCATCGCTGCAGGACAGCCTCACTACCAACACCATCCTGCCAGGGATGGACTGCGGGATCTCCTTCCCCTTCCCTCTGCCATGGAGGCAAATCCCATCTTCTCCTTGTCCACCGTCCTTCCTCTCCTCATTCTGTCCTACATCCATCCATGTTCCTTTCCCATCTCCTTCCTCCCTTGTTCCTTCTTGTTCCTTCCTCTCCTCCTGCCTTTTCCCTTCTCCCTGCCTCTTCCTCTCCTGGTCCTTCCTCCCCCAGGCACTGAGCTGGTGACAGAGACCAGGGAGAACAAATCCCTTCCACAGAACCTCGTGGAAGAGGCCATTTGGAACGGCTCCACAGCGCAGGAATCCAATAGGGAGGAAAAGGCCCAGAGATCTCACACGAGGAGGGGCTGCAAACCCAGCCTAGGGAGCTGTGAGGAGGTAAAACCCTCCCAGTGCCAGGAAGGGTGTGGGGAATGTGAGAAGAGCTTCAGGCAGAGCTCAGCCTATTCCTGGTGCCTCTAAAAACGGTGGTGCTGGATGCAGAGGTCCATGGGGATGCAGAGATCCCCCATGCAGATCCATCCATGGGGATGCAGAGATCCCCTGCAGATCCATGGGGATGCAGAGATCCCCTGCAGGAGGATGCAGCAGCCCCTGGAGCAGCCACGCTGGAGCACGGGGATGCCTGAGAGGAGGCTGTGACCCCGTGGCCAGAGGGCCCCGCTGGAGCAGCCTGTCCTGGCAGGACTGACCCCGGGCACAGTGACCCACGCTGCAGCACCTGGAGGGGGGCTGTGCCCCATGGGATGGACTCAGCTTGGAGAAGTTCCTGGAGAAGTCTCCGGTGGGAGAGAGCCCAGGGTGCAGCAGGGGAACATCTCCTGTCCCTGAGCAGAAGGAGAAGCCTCAGGGCATGAACTGAGCATGATAGTGGGGCCCGGGAAAATATTAAAATAGACTCTGAAACGTTAGGCTTTGTGCTTTCCCAGATCAACTGCACCTGTGTAAGCAGTATGATAAATGAAATAATTGTTAGATGTAATGATTGTTTAGTAATTAAATATAATTATTATATAACCATAGGAAGAATAATGAGAAACTATGTTTGAAATTTAAAGGGGGGCTATGCTTAGCTGAAATCTATGTATATAACAGAACAATATAAGTTTAATAATTAACATGAAAGTTATATAACTATAAAATATAAAAACATGTTCATCTCGGCTGTATGGTCGGAGTCAGATTTGGGTTCATACCCCTGGCACCCAGAGCTCTTCAATAAAAGCACCGACATAATCATTTCTCGTGGTTATGTGTTTCTGAACGCTAACAAGCACGGCCCCATTCCCTGTCTCCGGCACTGCCGGGTAGGAGGTGCAGCTGGAAGGAGGGAGGCGTGGAAAAAAGCTGGATTTAAGGGTCTTCACTCACTTCTCATTATCCTGCTCTGAGGTTTTTTGAGTTTTCAGCCAGAAATCTCACCCCTCCTCCACTCATCCACAGGGGTTTGGGCAGTTTTCCCTTTTTGGGGGAAATCCAAGCGATGCACTGATGCTCCTAATTAGGGGCAGGAGAAGTGAGGCTCCAGGGCTTCCCGCTGAGCCGCAGCCACCGGAGCCGCAGTGCCGGGAAAGCCGTGGCGGGAGCTGCGGAGAAGTTTGTTTGTGTTTTCAGCTCAACCCCTCGGGCCCGGGCCCGCTCCAGGGCTGTTCCTCACCTCCGGCTCTGCCCTCACGCAGCCAGGGGGCCCTGAGAGCGCGGGGCGAGGCTGTGCCGTGTGCAGAGCCCGGCCCTGGCTGCGATTGGGCGGTGGTGCCGTCAGTCGTGGTTGTGGCGCGCTGATTGGTGGGAGGGGGCGGGGCAGGGCCCCGGTGGCGGGCTGAGGGCGGCCGTGGCTCGGCAGCGGCGGCATTGTCGGAGCGTGTGTGCGGGCCCGGGAGCGGCGGCAGCGGCCGGAGCGCGGTGAGGCGGCGGCGGAGCTCGGGCGGCGGCCGCAGCGCAGGTGGGAGCCGCGCTGGGTTGTGCGGGGGGGCTCGGGGCTCGCTGCGGGCCTCGGGGGCGGCAGGGGGCTCAGGCGGGTTGGTTGTGCCGTGTCCGGCCCGTGTTGCCGCTGGCGTGAGGGCGCTGCGGGAGCGGCTGCCCGCGGTCTCCTTGCCGCCGCCGCTGCTGTCTCGGCAGGAGCCGCTGCCGGAGCAGCGCTGGCTCGGCCCGGTTCCTGTGGCTGGGACAGAGGGGCTGCCCGTGCCCGGGGCTGTGCGGGGAAATTGCCGTGGCCGGAGGTTTGTGTGCCCAGAGGAGACAGAGGAGTCCTGTACAAGTGACTTTATTGCTGAGCAGAGGGAGAGGCCGTGGGGCATTTGCCGTGCGGTCTCTGCCATTGTTGTAGTTCGCAGCCTCCTTTTTATCCTCATTTTCCCGGCCTCATCTCCCTCTCCCTTTGCCCCCTGGCTGAGGTACTTGGAAGGTTCAGACCTCCCGATCCGCCAACTGCATGTCCTCGTTAATGTGCGCCCCCATTTTTGTATAACAGCCGATATTCACGGCTCTGTTGAGTCATTGTTCTTCTCAAAGTTCAGGAATTTAGCGGGACTTTCTGCGAGCAGCAGTCCATGTTAATTAGTAAAACATTTCTCCCTTCCTTATTGAAGCCTGGTGGTTTTTTTTTTTTTTTTTTTTTTTTTTCCTTTGGTTTGGGGATCTCACGCCCCCATTCCCTGTCCTTCTGTAGCCCTTTCTGGATCAGGAGGCCTGGCTGTGCTGAATGAGCTGCACTCTCAAGGTGTGGAGCATGGTAAAAGATGAGAGTTGCTGTAGCACATCAGAGGAGAAACAGCATTCGTTTAACCCATGCTCTGCCAGGGAACCACAAAACCGTGTCCCATTCCCATCCTTTTCACGTTTGGACTGGTACATGAGCTTTTTTTTTTTTTTTCCTTTGTTTTTGTTTTTTACCACTTTTCCTTTGTCATCTATTTGCCAACAGCAGTTTGAGTCATTTAATTTTCCACAAACTCCCCCTTTTTTCTGCTGAAAGGTAAAATGATCCCATCCCATGGTGAAGTGTTGTGTTCCTCATTTCAGTGGATTGGTCAGCAGGAAGGTCAGGAGCTGGAGCTGTCTGGTTGGTTATTCCAAGGACAGCTTGTAATCTAATGATGCCATTGAAATGAGAAATGGGTTCTGTGGCTCCTGATATGAATTGGTTCAGGTTCGCAGGGGCTGGTCCATGGTGTTGTAGGATTTGTTCTGCTGGCCGTTCATCTTTTCCCCATTTTTGCCCTGCTCTCTCCAGCCAGGGCTGCATCAATTGACTGCTTTTCTCTAATTAAATCATCAAATCCTTGGATTCCCAACTGATTTTCCTGAATTTTTGTAGCAAAAAAATCCCCAGTGCTCTAATATACCCTATATAACACAGACAGTGACAGCACATGTTGGAGTGGGCAGAGGGATGATTCCCCCCCATTTATTTATAGTGAAGTTTTCCCAACATTCTCCATTTGCTGTTTCCCTTTGCAGCTTCACCCGTTTCTGTTGCAGGGTCAGATATCCTCAGCCTGGGCTGTGCCTTGAGCTGTGCAAATTCCATCAGTGCAAGCAGGCAGAGCTTGGGGTGAGGGGCAGAGGGAATCAGCCCAATTCCTGCCCCAGGCAAGAGACCCAGGTACATTGTCCAGGCTTTGCCCAGCAGTGTTCATTTGCATTTCTAAAGCTCCTCTGCAGGCTGCCTGGAATGAAGCTTCTCTTCCAGGGCAGCCATCTGGTGAGTCACAAAAAAAAAGTATTAAAAAAGTATTAACTATTTACGAGTTAAAAGTGTTACGGTTGAAGCTCTTCAGTTTTGCAAAATGCAACATAAAGGCGAACATGGAAAAACCCAGACCAAAAATTGATTCTCACACTTCTGTCCCAAACCTACCTGACAATATAAAGTGGGAATATTATGAAAAATTTTTCTCATGTTGTAATTTTGTCACTGAAACTGCAGGGAAAACAAAAACTCTCCAAGAATCTCTTTAGTGTTAGAGAGTCAAGGCATTACTTGGTTCTGGCCAGGATGTGCAACAGAAATAATTTCTTTCACAAATAGCCCAGCTGTGCAGAGAAAATCATTCCATGCCATGTGAGTTTTACTCGATTTTTCCTAAACTTTATGTAGTCTGAACCAATCTAAATCCACTGCTTTAATGTTCATTGCTTCCAAGTTGTGTAAGTTTTTAGTATTTGGTTTCCTGTTGGACCCGGATTTCTTCCCCTCTGATGTGAATTCGGTCCACACTCCTGGATTTCCTTCTCAGCCTTTTCCAGACCAGGTGTCTCCAGCTCTGCCGGGGGCAGTGTCTGGGGTGGCTGTTGGTTGCTGTTTGCTGCTGGGCGTTGATGTTTTGTTGCTGGTCGTTATCTCTGTGGGTATCTTTTGGGCTATTCCCAGTCTGTTGAGATGTTAAACTCATCTCCATTGAGTGGTGTAACATCCCTTAAAAAAAAACCTTTAAAATTTCTTTCCCAAAGGCAAACATTTGAGTAGAGAAACCTTTCTGAGCAGAGAAAGAAGATTTAAAAGAACCAAAATCGGTACATTTTGCAGCAATGCAATCCCAGGCAGCCCAGAGTGTGGGTGTCAGTGAGCCCCAGAGTGGAATTGTGCCCTGGTGTTCCCCAGCAGCTGTGGTGGTGCAAGGCCCAGCCAGCGCTGAAGCTGCAGCAGTGGCAGCAAGGCTTGGCCCCAGTGGCTGGAGATGCCAGAGGAGGGTGGCCAGGATTTCAGAGGATTTCAGCAGAGGATGTGTGGGCAGGCCCAGGGGCTTGGCCCGGTGTGGAGCCCTGGCTGCTGCTGCTGTGTTGCCTTCAGGGCAGGCTCAGTGGCTGCCTCCCATCCTCCTGCTGCAGGCGGGGTGCAAATCTCCGGGGCTTCAGAGCCCTTGAGCCCAGGCTGAGGGGTCCCCCTTTGTTCAGCTGTGCTGGCGGCTGTTTCTGGCCTCAGGGACACTTGGCATGGGCCCCTTGGCCACCAGTGGTGCTGACACTTTGCACTGTCCTGGCTGGGTGTGAGCCGGTGTCCTGGCTGGGTGTTGGCCAGTAAATGATGATAACAGCAAAGTCCCAGGCAAAGGCTCTGTTTCTATCTTTCCCAGCCCAGCATTCCTGTGGGAGAATATACTGTCAAATGAGACCCTGTGGTGATATCCATGATCCAGTGGTTGCTGAAGCAGTCAGAATTGCATTTGCCCCCTGTTATGTGCCATGGTGTCCGCAGAAGATGTTGAAGCCTTCGTGCTCAGGACATTTCAGTGCCAGGCTCTCATAAGCACCCACAGCTCCTCTGGATGAGCTGAGCATGGGGCGGTGACCTGCACTTTGTCTGATTCCCCTTCCTTCCCTCCCCTGGAACAGGGTGTTGCTTTTAGACACCACTTGTCCTGGTTGCTTCAGAGTACTTTGGAGAGACTCCATATCTAATTTTCCCTCTTTCCCTGGGGCTGCCCACACTTCTGGGTTCACTTCAGCATAGGCCTTGCCAGACATTTGACACAGAGGTACAACAGAACTGGCCTCTGTATCACCTTTTATAATATTAATTTGCGTTCCGAGTTTAGCGATCAAATCCCTTCCCAGTAAATCATGATAACAATTAGGAGCAAATAAAAATTCATGCATTTCAAATCCATCTCCCAGATCTACTAACAGTGGTTGAATAAAACCACATCTTTCCCACTTATCCCCTCAATAATCAAACATATTTTTGGCATTTTTCCCCTTAGTTCTAAGATTCAGAGTGGATTGAGAGGCCCCTGTGTCCATCAGGAAAGGCCTCCTCTCAATGCAGACCCACCTGAATGTTCTCAAGGGCTCCAGTGTGGAGGGTCCCTGGTGTGATGGGAGCTGTGACACCCCTGCCAATCCATGTCCATCAAGGGGTGGACTTGCTCCTCCTGAGGGTGCTGCTGTCTGTGCTTGCAGTGTCCTTGTGCCCTGCAGCTGGAGCCCTGATTCCTTGCCAGGGGCTGTTTGGGTGGGCTCTCCCCTGCCGAGGAGGGCAATGCCTGTGCCAGGTGCTTGTGGCCGAGCCCGTGCCCTGGGTGCTGGGGCCCCCTTGGGCCCTGGGGTTGATCCCTCAGGGGCTGTAGGAACTGTGCCCTGGCCTTTGCCTTCAGCTTGGCCTTTTGCTGCTCCCTTCTTGCATTCACCTGCTGTGCCTTTGTGCCCAAGTGCTGCAGGGCCTTCTTCTGCCCCTCCTGCAGCCCCCTCAGTGCCTGTGGGTGCTTGTCTTGCTTTACAAGAGAGGTGTCTGCTCGGGAAGGCAGAAAAACCTCTTTGGAATGGAGAATGCAGACCCCTCCCTCTTAATTTTTAGAATAGTGAAATCAAGGGGCTCTCAGGCAAAGATATGGGAATAGGAATAACAGTTCTTTACTGGTGTGTATAATAAAGCAAACAAACAACAACAGCTCCGGCACTGACAGCAAACAGAGCCCGGACCCAGTCCCGGCCTTTCGGCTGCAGCGCTTTTTCCCCCTTGGGTGCAGTTCCGGGCACGGCCGGCAGGGGCGCTGGTGGCTCCCCAGGGGGGGCAGGGCAGCGCATCCCTCCCATGGGAACCTCTCTAATGGAAATAGACCAATCCCTTCATCTAACTCTTTTTCACTTTTTTTTACCTTCTATAGCCTTTCTCCCCTGTTTTTTTGAAAGAATTTGGAGAGGGCTGCCTTTTAACTGAGCTCCTAGTGTTTTGATAAGGTGCTTCCTGTAGAGAGAAACAAATCCTGAACAGCCAGGAGCTGTGGTTACCAAGGGGATGTAACTCAGAGCAGGAATAAAGGTCAGGGGAGGATATCCCACCGAGGCTCGGTCGGAGTTTGGGCAGGGTCTGCTGCTGGAATCACCAGAGGGGATCTTCCCCGTGGAGACCAAAGGAGCGTGGACGATTGTTAAAGCTCATTTCAGAGATCCAGCAGCTCCCGGCAGGAAAAAGGCAGGGGGAGACCCTTTCGCAATGATGGCGGTGCCTTTTGCAGCTGGCAAATAAGCAGGGCAGCCTTTGGATGGGATGGTTTGGATTGTATTTAAACAAGTGGCGCGGGTGACCTCGGAGCACAGCTCTCCAGGACAGACCAACCCCATCTTCCCCAGCATGGCCGGCAGAGCGGCCCGGGCCAGGCAGTGGGAGCAGGGCACACAAATTCACCGACAGCGCCAGGGGCAGGTGGAGCTGCCCTGGGCAGTGAGCCCGCACCTGGGATGGAAACCAGGGCAGGCGGAGCTGAGGCGGGCAGCCTCTCGGGACCTGGGACAGGCGCCTGGGCCGTGAACGGAGGGGCAAGACCTGCAGAGGATCCCACTCTTTTCTGATTTTTTCTCTTGTTCCCCTCCCTTTCATTTCCCCTTTTTCTTTTCTTGTTTTGTCTCAAGGGGTTTCTGATACTTTAAAGATTTTTATTCTCCTAAAATCTCTTGTCTAACATATGGCATATTCTCTTTCTTCTAGATTAAACGGGGTTTTTTTACAAATAAATCCAGAACCTAACAAATCTAAACTTCTGCTTGGATATTTTGAAATGGTCTATGAGCTAACTCACAACCTCCTAATGTTGTTTTTCTCATCACCTTTTTATTTATCCTTTGGCAAATTAAGCATCTTTCAGTTACTTGCTTTTTACTACTCCAAAATCCCAGTGCCCTCATAGTTCCTTAAAAAATGATCACACAAAGCTTGATACTGTTGGGTTTTCTGATGCATGTCTTCTAATATTTTCCTAGGGAATGCAGATTTTATTAAGTAATTGTCTTCCATTAAGAAGTTTCCATTTCCCTGATTTATCTTGTTCACTTCCTATCTTGTTTAATTTTTTTTTTTTTTCCCTCAGTGGGGCTTTTGAATTTCATCCCATCCTCATTTGCAGGGGGCAGCTATTTCCACGCCCCCGCCAGCAGCTTCAATTTTCTGCTGCATCCCCATCCACAGTGCTGATCTGCCACCATTTTTCCTCCTATTTCTCCTTTTCCCCCAGGCCATGGTTCCCCACCCCTGGCACTGGGGGAGCCTTTTTAAGGAACCCTGAGGCAACGGGGACATGCCCTCTAAGACCTGTCAAATAAGGCTTCATGTTCTGGGCTTTTCTTCTTGTTGGACTGCTTTTCTCCCCAAATTTTTTACACTGGCCTGTATTGGCCTCTAAAAGTCCCTCCAGTGAATCAGGGTGGGGGGGACAATCCCGGGCATGGAAAAGCACCCAGCTGGTGGCCATAACAGGAATTCCACAGTTTGAAAGAGGGACCAGAACAGACAGTTTCAATCTATCCTACATTTTGCAAAACTCTCCCCCCCTCAACTATGTCCTTGCCATGCTAGGAGTCTCCTTCCAAAAACCTCATGAGGGGGTGTTTTCCAATCACCCCTGCTGCCAATCAAATTGACTTTGGAAATCATCAGATCCCGTTTGGGTTGGGCAGTGGCCCTTTTCAGAGCCTCCAACGGCAGCCTTTCTGGAACTGGTCGAAACACAAAGTGAATCATTTTTGGTCAGATAATCCCTTCATCTTCCCCTTCCCCTTTCACACCTTGGGATCCCTAAAACCCAGGATCTCCGGGCTCACACGCCTGAGGGAACACCCTGTTTTTCAGGTTTCAAAACAAACTTCGGTTAAAGTCTCCACCTAAACTTATCTGCAGGAACTATACAGCTTTGGTTAAAGATCCACCTGCCCAGAGGCCACAACTGCCTGGTCTGCATCAAAGACTGTTTTTTTCTATACCCCTCCTTCCCACCCTGACGGAAAGAGAGGCTGATTTTATGTGTGTCTCACTCTCACACACACAAGACAACGATAAGGTGCCTTTTACCACATCACCTATTCCAAGTTTAGGTGTTACTGGCCAGTCCTGGTGTTATTGGATATCCCTCCACCCAGCTGTGCTGTCCAGCTCCAGATTTCTTGGGCAATTTTCCCTCAATCCTGCTGCTGCGTTGTCTAATTCCAGATACTCTTGGGTGTTTTTCCCTCCATCCAGCTGCGTTGTCCAACCCCAGATGCTCTCGGCATTCCCTGTCCCTCACCCCAGCAGTGTGGTGCAACCACAGATGCTCTTGGGCATTTAATTTATTTTGCTGTGTTGTCCAACCCTGGGGGTCTGGGTATTTTTATCCCTCAGTCTGGCTAGGTTATTCAACCCCGGATCCTATTGGGAAAAAAATCCCTCAATCTGACTGCATTATTAAACCCCGGATACTGTTGGGCAAAATTTTCATCCCTCAATCGGGCTATGCTGTCCCACCCTGAGTGTTCTCGGGCATATCCTCACTCCGACAGAATCTTGTTCAACCCTGCTCTAGGGTGCTCTTGGAATATATAAATCCCTCAACCCAGCAGGCTTTTTCTAGGGACCCCTTCTGTCCCCCGATTCCTAGTGGATTGGGCTAAGAAACCTTGCTCCCTATCTCCGAGGGGTCCAACCCCTCCCTGAGACCCAGTCCCAGTCACCCTGGGGATTCTTTCACTCTTTTTTCATTCGCTTGTCTCTTTACTGGCCGCTTTTCTCCCAAAAAGAATGGAAACACAGCATGGGAGACTCCAGTTCTCGCTTGGCAAGTCTGGGACAATCCAGCCCGCCTCTCATTCACGCACATTCATCCCCTGCACCCCCCCCCCCCCCGAGAAATACTGACCAATCCTTTTCCTTCCCGGGTTCTTCGTGGGCACCAATTCTTAGGGGCCAATTACCTTGGACCCAGTTGTAGGGAACCTTTTTCCCTTCTCTTTGTTTTATTGTCTCCTTTTGTCCACCATAACCTGCGTCTGTCACAGTCGCCCCAGCTTCCAGGCTGCCAAAGAGGGCAGAGGCGCCTTCCCCACTGACTCTCCTAAAGCACCGGCAACGAGGTGTAAACCATCCTCTGCTACCAAATTGTGAAAAACTCCAATCACTTGTTTTTAAAATTTTAAAAAGTTTAATAATAATAAAATGGTTAAAAAGAATAACAATGCAATTCAAGCAATAACAATTTGGACAAACTAAATTAGGACAATATAAGACAATAAAAGCAAAGACTTACGGACGTCCGGGTACCTTTTTCCAGGGCACTACGAGCCCCGATAAAGGACACCACTTAACCAAAGATTACCCCTTAAAAGCAACAGCCTGTTGCATAGTCATACACTTCATACATGATGCATAAATTCCATTCAAATGCAGGCTGCTCTCTGGCAATTGTCAGCTTTGTCAGCTTCCTTCCTTCTAATCTCACTGGAGTCTCCAAGGCTAGAAGAAGTTCGTTTCTTCTGATAAGAAGGCAATAAATTCTTTTTCTTGAAAGATTTAGGAGTCCTGTGGCTGCTATCTGATGGGAGTGCTTCATTCCTTTCATTCCTTTCTTAAAACAATTCTGCTAACATACTTTCTATTTTAACAGTTTTCATAACTTAAAACTATATTTAACACAGTACTTAAGAGAATTAATACAGCATTACTTTCTAACACAACACATTTAATGTTTGCAAAAAGCCAATCATAAAATACATGCATTTTTCACATCTAGTAAAAAAACTTTATGTAGTGTGAACCAATCTAAATCCACTACATTAATGTTCATTGCTTCCAAGTTGTGTAAGTTTTTAGTGTTTGGTTTCCTGTTGGACCCGGATTTCTTCCCCTCTGATGTGAATTCGGTCCACACTCCTGGATTTCCTTCTCAGCCTTTTCCAGACCAGGTGTCTCCAGCTCTGCCAGGGGCAGTGTCTGGGGTGGCTGTTGGTTGCTGTTTGCTGCTGGGCGTTGATGTTTTGTTGCTGGTCGTTATCTCTGTGGGTATCTTTTGGGCTATTCCCAGTCTGTTGGGATGTTAAACTCATCTCCATTGAGTGGTGTAACACCCCTTTAAAAAAATTTTAACATTTCTTTCCCAAAAAGGCCTTTGAGTAGAGAAACCTTTCTGAGCAGAGCAAGAAGATTTAAAAGAACCAAAATCGGTGCATTTTGCAGCAATGCAATCCCAGGCAGCCCAGAGTGTGGGTGTCAGTGAGCCCCAGAGTGGAATTGTGCCGTGGTGTTCCCCAGCAGCTGTGGCAGTGCAGGCCCAGGCAGCGCTGAAGCTGCAGCAGTGGCAGCAAGGCTTGGCCCCAGTGGCTGGAGATGCCAGAGGGAGGGTGGCCAGGATTTCAGAGGGTTTCAGCAGAGGATGTGGGGCAGGCGCAGGGGCTTGGCCCGCTGTGGAGCCCTGGCTGCTGCTGCTTTTTGCCTTCAGGGCAGGCTCAGTGGCGGCCTCCCATCCTCCTGCTGCAGGCGGGAAGTGCAAATCTCCGGGGCTTTCTTGGAGCCCTTGAGCCCAGGCTGAGGGGTCCCCATTGTGTTCAGCTGTGCTGGCGGCTGTTTCTGGCCTCAGGGACACTTGGCATGGGCCCCTTGGCCACCAGTGGTGCTGCTTTGCACTCCCTAGGCAGGAGCCAATAACATAGTAATAAATACTGCATTGTTGGGAACAGCAAAGTCCCAGGGCAGGCTCTGTGCCAGCCCCAGCTTCCTGTGGGAGAGATTTCACAAAAGACAGGATTCTTTTGGGCCACAGCCTGCCTTAAATGTACATCCCTTATCTCCACCCTGCACTAGGTGGAGAACTGCACCAGGGTAAGGAATTTCAAGCATCAATTCCAACAGAGATAATTGAATATCTGCTGTGACTCTGTCTCTTCTTCTTGCCCAAGTCAATGGCAAAGCAGCTGTACCCATGGCATCTTGGTTTCTATCTCCGGCTTCCAAAGGTGTTTTTTTTTTTTTTCCTTATTCATTCTTTCTGCCTGACCTGAGCTTGTGGTTGCCAGGGGTTATGGAGGTCCCATTGTATTCCTAAAGCTGCCATAACCCCCTAAGAAGGGTCTTTCCTTTCCTGTAAAATGAGTTCCCCTATCTGAGTCTATTACGTCCACAATTCCTTATCTTGCATTTGTTTTAGAAATAGGTTAATCAAGTGATGCAGTGGTTGCTGAAGCAGTCAGAATTGCTTTTTTCCCCCTGTTAGGTGCCATGGTGTCAGCAGAAGATGTTGAAGCCTTCCTGCTCAGGGCATTTCAGTGCCAGGCTCTCACAAGCACCCACAGCTCCGCCTTCCCTTGAGCTGAGCATGGGGCAGTGACCTGCGCTTTGTCTGATTCCCCTTCCTTAATAATAGCCTGTCTTGTAGCCCTTTTCCCTTCTGCTGCCCTTGCAGAGCCATCCACAAACACATTTTCTCCCTCAGGCCAGGGAATGTCCCATCAATCTCTCCCAGCCTGGCTCTGGAGCTCTGTCCCTTGAGTGCAGTCCTGGGTTCCTTGCCAGCCCCTCTCCAGGCTGTTCAAACAGGAGGCTGGGTTAAACCCTTGCCCTGTCCTCAGTTCTAAATCCTCCTGTGCCATTGAACAAGTTTCATACTGTAATAACCGAGCACTGCTCATCCATTTAGAGGCTCTTTTGGTTTTCAAGGCTTTAACTTGATGCCAGACTTGAACCATAGGGGATCCTCCTGTTGTCATCAGTTTTCAGGCCTCAGTTCCCATGAAAGCTGTGTCTGCACAATTTGCAGACAATGAGGCCACTCTCTGGCCACTGGGTTAAACATTTTAGCACAAGAATTCCTTTGGCAAGACTCTGTTTAACATCCACCCATAATTCAAATTCTTTTTCCCTGTCTGGAAGGCCCAGGCCAGCTGCCTCAGGTGATCTTCATTTTAACACTTGTACTTTCTGTGTTTCCTCCTTGTGTCCATCCTTCCAGTTTGTTGACTGGCAGGATAGGAGTGTTATTGGGAGACATCCTGGCTCCAAAAGCCCTGCCCATTAACTTTGACTCAATACCAGGCTGTGAGCCCTTCCTTCCCTCTCTTGGAACAGGGTATTGCTTGTCCTGCTTGCTTTTTTAAGCAATTTGTAGAGGCTCCATATCTAATTTTTCATATTTCCCTGGGGATGCCCATACTTCTGGGTTCACTTCAGCATAGGCCTCATCAGACATTTGACACAGAGGTACAACAGAACTAGCCTCTGTATCACCTTTTATAATATTAATTTGCATTCCCAGTTTAGCAATCAAATCCCTTCCCAGTAAATCATGATAACAATTAGGAGCAAATAAAAATTCATGCATTTCAAATCCATCTCCCAGATCTACTAATAGTGGTTGAATAAAACCCTGCATCTTTCCCACTTATCCCCTCACTAATCAAACATATTTTTTTCATTTTTCCCCTTAGGTCTAAGATTCAGAGTGGATTGAGAGGCCCCTGTGTCCATCAGAAAATGCCTCCTCTCAATGCAGACCCACCTGAATGTTCTCAAGGGCTCCAGTGTGGAGGGTCCCTGGTGTGATGGGAGCTGTGACACCCCCTCCAATCCATGTCCATCAAGGGGTGGACTTGCTCAATCTTTCCTATGGGTGCTGCTGTCTGTGCTTGCAGTGTCCTTGTGCCCTGCAGCTGGAGCCCTGATTCCTTGCCAGGGGCTGTTTGGGTGGGCTCTCCCCCCATGCCGAGGAGGGCAATGCCTGTGCCAGGTGCTTGTGGCCGAGCCCCCACCCCTGGGTGCTGGGGCCCCCCTTGGCCCTGGGGTTGATCCCTCAGGGGCTGTAGGAACTGTGCCCTGGCCTTTGCCCTCAGCTTGGCCTTTTTAATAAATGCTCCCTTCTTGCATTCACCTGCTGTGCCTTTGTGCCCAAGTGCTGCAGGGCCTTCTTCTGCCCCTCCTGCAGCCCCCTCAGTGCTTGTGGGTGTTTGTCTTGTCTTTACAAGAGAGGTGTCTGCTTCCCTTGCAGTAAAAAAAGCCTCTCTTGGAATGGAGAATGCAAACCCCCTCCTCCTAATTTTTAGAATAGTGAAATTAAGGGGCTCTCAGGAAGATTTGGGAATAGGAATAACAGTTCTTTACTAGTGTGTATAATAAAGCAAACAAACAACAACAGCTCCGGCACTGACAAAATAAACAGAGCCCGGACCCAGTCCCGCCCTTTCCCAAGTATAAATTTTTGGTCCTTGGGTGCAGTTCCAGGCACGGCCCTAGCCTCCAGGGGCGCTGGTGGCTCCCTGACCTCAGAGGCAGGGCAGCAAACCATCCCTCCCATGGGAACCTCTCTTAATGGAAATAGACCAATCCCTTCATCTAACTTTCACCTTTTTTTCTATAGCCTTTCCCCGTGTTTTGGGAAAGAATTTGGAGAGGGCTGCCTTTTAACTGAGCTCCTAGTGTTTTGATAAGGTGCTTCCTGTAGAGAGAGAGAGTTTCCCTGAACAGCTGGAGCTGTGGTTACCAAGGGGACGGAACTCAGAGCAGGATGGGGTGGTCAGGGGCCGGATATCCCACTGAGGCTGAGTCGGGGTGTGGGCAGTGTCTGCTGCCGGAATCACCAGAGGGGGATCTTCCAATGGAGACCCGAACCAGGGCGGAGGGGGACAGCCCCCACATGGCTCATGGCTCCTGATCCGCAGCTCCCGGCAGAGAAAAAAAGCAGGTGGGAGGCCCCAGCAGCAGCGGCAGGGGCAGAGTGCCCAAATGGAGCTGGAGGGCAGGGACAGCCGGGATGGGATGGCTGGGACCCCCCGGCACTGCGGTCGGCTCAGTGACCTCGGAGCACGCGACCCCGGACAGACCAACCCCCATCTTCCCCAGCATGGCCGGGGCAGGCAAAGTCCCCTCCAGGACTGAGCAGTGGGAGCAGGGCACACAAATTCACCGACAGCACCCCCGCAGGTGGAAGCTGCCCTGGGCAGTGAGCCCACACCTGGGATGGGAACCAGGGGCAGGCGGAGCTGAGGCAGGCAGCGAGCCGGGACCCAGGACAGGCGCCTGGGCCATGAAACGGAGGGGGCAAGACCTGCAGAGGATCCCATCTTTTTCTGATTTTTCCTTCTTGTTCCCCTCCCTTTCCTTTCCCTTTTTTTTTTGTTTTGTTTTGTCTGAGGGTTTCTGATACTTTAAAGATTTTTTTTTCCTAAAATCTCCTGTCTAACATATGGCATATTCTCTTTCTTCTCGATTAAATGGGGTTTTTTTTTTTTTTACAAATAAATCCAGAACCTAACAAATCCAAACTTCTGTTTGGATACTTTGAAATGGTCGATGAGCTAACTCACAACCTCCTAATGTTATTTTCTAAACCCTTTTTATTTATCCTTTGGCAAATTAAGCATCTTTTCAGTTACTTGTCTTTTTTACTCCAAAAATCCCAATGCACTCATAGTTCTTTTAAAAAAAAAAAAAAAAATCACACAAAGCTTGAGTATCCCAGTGAGTTTTCTGATGCATGTCTTCCACATATTTTCCTAGTAATCATTTTATTAAGTAATTGTCTTCCATCAAGAAGTTTCCATTTCCCTGATTTATCTTGTTCACCTTCCTGTCTTGTTTAATTTATTTTTTTTTTTTTTTGCCATTAAACTTTTGAATTTCCAGTTTTTCCTTGTTTGAAGTCAATATTTACACAACTCCTTCAGCTCTGTTTTTGCTGCATCCTTAGCTTTGTGATCTGCCAAATTATTTTCTCTTATTTCTGAAGACTTTCCCTTTGGGGTTCCCTAATATGTACTATTGCTATCTCTTTTTAGGTAATTTTAATGTCTCTAAGTCCTGTAAAATAAGTTCTTCATGTACTAGTCCTTTCTTGTTGGTCTTTATGAATTAAGAATTGTATCTTTTTCCATTCCAATTTTTTTGTAGGTTTGTACTACTCTAAAGGCATACCTTGAATCAGTATATATAGTTCCCTTTTTTTGTGTTAAATGTTCTAGAAGTATATAATTCACAAGTTTGATCTTTTGCTAGTTTAAGGTTAATTTGCCTTTTTCCATAATTTGCATGTTTTTCCCATCAACTACTACAAAAAAACCTCCTATTTTCTCCTTCTTTTCCAATGAGTTGTATCTCCCTTAGCCAACATAACTGCCAAAATGACTATTTTGGGGTATCTCTGCTAGTACATTTTTATTCCTCTTTTTTTTTTTTTTTTTTTTTTTTTTTTCCTGTATCCAACTTACTGGTTTTCTGTCTCATTTTTTCAAGATCTTATCTCTTCATCTTCTTCTGCTTCTGTTTTTCACCCAGGATCTCACTAACAACCTAAATACCACCTTTTTTCAACTTACACATGCAAAAATAAAAAAAGTTTCCCTCACACTTACTTTCAGTACAATACACCTCCCTCCAAGGAGATAGGTTATGCCACAGCTCCCACCCACCCAAGGGACAATGGCTTGGTTGTGGGTCACACACACCTTTTTCCACAGCCCCTCCTTCCCACCCACCCAGGAAGTTGAGGTTGATTTTGTGTGTGACTCACTCTCACACACAACAAGACAACAATATTGTATTTTCCTTTCATCCCTGAATGCTGTTGGAATATTAATCTTACTGGCCCAGCAGCTTTTAATTCTGGATGCTCCACCCAGCACTGCTTATCCCTCAATCCAGCAGAATTTTTGGGAGCCCATTTTGTCCTGTTTCCTAGTGGATTGGGCTTCCAGATACTCTCTCTGTTTTCCCTCCATCTGAGGGGTCCTACCCCTCTCTGAGACCCAGTCCCACCCCACCCCGGGGGTTCTCTCACCCTTTTAACATTTAATTTGTCTTGCTTTACTGGCCAACCCTCCCTTGTGGAAAGTCAGAAATGCAGCATGGGAGACTCCAGCAACAGAATGGTTCCAGTTCCTTCCTCAGTCAACTCAGTGAGTCCCAGTATGATGCCATTTTCATCCCAGTCAGGCGCAGTATGGGGGATGATGTGCAGGGTGTGCTCACTGTGACACTCAGTTACTCCCAGTATTGGTCCAGTAACTCCCAGTATGATCCAAATATGAGCCAAGTGTGCTCCCAGTCTCTGCCAGAATAAACCAGTGGTGCTCCACATGGTTCCAGTTGCTCTCTTTCACCCTCACTTTCCTTCTAGTCACAACCCCCTGTATATCCCAGTGTACCCCAGTTCCCTCTACCATCTTTCCAGTTCCTTCCAGTATGATCCCATTTGCTCACAAGCAATCCCAGTCAGCCTGGGAGTGTAGTGGCACTCACTGCCAGTATGATCCTCCAGCCATCCTCAGCACCATCCCAGTTCATCCCAGTATATCCCATTTTTTCCTACCATGGTCTCAATTGCCCCCCACCAGGCTCCTGCTCACTCCCAGTATGATCTCAGCATGATCCCAGTTGATTGCAGTATGAAGTCAGTACAAACTCAGTACAATCCCAGTATGATGCCAATAGGATGTCAGTACAAAGCCAGTGAAGTCCCAGTATGATCCCCCACTGATCCCAGTATGATCCCAGTATGATCCCAGTGTCCATCAAATGTGAAAACAGTCTGCCCTTGTTTGTCAAATGATCCCAGAATAATGTCAATAAAAACCCAGTACAGTCCCGTCAATGATCCCAGTATGATCCCAGTTGGATGTCTGTAAATTAGTACAGTCCCAGTCAATCCCAGTAAAGATCCCAGTCCAGCCCAGTCCCTGGCAGTGCTGCCACTGCTGGGATCCCCCAGCCCTGTGTGGACCCCCCTGGCAGATGTGCCGAGAGGAGCCCCAGCCTGGCTGGCAGTGCCCTTCAGGCAGGGTCCCCAGCAAGGCCCAGTTTGGATGTGCAGCCCCAGTTTTCCCAGTTTGCTTCTCCTTTGGCCCAGGCCTTCCCCCCCCCTCAGTGGCCTGGGAGCAGCCGAGAAGAACACTTCCCATCCTGATAAGTCCCGGCAATCCCCACTTTTTCTTGGGCTGATTTAGGAGGGCCTGTGGCTGGCTGCTGCTGGGGAGGAGTAGGAGGAGGAGGGAATTCCAGGGATGAAACAATTCTGCTAACATAGGGGTATTTTAGGAGTTTTCAGGGGAGGAACTATATGGAAGAGGAGGGATGAAGGTGGAGAGAGAGCAGCATTACAATATAACAGAAGGAGGTTAATGTTTGAAAAGGAGGAGGATAAAATACATGGAAGGGGAGGGATGGAAGAAAAGGAGGTAGTGTGAGACCAATCAGAATCCACCACATTAATGGAAGAGGAGGGACAAAGGCGGATTTAGACTTTGCTGGGGAATCCGCCGTTTCTCCCTGCCTGAATTGCAGCCCCACCTGTGGGATCATTCCTTCCCACCCATTCCAAGGTTAGTGGGGAGGGGAGCTCAGCCTGGATATCCTGGGGGTACCTGGGTTGGGGTTTTGGGGGATGTTTGGAGGATGAAGAAGTTTTGGCTGAGCGGAAAAGGCCCCTTGGGGGGACATCTTTTGGGCTATTCCCAGTGGTGGGATGTTGAACTCATCTCCAGAGGCAGCCTGGAAGAGCAGAAACCTGTGTCCCCAGGAGCCCAAAGTGGGGAACCCAGAGTAGGGGGAACCTTTTGGCAGAGCCTCAAGAGCCTGGAGAGGGGCAAAATCCGCCTTTGGAGCCCCTGCAATCCAGAGCCCAGAATGAGGGGAGAAGGGAGCCCAGGAGCCCAAAAAGCCCCGTGTTGCCTTCAGCAGCTGTGGCAGACCTGGTTCAGGCAGCGCTGACACTGCAGCCAGGCCCCAGGGTCACTTGGTCCATATGGCTCCTGACACCAACGTGGTGGACAGCAAAATGGCGTTTCAGCAGGGGATGGGTTTATATGGCCTGGGCAGTCAGTGTCACTTCCTTCTGCTCACGTCCCTTCAGGGCAGGCTGACCAGGTACAGGGCAAGGTCTGACTGCCGGGGATAGGGGGATAGGGGGGTTGCCCTGTCTGACCCCCGTGTTCAGCAGCCTGAGTTCTTTCCGCCTCAGGTCCCTGACTCTCCACATTTCCCCCCTGGCCATGATTAGTAAAATTGTATAAAATTATAAAATGTAGAGGTTACAAAATTTCCTGGGTTAGTAAGATTAGTATAAAATCCCAGGGCAGGTTAGTAAGTGGCAGCCCAGCTTCCTGTAATTTCACACTCAACAAACAAAATGTTAGCCAGCCTCTAAACACTTTTTAAAGAATAGCACCAGTTTGTTTAGTATGCAAGGCCCAAAGATTAGGGTTAGTAAGATTATAGTCAGTGGGCCTATTAGGGTAGAAATCAGGGTGGTGAGCCATGGAGACCGGTTGAACCACAACTCGAACCAGCCCTGTTGAGCTTCTCGGTCCATTTTTTAGGGTTCAGCCATTCTTTTTCTCAGTTCAGCCATGGAGTCTCTGACGACTCCGTGTGGTCTGCATAAAAGCAGCATTCCTCTTTCAAGGCGGCTGTCAGGCCTCCTTGCTGCATGAACAAAAGGTCCAGTCCTCGCCTGTTTTGGAGGATGACCTCTGAGAGAGGGTTAAAAGGATTTTTGCTCGATCCTCTGCAAGTCCTTGCTGCCCCAGTCATCTGCAGTTGTGCCAGTCCTTGATGTTGAGTTGCAAGGGCCGAGATGCCTGTGGCAGTGCCAGTAGCTCCTAAACCAAGGAGCATTGCGATGGTGATACCTTTGTTATCACTTCTCTTTTGTGGAGTCGGTTGTTCCTTGAACAGGTGGTACACCTCTTCTTCCTTGCAATACAGGACTCTGGGGACAATTAGAACTTGGACACAAAAGTCGTTAGAATGATCCCAGTTTGTAATAATAAGAAGGTAGCGTTTAACATGCTTAAGAATGGATTGGAGAGGGTTGGTTTGGCTAAGAGATCGGATGGGGAAGAGGCAAGTTTTTCCATCTGTGTTTTGCTGCTAGGACTACCGTTAGCTGTGATCTGTCCCTACTGGGTCTACTCATTGTAAGAATCTGATTGGGTCCAAGTGATTGGGATATTGAAGGTGGGAATCTGATAATTTGTATGTTTGCCCAGATGCGGCAAGAGAGATCCTGACTGGGGGTTTACTGCCACATGGTCTGCCTGGCCACACTCAGAGCATGCCATCACACTGGTTATTGCAGCGTGAACTGCTGCTTGGATGGGAGCTAGGTGTTCTTCCTTTACAACGTGTCTGATCATGGCAGCATAATTGGACCCAGGTGGCAGTGATCTTAAAATGTCCTTGGTGGCTGAGTTGCATTGCTGGCGTGGGCAGTCTTTTAGCACAGGACCCTTCGCCTTTGAGGGTAATGTAGAGGAATGTATTGCTACTTGGAGGCAGTCCACAAACTATGTGAAGCTCTCACTCTCACTTTGCTTTATTGTAGACCACGGCGGTGGTCTGGCTATTACTTTGGAAGCCACACGGATGGCTTCTCAGGCAGCACGGGTTGTTGTCATAACTTCATGGGCCCACAGGCCCTCAGCCTGGGCCTGGGGGGTTATCATAGTGGGGTCTGTGCCCATTAGCCTCTGTATGCTGGAGCTGTGCAGTGGGTCGTCTGCCCCTGTCACCAAAGCTAGCTGCTTAGCACAATTATCCTCCCATTCCTGTTTAAAAACGATCATTCCCGCCCCATCAAAAATAAGCCTGCAAGTCTGTTTGATATCAAAGGGAAGCCTTGTCATCGCCTCCAAAAACGCTGTAAATGAGTGTGGGAACCATGGCCCAATTAATCCCCCTGTCTGCAATCGCTTTAATAATTGCCTGTATATCTTTAAGGTTTACCGGGAATAGGTTCTCTGATTTCCACCCGCACCCCCCCACCCGGACCAGGAACACCAAAGTGGAGGATGGAGCCCAGTCTGCACAAACCATTTTTATTTTCCCGCCAGTCTGTAAGTGGCATTCATATTTTCTTTTCTAAAATCTCCTTAACCCACGCAGGAGTGCTGCGCGGCTGGTAATCTTGTATGCCGCGGCTCCTTTTTATTATTAAAGCCCGCGCCTGTGTGTCCGGAGCCCTCCAAGCAGCTTTCAAGCCCATCAGAGCTCGAGTCGGGAGTGCCCGCCCTTGTGTGACTGATCGGAGACTTCCGGGCTGCTCCGGCCTGTTTTCTCAGGCTTCGACCCTGCCCCTGTAAGAGTCTGTCCGAAAATATATCCATTTTTTCTGCCTCTCGATTATCTTTCTGTGAGAACATTGCGACCTCTGGACCAGTGGGGAGGAAAATCATGTGCCTCTCAGTCCACTGTTTTGCCGCAGGTACTATTTGCATAGTACGTCACACTGAACTCGGAAGGAACGTTGTGCCCTTTTTTCTGAACAATGGACTGGACTTTTCCTCTCCGCTTTTGTCCTGGCTGGCTTGAGTTCTGGGAGGGTCCCTCATCTGAGAAGACCCCCCCCTTGCCTACCTCTCACCATCGTGACAGAAAAACAGAAGTGCAGGCCTCCTCATCAAGGGACTGAGACAACACGAACTCGTACAAGGAACCCCCCTCGCACCCCCTTTCCTAGAGACTGGGACTGAAAACTCCCCCTCCCAACTCAGGGGGAATGCGCAGTGAGAGCGGGGGGAAGAAGTTGCCCAACGTGACAGGTCCAACCGTTGAACCACAAAAACAATGGCTCTTGCTAAGAACATAAACTACCTATTAAGAACATAGATTACCTGCTACATCTATTCCCTATCGTATCTGTTTCTTCCCCCCTCACAACTTCCAGTAATTAAAACCTCTTGAGTTAGATGGAGATGCTGAGATCTCCCCGGGACGTGACCTGAACTTCGATGAGCGGCGGGCCCCTCGCAACAACCATGTCTCGGTAGCTATAACCCTTCCCAAACCTATATCCCCTTTTTCCTCCCCCTTTTCCTTATTTTCTCCTTTCTTTCCCCGTACCCCTTCAACACCCTTTTTCTGCTGTGATTCAATAAAATCAAAGTGGTTTATTTTGAATACTGCAAAATCCTCTGTGTCTGTAGTGGTTTATTTTGCACCTTAAAATCACCACGTAATTCGTTCACTTGGACGGATCGTGACAGCCCCTTCTTGCAGGGCCGGCCCCCTCCCTCCCCCCTTGTTTTTTTAGAATAGTGCTGGGGAGTTCCTTGCCCTATAAGGGCTTAACTTGAGTTTTGCAGTTTGATTGGTCTTAAGTCCCTTCTCGGGGGCCACCTCCCCCCCCGCTCGTTCACGCTTGTGCTGTTCAGTGAGCCTTCTGCAATTCTACCCCCCGTATCATCATTCCAGCCCTGGTCACGCGGTTCGGCGGCGCTATGTTCAAACGCATACGGCGGTGGAGCATTTTTATCAACCGCTTCGGTGGCCGATCTGAAAGACCTGCAGAGGTTCAGCGCCACCTCCGATTTTTCCTCTTCAAACAGTCCCGCGGGCCCCCACCCTCCAATGGTGAGTGCTGCTGGGAGGTTTCCGGCGATTTTTTTCTCTCTGCGCTAAACCCCCGTTCAAAGTCCTCCGTGGTCTGTTCTCGCCCCCCCAGATTAAACTGTTTTTTTTTTTTTAAACAGGTTCCAGCACTTTCCAAATCTAAGTTTTCTTGGATCTTGCCGTGGTTTTTGAGCTAACTGGACAACTCTGCCCCACAATTTAAGGGCTTTTTATTTAGCCTGAGGACATAGTTTCATCGTCCAGAGACTTTGTGCATTTATCCCATAAAATCCGGATGGAGATTTTCACTGGGTTCTCTATAAAGCCATCACAATAAGTCTCGGAGTACCCCAGTGGGACATAAATGTTTGAATATTTTCCTAGAAGCACCCACTTATTAAGAATTTGACTTCCACCAAGATAGTTTCCATTTCCCTGATTTATCTTGGTCCAGGGGAGGTCCCCCTTTTTGCACTTCCCTGAGCTGTGGAAGCCAGTTTTCCCTCGTCCAGGCGAATATTAACAGCCCCCAGGCTCCATTTTCTGTGTCCTTAGCTTTGTGATGCACCCTTAGTTGCCTTCAGTTTGCCTCCTGGGGTCGGGGTTTTTGGGGGATGTTTGCCGAATGAAGAGTCCATATGCTGAGCAGAAACCAACGTGGTGGGGCAAAATGGTGTTTATTGAGGGGTCACAAGGGTTTATATGGCCCTGGGCAGTCAGTGTCCCTTCCTTCCCAGGAGCCCAAAGTCCGGAGGGAGAGGACCAGGTACAGGGCAAAGGTCTGACTGCCTGGAGAATAGGGGGAGGGGGGTCCTGTCTGACCCGTGCAGCCTGAGTTCTTCCGCAATGAGGGGAGAAGGACTCTCCCCAAACAGCCCCAGCATCCCGAAATGGGGAGAGCGAAGAGGGGGGAGCTTTTGGGATTGCTGGGACTGCCAGCAGCCTGGGCAGGGCAGGCACCGAGGAGAAGGGGGACCCCCGATCCAAGCGTGACCCCCAGCAGCTGGGACAGGGGGGAACCCCTGAACACCAGAGGGGAGGGACCAGGGACGGGGAACTCCTGGGAGGCTTTTTTAGGGCTGAATCTTGGTGTTTGGGAGGTTTTTCTGGAGCTCAGATGGCCAGTGACTTGTAGAGACTGACTTGGGCAAAGGGACCTTCAAACTCAGCGTGTGTTGGGGAAGATGAAACAGGAAAGCCTTATAAATATGATTGTCTGGTAAAAGATTTTCAGTGTAGAAAGTATAAGGGAGATTGAAATGAAAGGAAGCTTTGAGATACCTTAGTTTCTGAACAACTGGAAAACAATGGTGTGGCCCAACTGAAGGTAATCCCCTTTCAATGAAACAATTCCCTCTGTTTGCAGACAGGTCCAAGGGTCAGAGCAGACCCTACTAGCTCAGCAGAAGGGGTCCAAAGAGGAGTTTTTAGGGTTTAAAATGTAACACAGTATGGTGATGTAATGATTTTTACAGGCTGTATGTAAATGCTGTAGGATTTGTATCTTGTACTAGATTGGTTAGTGAGAAATAGAATATTCAACACAGATGAAAATTTATTGTATTGTAACGGGAACATTACTCTCTTACTCTCTCACCCTCTCATCCTCTCTACCCCTCTCTTCTCTCGGGCCTACTCTGAGCTGTGCCTGGCAGCTCCCAGCAGGGCCCTGCACCCAGGCCCTTTGCAATAAACCGCAAGTTCCACGACCTGGCTTCAGATATCTCTCGTCTCCGTCCGTCACGATCATCCTACCCCCTGACGCTCCTACAAATGTGCTCATCCCTTGTTTTCCCCAAACCAGGATTTCCCATTGCCAACCCCAGGGAGGCTGTGAGGAAGAGGAAGATGCCCCAGGACACTGAGGCAGGTGAGGAGGAAGTCAGTGCCCCTTTCCCCTCTGTGCTGCTCCATCTCCCAGCCCAGCATGGCCCCAGCTGCAGCTCAGCCCTGGGGGATGTCCTTGCCCTTGGCTGTGGCACGGAGGCAAATCCCATCCTGTCCTTGTCCTTCCTCCCCCAGAGCAGGAGCTGAGCATGGAGAGCAGGGAGGACAAATGCCCACGGCAGAACCTGGTGGAAGAGGCCATTTTGAGCGGCTCCATGGGGCAGGAAGGCAACGGGGAGGAAAAAAAGCCCCAGAGATGCCAAGACGAGGAGGGGCTGCAAACGCAGCTGGCGGGGATCTGAGGGGGAAAGAGCCAGCCTGGGCCGGGAAGGCGGCCGGAGATCGAGCTCTGGCTCGGAGCTGGTGCTCCATGAGCAGCTCCATGATGGGGAGAAGCCCCACACGTGTGTGGAGTGTGGGAAGAGCTTCAGGTGGAGCTCTCACCTGATTGTGCACCAGAGGACCCACACTGGGGAACGGCCCTATGAGTGTGGGGAGTGTGGGAAGAGCTTCAAAGAGAGATCCAGCCTTATCAGGCACCAGAGGACCCACACTGGGAGAAGCCCCATGAATGTGGGGAGTGTGGGAAGAGCTTCAGCCGGAGCTCCAACCTGATCAGCCACCAGAGGACCCACACTGGAGAGAAGCCCTTTGAGTGTGGGGAGTGTGGGAAGAGCTTCAAAGAGAGATCCAGCCTTATCAGGCACCAAAGGACCCACACTGGGGAGAAGCCCCATGAATGTGGGGAGTGTGGGAAGAGCTTCAGCCAATGCAACCTGATCACCACCAGAGGATCCACACTGGAGGATCCCCACACTGTTCCAAGTGTGGGAAGAAGCCCCACGAGTGTGGGGAGTGGGGAAGAGCTTAAGCCAGAAGTTCCAGCCTGATCCTCCACCTGATCACCCAGGGACCCACACTGGGAGAGGCCCTACAAGTGTTCCAAGTGTGGGAAGGGGTTTAAGATCAGCTCCCATCTCCTCCAGCACTATCAGAGTCACACAGAGGAGAGGCCCTTCCAGTGCCCTGACTGTGGGAAGGGATTCAAGCACAACTCCACCCTCATCACCCACCGGCGCATCCACACTGGGGAGAGGCCCTACGAGTGTCCCCAGTGTGGGAAGAGCTTCTCACAGAGCTCTCACTTGACCCAACACCAACGGAGGCACCACTAAGGGAAGCCCTGCGAGTGCCCCGAGTGCGGGCAGAGCTTCGTGCGCTGCTCCAGCTCCATCCCCCACTGGAGGAGGCACTTTGGGCACAGCCCTGGTCACTCACATTCCCTGTGATCCATGTTGGGAACACCCCTGGCTGCTTCTCCTTTTGGTTTGGCCTTAATTTTCCTTGGCTTCACCTTCATCCTTTAAAAATGCCCAAAACTGGGTTAAATGAAGGAAATTGATCGAATATATCTGCAGTTCCATAATTTCTCAGTTGTTTTAGAGGGAATTTAGGATTTGGGGACAGGTTCTGTGTGGAGTGCTGCTGTTGCTAAGAGGCAGGAATTTGATCTCACCCTTCTTGTGTTGCTAAGAACTCCTCCCCTGACCCAAACCCCAACTCCACCCTTGGGATACCCTATAAAAACTCCACGGCCCTGCCTTTGCCCTGTCTTTGGGGGGAAATGGATTCCCAAAGGATCAGCCCCCAAAGGATTCTCTAATCTCAGCTTTTCCCCTGGATTCCCAGAGGATAAATCTTTTCCACTGGATTCCCATTAGCCCCTTTTCCCACTGGATTCCAAGAGGATCAACCTTTTTCACTGGATTCCCAGAGGATTCTGATTCTGTCACTGTTTTTTTTTTTTTTGTACTACTGCATTTGTATTTTGAATTTTTCCCAATAAAGAACTGTTATTTCTACTCCCATATCTTTTGCCTGAGAGCCCTTAAATTCAAAATTAAAAAATAATAATAATAATAATAATAATAATAATAATAATAATAATTATTATTAATAAAATTATTATTATTATTATTTACTAATAATAATAATAATAATAATAATAATAATAATAATAATCAAAAAAGGGGGGTTTACATTTTCCATTTCAGTGGAGGCTCTGAAATGGGGAGACATCCCCAAGGATGTGCCATTTAAAATAGTTCCTGAAATATGTAAATTAGTTCATGGATATGCATGAGGTCTATGAATATGCAACAGGCTGATGTAATTAAAAACAGATTAATTAAGGGGTGTCCCGAAAATAACTGGGGGTCTTGGTGGCCATAACAACCTTTGTTTAATGGTCCTTGTCTCCCATTACACCAGCCTATTGCATATTCATAGACTTTTTGCATATCCATAAACTACTTTACATATTCCAGGAAGAAAATTATCTTCATCCTGTTTGGCGGTCCAACCCCCCTCCCAGCTCTCTTTGGGTCATCCCATTCCCCTCTCAGCTCAGTTTTGGGATGCCATTTCCAGCTTCATTTGGGGTCCCATTCCCCCCACCTCAATTTGGGGTCCCATCCCACCCCAGCTCAATTTTGGGGTCCCATCCCCCTCTTTTCCCTGCTTTCCCTCCCCTTTTTGATCGTTCCCCCAGTCCCCTGCCCCGTGTTTGGTTTTGGGGGCTCCAGGCCCCTTCTGCTCCGTTTTGGGGTCCCGACCCCGTTTTGGATTAATTTGGGTTCCCAGCCCATCCCCAGGGTCACCTTCCCCCCCCCCCAAATTCCGGTCCTGGCAACTGATGAGTCATCAGCGAGACACGCTCTGATTGGCTGGAAATTACCCCGCGCGGTCTCTGATTATTTACCGCAGTGAGAGGCCTTGGTCTGTGCCTGGCAAGTGATGAGTCAGAGTCGGGCCGGGCGCTGATTGGCTGAAAATCGCTGAGCGGGGCCAGTGCTCTGAGTTTGATCCAAGCAACTGAATCGTCATCAGTGCCGTGCATTCTGATTGGTTGGGATCTGTTTTGGGGTGGGAACGGGAGAAACTGGGGTTACTTGGGGTTTATTTTTATTTAGGGGTTATTTGGGATTTATTTGAGTTTATTTATGGAGTATTTGGGGTTTATCTTGGGTTTTATTTGGTTTGTTTCTGTTTATTTGGGGTTATTTGGAATTATTTGGGTTTATTTGGGCTTTTTTGGGTTTATTTGGAGTTCTTAAGAGTTTATGCTGTTTTATATGGTGTTTGTTTAGGTTTTTTTTTAAGTGTACTGAAATAATTTGGGGATTTTTGGGTTTAATTTGGGGTTTCTTTGGTTTTTGGGGTTTTTTGGATTTCTTTGCAGGTTTTGGGGGACTTTTAGGTATTGTTTGGGGTGTTTTGGGGTTATTTGGGGTTTATTTTGAGTGCTTTGGGATTATTTGGGTTTTTTGGGGTCATGTAGGGTCAAAAAATCCAGGAATGTTTCTCCTGCAAAAACCAGGAAATATTCCTTAAAAATCCGAGAGTTTTTCCCCAAAGAACCCGAAATGTTCCCTTAAAAATCCCGGACTTTTTCCCAGCCAATAAAACCCTGCCCCAAACCAACCAATCACCGTGGGTCTCCCCTCAGGAACACCGGCCTCCCCGTGCGCCAATCCAACCAATCACTGCACGCCTCCCCTCAGACACGCCTGCCTGTCACGCGCCGAACCAACCAATCACCGCAGGCCTCTCCTGAGCTACTCTCGCCTCTCTCGAGCTGAACTAACCAATCACCGCGCGTCTCCCCCAGCAACTCCCGCCTTCTTTGCCTCCATCCAACCAATCACCGCACACCTCCCCTCGGCAGAGCCTGCCTCCCCCACCCCTCGCCTGTCAATCACCGCACCCTCTATGAAACCAACCAATCACCGGGCATCTCCCCTCAGTAACTCCCACCCTCCCCACGCCGCTCCAGCCAATCAGAGCCGAGCCCGAAGCGGCGCCCCCTGACCCCGGGGCCGGGCATGGAGCGGGCGCCCCCCCCCCCGCCCCCCGGGACCCCTCAGGGACCCCGGAGCCGCCCTGGCTCAGGCGGGGCCTGCGGGAGGCGCTGGAGAGAGCGGGGAGGCGCTGGGAGAGCACGGGGGCTCCGGGAGCTGCTGAGGAGGCGCAGGGACAGGTGAGGGGTCCTGGAGGGGTCGTGAGGGGAATTTGGGGAGGGGTCTTGAGGAGGTTTGGGGGGATTTGGGGAGGGTCTGGGGGAACTTGAGGGGGTTTTAGTGGGGTCTGGGGGTGCTGGGGGGCTTTGGGGGGAATTTGGGAGGGGTCCTTGGGGGTGTCACGATCCATCCTCACGGACGGGTTTCGTGATGGTTCGTGGATTTGATCTCAGGGTGCAAAAAGAACCGACACGGTACAAGGGGTTTGCAATGATAATCGAAAACAAATGCACCTTTATTGAATGACCACAGCAAAATGCGATAGAGGGATTAAGGGAGAGAAAAGATAGAGGAAGAGAGAGACAAAAGAGAGAGAGAGAGAGAAAGGGGGGATAGAGCTACCAAACGTGAGACGAAGTCCTTTGGTCCAGTCCAGTCAAGGATCCGCCTGTTACATTGGGGAGATCTCAAGTCTCTCACTAACTCTGAGGTTTTTATTATGATAACTCTATTGGAAATTGTGAGGGGGGGAAACAGATACAATAAGGAATAGATGTAACAGGCAGTCCATGCTCTCAGCAGTAAGCGAGAGCCATTGTCTTCCTGGTCCAGCAGTCACAACCTGCAGGCAAACATCTCGCTTTGGTCAGCTTGCCTCCCCCACACACCTCCCCCGGGCTGGGGGTTTCAGTCCCAGTCCTTGGAAGGAGCAGAGGGGCCTTTTCACATGGGGGTTCCATGTCTCAGTCCTTGATGGAGAGGCTCCTTACATCTCAGTCTGTCTGTCACGGTGGTTGTAAAACAGGTGAGGGTCTTCTGTGGGAGACCACCTGAAACTCAGGAGAAGTCCAGCCCGGCCGAGAGGTGGGACAGCTCCCAAGGCTGTTGTTGCAAAAAGGGCACGGTGCCCCCTTCTTCTTCTCACTGGGCTCAGTGTAGCATACAGCAAACAACACCTGTGAAAACAATAACTTAGCACTGTGCTCTTGGGTCTCAGGGCCTTTGGTATGTGTAACTTTCTCCTTCAGAGCAAGAGATTCTAGACAGGGGGTCTTCTCTTCAGTGGTCCCCAAATGACGATCGTGAGGCAGATGAGGGATATTTTGGACAGACTCTCAAAGAGATCCCACCAATTCATCCCTGGCAGGACGGTGTCAGCAGTGGTGTTGTCCTGCAGACAGGGGCAATGCTGGGCTGAGACATGGAGCAGAGGAGAGGGTGGAAAGGAACAGGAACAGACTTCCTCCTCACCTGCCTCCGTGTCCCATGTCATTTTCGTTTTTTTGCAGCCTTCCCCAGCTCCATCCAGACAAAGTTTGGGATTGACAAATCCTGGCTTGGGGAAAAACAATGGGAGAGCCCTTGGTCCTGCTGCCCAAGTACAGCTTCAGAAGTAACTGCCCTGGTCACGGTTGGATGGGCCCAGACCCTGCTCATTTCCAGCCTCCCCCCCCCCCAGGCTGCTGGGATCCCTCAGCTCTGGGATTGGACTTTGCTGCTCTCCCCACTCTGATGCCAATGTGCCCCCCAAATGGTACCACTGGCCCAGCCAGTACAGACAGTTTGGCACAGGAACCCTCCACAAGTCTCCAAAGGGGCATCTGCATCTCACCTTTGGAGCCCTGCAAGATCCAAACATCCCCTCCTCTGAAACAAAAACCAAAATACCCCAATGGATTTAGAGCGAGCTCCCCATCCCTGCTCACCTGTGGGATCTGGGGATCGATTGTCAGTGGAAAAATACAGGGGATCGATGCTGCCGGGCCAGGGAGATGCAGACTCAGCGGGCAGGTGGGGAAAGGCGTGGTTCTGCTGGGGCTCCTCCTCTTCATCCTCCTGTTCCTTTGCTCCTGCTCCTCCTTTTCCCCATCCTCCTCCTCCTCTCCCTCCTCTTCCTATTGCTCCTCCTTCCAGATCCCTCCAGATCCCACCTCTCCCATGGTGGTGACAAATTATCCCAAGTGAACGGGTTAAAAGTGATTTTAAGGTGGAAAATAAACCACTACAGGCACAGAGGATTTGCAGTATTCAAAATAAACCACTTTGCTTTATTGAATCACAACAGAAAAGGGTGTTGGTGTTGGAGGGTCCCGGGAAACAAAGGAGAAGATAAGGAAAAAAAGGAGGAAAAGGGATATAGGTTTGGGGGGAGGGTTATAGCTACCGAGATGTGGTTGTTGCTTTATCGAGGGTCCAGGCTCTGCGTCAAAAGCTGTCAGGTTATGTCCAGGGAGATCTCGGCAACACGGCTGAAACTGGTCTTTACTTATACTCTTTTTTTCATGAGGGAAGGGGGCTAATAAATCAACTGAAACAAAGGTTGTCACAAGGAAAGAATGGAGAAGGAGACATGCAGACTCAAACCAGGCAACAGGTACTATTGTTTTCATGGCTCAACTACTTGCGCTAACTTGAAGCTGTCCTCTGGGCAACCTTTTCCCCTGCAGCTCTCACTTGCACACCCCCCCCATTGGGAGGGGGGGCTTTCAGTCCCAGTCTCTAGGAAAGGGGGTGCAAGGGGTTCCTTGCAAGGGATCATGTTGTCTCAATCCCTTGATGAGGAGGCTTGCACTTCTGGTTGTCTGTCACGATGGTGAGAAGCAGGCAAGAGGGGTCTTCTTCTAGAGGAGGGACCCTCCCAGAACTCAAGCCAGCCAGGCCAAGAAACACTGAGAGAAAAGTCCAGTCCATTGTTCAGGAAAGGTCAGGACGTTCCCTCCGAGTTCAGCGTGGCGTGCTGTGCAAACAGCACCTGCAGTGAAGAGTGGACTGAGAAGCACATGATCCTCCCCACTGGTCCAGAGGTCGCAGTGGTCTCCCAAAAGGCAATCGGGAGGCAGAAAAATGGAGATATTTTCAGACAGACTCTCACACATGGCTGCAGCACCACCAGCATTTGGGTGGAGAGAACCCCCGTGAGCCCCCCAGGGATGGGCAGGGGGCTTGGGGACCCACCCAGTGCGGATCCATTCTCCCCCAGAGCCCCAGGAAATCACTCCAGGAATCGAATGATGGGGACACAATCGGATCCCCATGGAACCGCTCTTTTTCTGTCCCATCCCCACCTTTCCCTCCCCATACCCATCATTCCCCCAACCCAAAGACCCCTCCCAACTCAGTTTGGGGGTCCCATCCCTCTCGCACTCTGAATCCTCTTTTCCCCTGCTCTTCTGCCCCTATCCCATTGTCCCTCCAGCCCCAGCCCTCATACCTGTTCTTGGTTTTGGGGGAGGGAGGCCCCTCCTCAGTCTGGAGGGTCACATCCCCCCTTTCCCTCAATTCTGGCAGCTCCTGGCTGCTTTTTCCTGGGAGGAATCCCTCAGTTTTGGGACTTTTGGGGCATAGCTCAGAAGAGTGACAGCTCTCTCTGGCTTTCCTCTCCTGTTGTGGCCTCTCAACTGCCCCTGACACCCTGGGGGTGCTGGATTTCCCTCCTGGGGACAAGGACGTTCATCTCCTTCCAGGAGCCCAATGCCCGGCTGGGGCTCCAGGTCAGGGGGTCCTTGAGCAGCTGCCCCAGAACCTCCCCCAGGGTCTTCCAGCACAGCTGGAGCTGCTCAGCCTGGGGTCCCCAAAGGCCTCAGGAAGCCCCAAGTCCCTCCCAGGAACCCTCAACCCCCTCCAACCCAGCATCCCCCACATCTTCCCCCCATGACTCTGGCCATGGCCATGTCCCCACATGTCACTGCCCGTGTCCCGCCATGTCCTCACCCATGGCTGTCTCCCCACCACGTTTCCATCCCTGTCATTGTCCTTCACATCTCCATCCATGTCCGTGTCCCCCCATGTCCCCACAAATGGCCCCATCCCTGTTCATATCCATGTGTCCCCAAGTCACTCTCCTGTGTCCATGTGTCCTACCATGACCATACCCACGTCTTAGTTCAATGTCTGTTTTTACCTCAATATTGGATATTTTAAAGGGATAAAGAGAAATGAAAACAAAATCAAGGCCAAAAGAAAAGGATTTCCTTGTCCATACCAGCTGAGAATCCACTGCTTAGGTAGAAGGGAAGAACCTTTTTTGGTGGAATTTCTACCCCACTGTCTCTAAAATCTTGGCCTTTTCCCCAGTTTTTCACCATTTGGCTGCAGAAGACACCCCCTGGGCAACAGGAAATCAAAATCGTGGAATCCCTGAAGTTGGAAAAAGACCTTGTCCTGGTTCAGGGCAAATTTGGGAGAGAACCCCAAAGGAGATCCTCTAGAAAACAGAGGCCCCTCCCCCAAATGGTTCAGGAAAAATAAAATACCTCCTTGGAGAAAAGTGGAAAAAACTGTTTATTAAACAATAAAATCTAAACAATATTAAACAATAAAACCTCTTGATGCTTTTGTATGGTTCAGCTAGCTAAAACTAACTAAAAGCAAAGGAGAGCTCTGTCCTGCTGTCTGTCCATCCGCAGACAACACAGTGCAGGAGCACAAATGTGGAGGAGTGAGTGCAGTGTCTGAAAACAAACTGCGCGCTTCTTCTCTCCCCCTTCACTCTCAGGACAAGTCTTGAAGGTACAAAACTTATTATTCAGCACAAACAGAACAGACTGGGGATACAAGCACCAAACAGCCAACCCAGAATATACCTCAGGGACCATTCAGTACTCCTTGGTGTCACCAGAAGATAAGATTGAATACAAAAGATTTTATGGGGTTGAAAGTCAACAAATCTGCCCTCCCCAATGAATTCCCATTGTAGGTCTGTGTCGTGATGGATGTTCCTGCTGCTGGGTTTATCTAGGTACCCTCAGGAAGATGTGGAGCCCCCCAGCCAGATGCCTTCCAACTTGGATCACCAGGACCACAGATCACCAGGGCTCTGCCCAACGGGGTCACACAGGGGATCATCCAACACAGATCCTCCCTGGGGGATGGAGCTGGAGGAGCACACAAAGCTCTTCCCACACTCCAGCACTCACAGGGCTTTCCTCAGTGGCGCCTCTGTTGGTGTTTGGTCAAGATTGAGCTCGATGAGAATCTCATCCCACACTCCCCACACTCGTAGGGCCTCTCCCCAGTGTGGATGCGCCCAGGCAGGGTGAGGGTGGAGTTTAGCTTGAAGCCCCTCCCACAATCGGGGAAAGCGGAAGGGCCTCTCCTCTGGTGTGAATCCGCTCATGTACGAGGAGATCGCAGCTCCTGTGAAACCTCTTCCCAACATTGGGGACACTTGTAAACAAAGGGTTTCTCCCCAGAGTGAACACGCTGGTGGTGTTTTCTCAGGTCAGCGTGCCACCCATAGCTCTTCCCACATTCCAAGCAGGTGTAGGGCCATTCCCCCGTGTGGATCACCTGGTGCCGAATCAGAGCTGAGCTTTCTCTGAAGCTCCTCCCACATTCCCCACACTTGTAGGGCTTTTCCCCAGTGTGGATCTTCTGGTGTTCCGTTAGCTGGCACTTGATGCTGAAGCTCTTCCCACACTCCCCACACTCATAGGGTTTTTCCCCGGTGTGGATCCTCTCATGTTTCCTCAGGCTAGAACTCTGGCTGAAGCACTTCCCACATTCCACACACTCATAGGGCTTTCCCCCTGTGTGGATCCTCTGGTGTTGCATCAGGTGGCTCTTCTGGCTGAAGCTCATCCCACATTCCCCACACTCGTAAGGCCGGTCTCCAGTGTGGATCATCCGATGTTGCATCAGGTTCCCCCTCTGCCTGAAGCTCTTCCCACATTCCCCACACTCAAAGGGCTTTTCACTGGTGTGGATCCTCTGGTGTTGGATCAGGATGAAGCGCTGGCTGAAGCTCTTCCCACACTCCCCACACTCAAAGGGCCTCTCCCCAGTGTGGATCACCTGGTGCAGCCTCAGGCCGGAGCTCCAGCTGAAACGCTTCCCACATTCCTCACACTCATTTTGCTGTTCCCCAGTGTGGATCCTCTGGTGCTCGATCAGGTGCAAGCTCTGACTAAAACCCTTCCCACATTCCAAGCACTTGTGGGGCTTCTCCCTGCCATGAGGCTTCTCCACCAGCTCTGAGCTCTGGCTGGATCTCCGGCCGCCTTCCTGGCTCAGGGGGCTCTTTCCTCCCTCAAGCTCCCTGGGCTGGGTTTGCAGCCCCTCCTCGTGCAGAATCTCCAGGGCTTTTCCTCCTCCTCCATCCAGACATGCCCTAGGAATAAAAAAATCCTGGTATAGGTAAAAACAAAATGAGAGTGTCTTGGACTGGGAGTTCCTCCTTGCCTAAGTTTATCTCAGGAAGTCATTGGGAATCTCGTGTATGTAAGAACCTCCAAAACACAAGATTCAGCACAAAAATCCTGCAAACTTCAAGACACAGATCAAGAACTCCCAAAATCATCATGATTCAGCAAAACCCCCTCCAAAATAGAAGGATTCACACACCAAAAAAAAAAAAAAGCCCAACATTTAGCTCAATAAAGCCCAGAAACACCAAGATACAGCACCGTGAAAATCGTGGATTCCCTTCCCTGGTCACCTGCTGCATGGTGGGGGGAATGCTACTGGGGCTGGGAGGAAGCTTCAGATACAGGGAGAAGTGGAACCTTGTGGTGCCTCCTCCTCCACATCCAGTGTCCTTGCTCTTCCTCCCACTCCTCTTCCTCCTGCTATTCCTCCTTCTCCTGCACAATCCTACCTTCTCCTCCCCCTGCTTCTCCTTCCCTTCTCCTCCTGCCCCAGGCCCAGCACCCACTGCCAGCTCCCTCTTCCCCCAAACCCACAGCATCCCACGGCAGGGGCAGGGATGGAGCTGGGGCAGGTCAGGCTGGGGCAGCGCTGGGCTTTCTCCCAGCCCCGCCTGCACTCGGTCCCCACTGCAGCCGCTCCAGCCAGTAATAATAAAACCTCTATGCAGGCCTTATTATTATGCCAGGCTGCTCAGGAGCTCAGTCTCCAAAGGAGACAGGGTGACTGATGCAAGGCACAGGCACAAAGCCACAGCCCTACCCCAGCAAGCATGGTGATATTCTGCTCCTAGTGATTGCCAGGGCTGGAAAACCCAAATGTCCACACTGAATTGCTTTAGTTCAAAACCTGAGGCCCTGAGCAATGGTGTCAAAGAACTGGAAAAGAATGCATTTCATCCTTTTCCATTTCCTGCCTAAGACTGGGCAGGTTCCCACAAGGGCCCTGCCATCAGGCTGGTGATGCATTTTCCCCAGAGTGCAAGGTGTGCTCTGGAAAACTGTTACCCAATGGATGGGGTCTGGGCTGGAGCAAATCCCAAAGCACACATTAGTTGCTCTGGTTTCTGTTTCTAAACCATCTGAGGATAAAAAAAGTTCTAAATTTTGGAAAAAATATTTGAAATCCTCCTTTTGAGAACCTGTTTTTCTGACAGTCCCCCCCTGATGGTGGTGGCTCTTTTTTTCCAATCCAGTTCAGGGCTCTGTTTCTGTTACTGAATGGATGGGGTCTGAGTTGCTGCAGGCAATAGACACTAGGGCAGCATCTCTGGTTTTTGTGGGGCCTAAACCATTAGGTTGAGTAATCAATTCAGTGGATCAGGACTGAGAGAAAAATATTTGAAAGAAATCTTGGTTGAGAAGTGTCTGAAGGTGTTTGTCACTCTCCTGACTTCTCACTTGATCCTCAGTTCAGCACAACCAGGTCCTGCCCTGCTTGTGCAGCAGCCAGCTGCAGGGACAGTTTTACTGGGCACCCTTGGCCAATCTGCTCAATTCCTCCAGGACTATTTCTGGGCAGGATGGTAGCCCAGCTCACGGTGTTCCCTGAAAGAAACCACGTGGAAGACGCTCCTCCCAGAGTGAGACCCAGCCCTGCTTTGCAGCAGAGCCAATTAGCCCCAGGCTCCCTGGGGCTCCACCTCCAGGTAAAACTGGTGTCAGCAAAAGGGGAAGGACAAAAAATGGCTCAGGTGACATTCAGCTGAACAAGATAAATCACTGGCTGCAGCTGATGCCGAGACACACACAGCACCTGCTGGGGCACCCAGGAACAGAGAAGACATACAATGGCTGCATCAGGCACCACTCCCCACTGGCTGCAGGCTGTGCTGCTGTCAGAATGTTCAGCCCAGGATCCCACAGCGGAGGGAGGTTCATTGTCCTCTTCCCAAATAAAAAGGTTCTCCATCCTCTTCCCAAAGTGCTGCAGTCTTCTCCATCCTCTTCCCAAAACACTGCAGGTTCGCCATCATCTTTCCAAGCCAGGGGATGTTCGGTGTCCACTTCCCATGCTGGGAGATGTTCCTCTCTTCTTCCCAAGAATGCAGGATGTCCTGCCATCCTGTTTCCAAGAGGAGGAGATGGGAGATGGGAAATCCTCATCCTCCATCCTCATCCCCCACTCTGGGAGATGTCCGTTGTCCTCGTCCCAAAAGGGGAGCTTGGCCATTCTGGTCCCACACCAGGGGACATCCACCGTCCGCCCCACCTCCCACTGGGAGATGTCCCCTGTCCTTGTCCCACATCCAAGGGGAGCCTCGCTGTTGCATTCCCACCCACCTGAAAATGTTCCACACCGCGGGATGTTCCCTCGTCTCCCAGAGCAGCGGGAAGCTCACTGCTGTCTGCCTCCTCTTTGGCCTCCTCTTTGGAGCAGAGGGAGCCCCCAGGAGGTGCTGGTGCTGCTTTTGTGCCCTGTGGACAGACGGCAGCGTGAGGGACGGGAAGTTCTATCTCAGTTATCACCTTATTTATCCTCAGCTGCACATCCAGCTGCACTAAGCAGAAATTGGGTTTGGAGCTGTTCCAACTAACAATGGGCTAAAGTGGACATTGCCAGTTATTGTTGGGAATTCGATATTCCACCATGGCTAAAGCCAGCAAGCAATCCTCTGCCTGCAAAGCCAGACCTGCAGCTCTTCAAAAGCTCTTCAGCAGAAAAGGAGAAAACTGCCAGGATCCCTTTGCTGCTGCTGCTGCTGCAAAGACACTGACAGGAACTTTCCTTCAGCCTCCCAGGCTGGCACTCGGCTGCCACATGCCAAGCTCACAACTTGCTGCACAATTCCAAACACCAAAGGTTCCTTTCCCACTCACCGAAGGAGGAGCTGCTCGGAATCCAGACATGAGGTGCCCTGCAATGAGGAAAATCAACCACATGAACCAGAAAACTGGGAGTGGCCCCGGTGGAAATGGTCCAGAGCAAGGCAACCCCATTTTGCTTTCCCAGCATCCTCCAGGAGCCCAGTTTCTTCCCCTTCCCACAGCAAGCAAGAGAACAGCACCCCCTTCAATACTGGGCTGGGTCTGTTCTTGGCTGGAGCAGCAAGGAGGTTGAGGCTCTTGGCATACTGGGAAATCCTCTGTGCTCTGTTGGTTTATTTTGCACCTTAAAATCACCCGTTGTTTGTTTGCTTTATTATCACACTAGTAAAGAACTGTTAGGAAAAATCAGAAAGACAATGCCCTCCATTTGCAAAAATTAAGGAGGGGTCCCCCATTCTCCATTCAAAGAGATTTTGCCCGCCTTCCATCCCAGGTGCAGGCTCACTGCCCAGGGAAGCTCCAAACTGCCCCAGCATGTCAGTGAATTTGTGGGCCTGCTCCCACTGCCTGGCCCGCAGCCGCTCTGCGGCCATGCTGGGGAAGATGGGGAAGGTCTGTCCTGGCCAAGCTCCGAGGTCACCCAAAATATGGGCAGTTCACAGCCCTGTCCCAGGCATCCCATCCCCGGCTGCTTTGCCCATGCCAGCACCAGGCCACCAAAAAGCTGCTGCCAGGGTCTCCCACCTGCCTTTTTCTCTGCCGGGAGCAGCGGATCAGCCCACCATAAACAGTGGGGGGCTACCCATGCTCTGAATCAGGGGGCCAGCTGCAGGGCTGGCAATTCCAGCAGCAGACACTGCCAGCAGCACCCAAGCCTTGACAGGATATCCTCCCCTGACCACCCCATCCTGCTCTGAGTTACCTCCCCCACAGCTCCCAAGTCCACACCAGGGAAATTCTCTCTCTCTACAGGAAGCCCCTATCGAAACATTAGGAGCTTAGTTAAAAGGCAGACCTCTCCAAATTCTTTCTCAAAACACGTGGGAAAATCTATAGAAGGTAAAAAGTGAAAAATTAGATGAAGGGATTGGTCTATTTCCGTTCAGAGAGGTTCCCATGGGAGGGATGCGCTGCCCTTCAAGCCACCATTAGTAGATCTGCCGCCATGCCTGGAACTGCACCCAAGGGGAAAGCGCCTTTGCTCCAAGGACTGGGTCCGGGCTCTGTTTGCTGTTAGTGCCGGAGCTGTTGTTGTTTGTTTGCTTTATTATAAACACACTAGTAAAGAACTGTTATTCCTATTCCCATATCTTGCCTGAGAGCCCCTTGATTTCACTATTCTAAAAATTAAGAGGGAGGGGGTTTGCATTCTCCATTCAAGAGAGGCTTTTTATGCCTTCCTCTACAGACACCTCTCTTGTAAAGCAAGACAAGCACCCACAGGCACTGAGGGAGGCTGCAGGAGGGGCAGAAGAAGGCCCTGCAGCACTTGGGCACAAAGGCACAGCAGGTGAATGCAAGAAGGGAGCAAAAGGCCAAGCTGAAGGCAAAGGCCATGGCACAGTTCCCACAGCCCCTGAGGGATCAACCCCCAGGGCCCAAGGGGGCCCCAGCACCCAGGGCACGGGCTCGCCACAAGCACCTGGCACAGGCATTGCCCTCCTCGGCAGGGGAGAGCCCACCCAAACAGCCCCTGGCAAGGAATCAGGCCTCCAGCTGCAGGGCACAAGGACACTGCAAGCACAGACAGCAGCACCCACAGGCCACAGGCAAGTCCACCTTGATGGACATGGATTGGCAGGGGTGTCACAGCTCCCATCACACCAGGGACCCTCCACACTGGAGCCCTTGAGAACATTCAGGGTGGGTCTGCATTGAGAGGAGGCATTTTCTGATGGACACAGGGGCCTCTCAATCCACTCTGAATCTTAGACCTAAGGGGGGAAAATGCTAAAAATATGTTTGATTAGTGAGGGGAGAAGTGGGAAAGATGTGTGGTTTTATTCAATCAATATTAGTAGATCTGGGAGATGGATTTGAAATGCATGAATTTTTATTTGCTCTTAATTGTTATCATCATTTACTGGGAAGGGATTTGATCACTGAACTCAGACCACAAATTAATATAATAAAAGGTGATACAGAGGCTAGTTCTGTTGTACCTCTGTGTCAAATGCCTGGCCAGGCCTATGCTGAAGTGAACCCAGAAGTGTGGGCAGCCCCAGGGAAATAGGAAAATTAGATATGGAGTCTCTCAGGAAGGACAAGTGGAGGAACCAGGACAAGGAAGGTGTCTAAAAGCAACACCCTGTTCCAGGGGGGGGAAGGAAGGGGAATCAGACAAAGTGGGAGGTCACTGCCAACCATGCTCAGCTCAACCTATTTCCAAGAGGAATGTGGGTGCTTGTGAGAAAGCCTGGCACTGAAATGCCCTGAGCAGGAAGAAAGAATGAATTGCACACCATGGAAATCTTCTGCTGAAACCATTTGGGCACCAAGATAACAGGGGGCAAAAGCAATTCTCACTGCTTCAGCTCCCTTGGAACTTGGAACACTGGTAATTCTCCACATATCATAAGGGATGTACATTTAAAAGCAGGCTGTCCAGAACCCTGTCTCCTGTGAAATCTCTCCCACAGGAAGCTGGGCTGGCACAGAGCCTGCCCTGGGACTTTGCTGGCACCCAGCCAACATCGGCTCCTGCCTAAGGAGGTGCAAAAGCTGAAGGGGCCCATGCCAAGTTTCCCTGAGGCCAGAAACAGCCGCCAGCACTGAGCCAGCACAGCTGAACACGGGGACCCCTCAGCCTGGGCTCAAGGGGCTCTGACCCCATTTGGCTTCCGCCTGCAAGGAGGATGGGAGGCCGCCACTGAGCCTGCCCTGAAGGCAATGCAGCAGCAGCCAGGGCTCCAATTGCGCCTGCCCACACATCCTCTGCTGAAATCCTCTGAAATCCTTCCTCTGGCATCTCCAGCCACTGGGGCCAAGCCTTGGCACTGCTGCAGCTTCAGCGCTGCCTGGGCCTGCACTGCCACAGCTGCTGGGGAACACCACGGCACAATTTCCACTCTGGGGCTCACTGACACCCACACTCTGGGCTGCCTGGGATTGAATTGCTGCAAAATGTACCGATTTTGTTTCTTCCAAATCTTATTTTTCTGCTCAGAAAGGCTTCTCTACTCAAATGCTTGCTTTTGGGAAAAGAATTTTGAAGGTTTTTTTAAAGCATCTCACACCACTCAATGGAGATGAGTTTAACATCAGAACAGACTGGGAATAGCGCAAAAGATACCCACAGAGATAACGACCAGCAACAAAACATCAACACCCAGCAGCAAACAGCAACCAACAGCCACCCCAGACACTGCCCCCAGCAGAGCTGGAGACACCTGGTTTGGAAAAGCCTGAGAAGGAAATACAGGAGTGTGGACCGAATTTACATCAGAGGGGAAGAAATCCGGATCCAACAGGAAACCAAATACAAAAACTTACACAACTTGGAAGCAATGAAAATTAAACCAGTGGATTTAGATTGGTTCAGACTACATAAAGTTTTACTAGATTTCTCCTAAACTCACATGGCATGGAATGATTTTCTCTGCACAGCTGGGCTATTTGTGAAAGAAATTATTTCTGTTGCACCTCCTGGCCAGAACCAAGCAATGCCTTGACTCTCTAACAATAAAGAGATTCTTTGAGAGTTTTTGTTTTCCCTACAGTTTCAGTGACAAAATTATAACATGAGAAAAAATTTTCATAATATTCCCACTTTATATTGTCAGGTAGGTTTGGGACAGAAGTGTGAGCATCAGTTTTTGGTCTGGGTTTTTCCATGTTCGCCTTTATGCTGCATTTTGCAAAACTGAAGAGCTTTAACCATAGCACTTTTAACTCGTAAATAGTTAGTACTTTAAAAAAAAAAAAGCAGATTCGGCGGGGGAGGGGGGGGGCACATGTGACTCACCAGATGGCTGCCCTGGAAGAGAAGCTTTATTCCAGGCAGCCTGAAGAGGAGCTTTAGAAATGCAAATGAACACTGCTGGGCAAAGCCTGGACAATGTACCTGGGTCTCTTGCCTGGGGCAGGAATTGGGCTGATTCCCTCAGCCCCTCACCCCAAGCTCTGCCTGCTTGAACTGATGGAATTTGCACAGCTCAAGGCACAGCCCAGAGTGAGGATATCTGAGCCTGCAACAGAAACCGGTGAAGCTGCAAAGGGAAACAGCAAATGGAGAATGTTGGGAAAACTTCACTATAAATAAATGGGGGGGAATCATCCCTCTGCCCACTCCAACATGTGCTGTCACTGTCTGTGTTATATAGGGTATATTAGAGCACTGGGGATTTTTGGCTACCAAAAATTCAAGGAAATCAGTTGGGAATCCAAGGATTTGATGATTTAATTAGAGAAAAGCAGTCAACTGATGCAGCCCTGGCTGGACAGAGCAGCCAAAAAACGGGGAAAAGATGAGCGCCCAGCAGAACAAATCCTGCAACACCATGGACCAGCCCCTTGGAACCCAAACCAATTCATATCAGGAGCCACAGAACCCATTTCTCATTTCAATGGCATCATTAGATTACAAGCTGGCCTCGGAATAATAACCAACCAGACAGCTCCAGCTCCTGACCTTCCTGCTGACCAATCCACTGAAATGAGGAACCCAACACTTAACCAAGAGATGGGATCATTTTACCTTTCAGCAAAAAAAGGGGGAGTTTGTGGAAAATTAAATGACTCAAACTGCTGTAGGCAAAAAGATGACAAAGGAAAAGTGGAGAAACAGATAACAAAGGGAATAAGAAACCAGCTCATGTATTGGTCCAAACGTGAAAAGGATGGGAATGGGACACGGTTTTGTGGTTCCCGGGCAGAGCATGGGTTAAATGAACGCTCTTTCTCCTCTCATGTGCTACAGCAACTCTCATCTTTGTACCATGCTCCACACCTTGAGAATGCAGCTCATTCAGCAGCTGAACGAGAGGCCAGGGACTTGTAGGTACGGAAGTAATGGGAGAAACCACCAGCTTCAATAAATGTTACTAATTAACATGGACTGCAGCTCACAGAAAATCCCGCTGAATTCCTGAACTTCCAGAAAAACAAAGACTTAACAGAGCCGTGAATATCGGCTGTTCTACAAAAGTGGGGGTGCACATTAACGAGGCCATGCAGTTGGTGGATCGGGAGGTCTGAACCTTCCAAGTACCTCAGCCAGTGGGCAAAGGGAGAGGGAGATGAGGCCGGGAAAATGAGGATAAAAAGGAGGCTGCGAACTACAACAAAGGCAGAGACCGCACGGCAAATGCCCCACGGCCTCTCCCTCTGCTCAGCAATAAAGTCACTTGTACAGGACTCCTCTGTCTCCTCTGGGCACACAAACCTCCGGCCACGGGAATTTTCCCGCACAGCCCCGGGCACGGGCAGCCACCTCTGTCCCAGCCACAGGAACTGGCCCGAATAGTTATGTTCGCCAGCTAAAATTGCCCGAGACAGCAGCGGGCGGCGTAGCAGAGATGCTATCAGCCGCCGCCGCTTTTTGACGCCAGCGGCACACGGGCCGGACACGGCACAACCAATCCGCCTGAGCCCCTGCCGCCCTGAGGCCCATGGCAGCGAGCCCTGAGCTCTGAATCACCCAGCGGCTCCCACCTGCGCTCTTCTTGGTAGCCCGAGCCCACGCCCGCCACCTCACGCTCCGGCCGCTGCGCCGCGTCCCATTGCCCGCACACACGCTCCGCCAATACCCTATAAGAGCCACGGCCGCCCTCAGCCCGCCACCGGGGCCCTGCCCCGCCCGCTCCCACCAATCAGCGCGCCACAACCACGACTGACGGCACCACCGCCCAATCGCAGCCAGGGCGGGCTCTGCACACGGCACAGCCTCGCCCCCGCTCCGGGCCCCCCGGGCTGCGTGAGGGCAGAGCCGGAGGTGAGGAACAGCCCTAGAGCGGGCCCGGGCCTGAGGGGGGATTGAGCTGAAAACACAAACAAACTTCTCCGCAGCTCCTGCCACGGCTTTCCCAGCACAGCGGCTCCGGTGGCTCCGGCTCAGCGGGAAGCCCTGGAGCCTCACTTCTACCCCTAATTAGGAGCATCAGTGCATCGCTTGGATTTCCCCTAAAAAGGGAAAACTGCCCAAAGCTCTGTGGATGAGAGGGGGAGGGGAGAGATTTCTGACAGAAAACTCCAAAAACTCAGAGCAGGATAATGAGAAGTAAGTGAAAACCCTTGAATCCAGCCTCCCCCACGCCTCCATTGTGAAAAACGCCCATCACTTTTTAACAAAAAAAAGTTTAATAGTAATAAAATGGTCATAAAAATAGCAATATAATTAGAGTAATAAAAAATTGAACAATTGAGATTAGGACAATATGAGACAATAAGAAGAAAGTTACGGAGGACCGGGTACCTTTTCTGGGCAAAATAAGCCCGAAAAAGGACACCCGTTAACAGAGGATTAACCCTTAAAAACAATAGCCTGTTGCATATTCATACACCTCATCCATGATACATAAATTCCATTCAAACAAAGGATTCTGTCTGGTCAGTGTCAGCTTCTTCCTCCTAATCCTAAACGGCGTCTTCATGGCTGAGCAAGGCGGGAAGAAGTTTGTTTCTTCTGATAAGAGAGCAAGAAATTCTCTTTCTCTGAAAGATTTTGGTGTCCTGTAGCTGCTATCTGGTGCAAGTACCTCATTCCTTTCTTTAAAAAATATCCCACATACATAGTTCCTATTTTAACTACAAAACTACATTTACCATACTGTTAAAATGTTGATACAGCACTACTAATCACTACAACAAAATACATGTAGTATTTTATATCTGCATAGAGACATATAATATGCACTTTTCACACTGCCAGGGTAAAGGGATTCCTTTAATCTGTCTAACCATGATTAAAATAAATAAATAAGGCTGTCCCTGTTACAGCAAAAAATCTGATATGCCCACAAACACCACAAATGGGGGCAGGGTGGGGAATTTCTGGAATTCTTTTCATTTGCTTTAATGCACAGAAATCACCACACTCGTTTTTTCCACATAAAATGCTGCACTTGTTGCAAACAAAATCTTAAAATCTCACAAACAGAACTATACAGTCCCAAGAATCAAATTACCACAATGCAGGGGAAAAACCACACAACTCCCCTGTACCTCAAGTCTTGGGAATCAACTTATAACAAGCTGTCTCTATTACAGCTCTGACATCCCACAAACACCAGTTCAAGTTAAAACCCTTCTAAAAGGGTAGCTTAACCTTTTGACTCAGGCTCAAGTTTAATACACAGCTTAACAACACAGATGACACACAACAAAAATTACCAGTTTGTTACAATTATAACTTTTACACAATAGTCAGCAAAATCTCACACTACACCAGATGAATGCAAAGTTGCAACTTTGCAAACTCCACAAGGAGAGGGACCACAAAGGCACTGTGCTACAGCGTTTGATCCTTGCCTCCCAGGTCCCACAGGCAAAGGATTGGTTAACACCTGAACACAAAGCCTTAGGAAAGACTGGGTATACTCAAACACCAGGTGTCACAGCGAATGCTGTTCCCCGCAACTAAACTAGAAAGTTCACACACACAAACTCACTGTGAAAGGGATATTTCCACACACACAAACTCAGTTATAACAACCTTAGACCAGGATTTGCCCTTACGACTGCTAGCCCCAGTTGGTAACAAACTGAGCTCTCTATGGTGAAACAAATGGCAGCATCAAAAGCCCAAGCTCAGTACAACAGTTCAACAACTCTTTCTGTTGGCAAACAGATTTCAACTGCAACTTCAGCTTGCAAGCACACTACAGAGGCACAAGTTGTACATGGGACATTTCCCACGACTTACCAAAGGGCCTTTCCTGACCATGCCTTACTGGTCACTGTTTAAAACTGTTTCAATTTTTAAACATACCGTTTTGTCTGGAGTTTTAGTAGTCAGGGCTTCTTGTCTGCTGCTGGATGAACAGTCCAGGCAGCAGAGCCCACATTTCCAGGAATATCCTGGGGGTGCCCCAAGGGGGTCCATGACCTGAGCTGGTCTCACAGCCCAGCAGAGTCTCCTCCTGGCTGGCTCCCCAATTGAATCGTTAAAACTGAAGATCATGGACAAAGACTCCAACTAATTAAAGTTAGAAAGTTGTATGTTTATAACATGGGTGAGCGGCATGGGGGAGTCATTCTCAAAACGTGTGATCGCACTGCATAAGGATTTTTGCCTTTTGTTTATTTCCCAAAATAATACATATGCATAACCCCAGCACCTCCCATCCCCACTTTGTATTAAAATGAGGTTATTAGTCCTTCACGCGTGCGCAATTATTCTCTTGAATTGGGTCAGTGGTCTCAAATTGGGTCAGTGGTCCAGGGATGAAGTCAGGAAGGTCTTCATCAGGTCTCTGTGACCCTCTGGCACGATCCAAGGCCCCCTGCTTTGTGATGGGTTAACACAGAGTCTAGGTGCTGGGCATTGTTCTACTGGTTTCAATATGTTCCTCTAATGGTTCACTTGCTCCACTTCTTTCTACAAATGAGCTCATAATATAACAATTAGCTTTAGCTTAGGCATCTAATAATCATTACCCTATTTTTGGTGTATCTGACTTCAATGTGACTTGGTTCTAATCCTCAGCTAAAATCTTAAATTTTTAAAATAATGATTTATGTATGGCTGCTTTCCAGTTCTCATTCATCCCTACGATGCAACACAAACCATCAGTGAGAAGAACCTAGTGTGTTTCTTCTGCTGGCAGTTGGTTGTAGGGTGGAGCTTCTTCAGCCCGTGTCACTTGTTCTTCTTCTTTGTCAGCGAGACCAAAGTTTTCACCTTCTGGCCAGTTTGTAATTATTGCCAAAATTCTAGGGCGATTTGGGTTTCCAATACCGCTGATTCTGCCAAGCCCATTCCCTTGGCTGTGGTTTTGCTGGATAGTAGGCAGGGACAGTAGGAATCTCGTTCATTCTCGGGTAGCTGATTAATAATTGCTGCCCCGAGACGTGCAGGACGTCTCTGCTTTGGCCTGCACAACTGAAGAACGAGTCTGGACTCTTCAGTTTTTGGTCTTGAGATTGTTTATTAATTCTTATCTATAAAATTTTCTTTCTGACCAGCCAAGATCTGCTCAGCAGGGCAGCCACAGGCACTCTGACCACCCCTGAGGTGGTGTTGTCTTTTTATACTATAAACTACGTATAACATATTTACACTTAATTCTCAATACCTATCACCTATGTTAGACAGTGCATTTCTACTCTAAACCAATCCCAAAGTGCCAACATCACTGCAGAAAATGGAGAACAAGAAGAAGAAAGGCTAGACACGCCCATATTCCTCCATCTTGTCCCCATAACCCCCATACCAAAAATCCTAAAATCTACATCTTCACCCTGTGACAGTTTTATTATTACACTATTCAAACCTCTGTGACTTTCAGGTCCTCATACAAAGCTGGCAACTTGCTCC
>JALJVW010000244.1:25602-44680 GCA_024865655.1 Emberiza elegans | reverse complement strand
ATTATTATTATTATTATTATTATTATTATTATTATTATTATTATTATTATTATTATTATTATTATTATTATTATTATTATTATTATTATTATTATTATTATTATTATTATTATTATTATTATTATTATTATTATTATTATTATTATTATTATTATTATTATTATTATTATTATTATTATTATTATTATTATTATTATTATTATTATTATTATTATTATTATTATTATTATTATTATTATTATTATTATTATTATTATTATTATTATTATTATTATTATTATTATTATTATTATTATTATTATTATTATTATTATTATTATTATTATTATTATTATTATTATTATTATTATTATTATTATTATTATTATTATTATTATTATTATTATTATTATTATTATTATTATTATTATTATTATTATTATTATTATTATTATTATTATTATTATTATTATTATTATTATTATTATTATTATTATTATTATTATTATTATTATTATTATTATTATTATTATTATTATTATTATTATTATTATTATTATTATTATTATTATTATTATTATTATTATTATTATTATTATTATTATTATTATTATTATTATTATTATTATTATTATTATTATTATTATTATTATTATTATTATTATTATTATTATTATTATTATTATTATTATTATTATTATTATTATTATTATTATTATTATTATTATTATTATTATTATTATTATTATTATTATTATTATTATTATTATTATTATTATTATTATTATTATTATTATTATTATTATTATTATTATTATTATTATTATTATTATTATTATTATTATTATTATTATTATTATTATTATTATTATTATTATTATTATTATTATTATTATTATTATTATTATTATTATTATTATTATTATTATTATTATTATTATTATTATTATTATTATTATTATTATTATTATTATTATTATTATTATTATTATTATTATTATTATTATTATTATTATTATTATTATTATTATTATTATTATTATTATTATTATTATTATTATTATTATTATTATTATTATTATTATTATTATTATTATTATTATTATTATTATTATTATTATTATTATTATTATTATTATTATTATTATTATTATTATTATTATTATTATTATTATTATTATTATTATTATTATTATTATTATTATTATTATTATTATTATTATTATTATTATTATTATTATTATTATTATTATTATTATTATTATTATTATTATTATTATTATTATTATTATTATTATTATTATTATTATTATTATTATTATTATTATTATTATTATTATTATTATTATTATTATTATTATTATTATTATTATTATTATTATTATTATTATTATTATTATTATTATTATTATTATTATTATTATTATTATTATTATTATTATTATTATTATTATTATTATTATTATTATTATTATTATTATTATTATTATTATTATTATTATTATTATTATTATTATTATTATTATTATTATTATTATTATTATTATTATTATTATTATTATTATTATTATTATTATTATTATTATTATTATTATTATTATTATTATTATTATTATTATTATTATTATTATTATTATTATTATTATTATTATTATTATTATTATTATTATTATTATTATTATTATTATTATTATTATTATTATTATTATTATTATTATTATTATTATTATTATTATTATTATTATTATTATTATTATTATTATTATTATTATTATTATTATTATTATTATTATTATTATTATTATTATTATTATTATTATTATTATTATTATTATTATTATTATTATTATTATTATTATTATTATTATTATTATTATTATTATTATTATTATTATTATTATTATTATTATTATTATTATTATTATTATTATTATTATTATTATTATTATTATTATTATTATTATTATTATTATTATTATTATTATTATTATTATTATTATTATTATTATTATTATTATTATTATTATTATTATTATTATTATTATTATTATTATTATTATTATTATTATTATTATTATTATTATTATTATTATTATTATTATTATTATTATTATTATTATTATTATTATTATTATTATTATTATTATTATTATTATTATTATTATTATTATTATTATTATTATTATTATTATTATTATTATTATTATTATTATTATTATTATTATTATTATTATTATTATTATTATTATTATTATTATTATTATTATTATTATTATTATTATTATTATTATTATTATTATTATTATTATTATTATTATTATTATTATTATTATTATTATTATTATTATTATTATTATTATTATTATTATTATTATTATTATTATTATTATTATTATTATTATTATTATTATTATTATTATTATTATTATTATTATTATTATTATTATTATTATTATTATTATTATTATTATTATTATTATTATTATTATTATTATTATTATTATTATTATTATTATTATTATTATTATTATTATTATTATTATTATTATTATTATTATTATTATACTGCTTGAATCCCTTCCCACACTTGGAACACTCATGGGGCCTCTCCCAGTGTGGATCCTCTGGTGCCTGATCAGGCTGGAGCTCTGGCTGAAGCTCTTCCCACACTCCCCACACTCGTGGGGCCTCTCCCAGTGTGGATCCTCTGGTGCCTGATCAGGCTGGAGCTCTGGCTGAAGCTCTTCCCACACTCCCCACACTCGTAGGGCCTCTCCCAGTGTGGATCCTCTGGTGCCTGATCAGGCTGGAGCTCTGGCTGAAGCTCTTCCCACACTCCCCACACTCGTAGGGCCTCTCCCAGTGTGGATCCTCTGGTGCCTGATCAGGCTGGAGCTCTGGCTGAAGCTCTTCCCACACTCCCCACACTCGTGGGGCTTCTCCCAGTGTGGATCCTCTGGTGCCTGATCAGGCTGGAGCTCTGGCTGAAGCTCTTCCCACACTCCCCACACTCGTGGGGCCCCTCCTCTGAAACAAAACCAAAATACCCCAAATAGGCGAGCTCCCGTCCCCTCACCTGTGGGAATGGATTTAGATGCAGACTCAGCGGGCAGGTGGGGAAAGGCGTGGTTCTGCTGGGGCTCCTCTCTTCATCCTCCTGTTCCTGCTCCTGCTCCTCCTTTCCCCCATCCTCCTCCTCTCTCCCTCCCTCTTCCTATTGCTCCTCCTTCCAGATCTGGGGGATGGTGATGACCCGTCCCAAGTGAGCGGGCCGGTGATTTTAAGGGGAAAATAAACCACTACAGGCACAGAGGATTTGCAGACTTTCATTGAATCACAACAGAAAAGGGGCAGGTTGAGGGGTCCGGGGAAACAAAGGAGAAGATAAGGAAAAAAGGAAAAGGGGATATAGGTTTGGTTATAGCTACGAGAGATGTGGTTGTTGCTTTATCGAGGGGCAAAAGCTTGTCAGGTTATGTCCTCCACAGCTGTTCCTGGTCTTTCTTTACTCTTTTTTTCATCTGGAAACAAAGGTTGTCACAAGGAAAGAATGGAGAAGGAGACATGCAGACTCCTATTGTTTTCCTCCTCTCTGGGCAACCTTTTCCCCTGCAGCCTCTTCCTATTGGCTCCTCCCAGTCTCTAGGAAAGGGGGTGCCCCTGCCGGGATCATGTTGTCTCAATCCCCCTTGATGAGGAGGCTTCTGTTTGTCTGTCACGATGGTGAGAAGCAGGCAAGAGGGGGGTCTTCTTTGGGTGGGAGGGAACCTAGAGAGAAAAGTCCAGGGATTGGGCAGGAAAGGTCAGGACGTTCCTCCGAGTTCACCGTGGCGTGCTGTGCAAACAGCACCTGCCCCCAGAGTGGCCTGAGGGAATCACTGGTCCAGTGGTCTCCCCAAAAGGCAATCGGGAGGCAGAAAAATGGAGGGACACAATGGGAGCACCCCATTTGGGTGGAGAGGAACCCCCAGGGATGGGCCTTTGGGGTCCCATCCCGGATCCTTTCCCCCAGAGCCCCAGGGAATCCCCAGGAATCCAATGATCATTCCTCGGAACCCATGGAACCGCTCCTGTCCCATCCCCCAATTCCCCATACCCATCATTCCCCCCATCCTCAGTTTGGGGTCCCATCCCTCTGAATCTGAATCTCTTTTCCCTGCTCTTCTGCCCCTATCCCATTGTCCCTCCAGCCCCAGCCCTCATCCCTGTTCTTGGTTTTGGGGAGGGAGGCCCCCTCCTCAGTCTGGAGGGTCACATCCCCCCTTTCCCTCAATTCTGGCAGCTCCTGGCTGCTTTTTCCTGGGAGGAATCCCTCAGTTTTGGGACTTTTGGGGCATAGCTCAGAAGAGTGACAGCTCTCTCTGGCTTTCCCCTCCTGCTGTGGCCTCTCAACTGCCCCTGACACCCTGGGGTGCTGGATTTCCCTCCTGGGGACAAGGACGTTCATCTCCTTCCAGGAGCCCAATGCCCGGCTGGGGCTCCAGGTCAGGGGTCCTTGAGCAGCTGCCCCAGAACCTCCCCCAGGGTCTCCCAGCACAGCTGGAGCTGCTCAGCCTGGGGTCCCCAAAGGCCTCAGGAAGCCCCAAGTCCCTCCCAGGAACCCTCAACCCCTCCAACCCAGCATCCCCCACATCTTCCCCCATGACTCTGGCCATGGCCATGTCCCCACATGTCACTGCCCATGTCCCGCCATGTCCTCACCCATGGCTGTCTCCCCACCATGTTCCCATCCCTGTCATTGTCCCCCACATCTCCATCCATGCCCATGTCCCCCATGTCCCCCACAAATAGCCCCATCCCTGTTCATATCCATGTGTCCCCAAGTCACTCTCCTGTGTCCATGTGTCCTACCATGACCACACCCATGTCTTAGTTCAATGTCTGTTTTTTACCTCAATATTGGATATTTTAAAGGGATAAAGAGAAATGAAAACAAAATCAAGGCCAAAAGAAAAGGATTTCCTTGTCCATACCAGCTGAGGATCCACTGCTTAGGTAGAAGGGAAGAACCTTTTTGGTGGAGTTTCTACCCCACTGTCTCTAAAATCTTGGCCTTTTCCCCAGTTTTTCACCATTTGGCTGCAGAAGACACCCTTGGGCAACAGGAAATCAAAATCGTGGAATCCCTGAAGTTGGAAAAGACCTTGTCCTGGTTCAGGGCAAATTTGGGAGAGAACTCCCAAAGGAGATCCTCTAGAAAACAGAGGCCCCTCCCCAAATGGTTCAGGAAAAAATAAAATACCTCCTTGGAGAAAAGTGGAAAAAAAACTGTTTATTAAACAATAAAATCTAAACAATATTAAACAATAAAACCTCTTGCTGCTTTTGTATGGTTCAGCTAGCTAAAACTAACTAAAAGCAAAGGAGAGCTCTGTCCGCTGTCTGTCCATCCGCAGACAACACAGTGCAGGAGCACAAATGTGGAGGAGTGAGTGCAGTGTCTGAAAACAAACTCTGCTCTTCTTCTTCTCTCCCCTTCACTCTCAGGACAAGTCTTGAAGGTACAAAACTTATTATTCAGCACAAACAGAACAGACTGGGGATACAAGCACCAAACAGCCAACCCAGAATATACCTCAGGGACCATTCAGTACTCCTTGGTGTCACCAGAAGATAAGATTGAATACAAAAGATTTTATGGGGTTGAAAGTCAACAAATCTGCCCTCCCCAATGAATTCCCATTGTAGGTCTGTGTCGTGATGGATGTTCCTGCTGCTGGGTTTATCTAGGTACCCTCAGGAAGATGTGGAGCCCCCCAGCCAGATGCCTTCCAACTTGGATCACCAGGACCACAGATCACCAGGGCTCTGCCCAACGGGGGTCACTGGGGATCATCCAACACAGATCCTCCCCTGGGGGATGGAGCTGGAGGAGCACACAAAGCTCTTCCCACACTCAGGGCACTCACAGGGCTTTCCTCAGTGGCGCCTCTGTTGGTGTTTGGTCAAGATTGAGCTCGATGAGAATCTCATCCCACACTCCCCACACTCGTAGGGCCTCTCCCCAGTGTGGATGCGCCGGTGCAGGGTGAGGGTGGAGTTTAGCTTGAAGCCCCTCCCACAATCGGGGCAGCGGAAGGGCCTCTCCTCGGTGTGAATCCGCTCATGTACGAGGAGATCGCAGCTCCTGTGAAACCTCTTCCCACATTGGGGACACTTGTAGGGCTTCTCCCCAGAGTGAACACGCTGGTGGTGTTTTCTCAGGTCAGCGTGCCACCCATAGCTCTTCCCACATTCCAAGCAGGTGTAGGGCCATTCCCCCGTGTGGATCACCTGGTGCCGAATCAGGGCTGAGCTTTCTCTGAAGCTCCTCCCACATTCCCCACACTTGTAGGGCTTTTCCCCAGTGTGGATCTTCTGGTGTTCCGTTAGCTGGCACTTGATGCTGAAGCTCTTCCCACACTCCCCACACTCATAGGGTTTTTCCCCGGTGTGGATCCTCTCATGTTTCCTCAGGCTAGAACTCTGGCTGAAGCACTTCCCACATTCCACACACTCATAGGGCTTTCCCCCTGTGTGGATCCTCTGGTGTTGCATCAGGTGGCTCTTCTGGCTGAAGCTCATCCCACATTCCCCACACTCGTAAGGCCGGTCTCCAGTGTGGATCATCCGATGTTGCATCAGGTTCCCCCTCTGCCTGAAGCTCTTCCCACATTCCCCACACTCAAAGGGCTTTTCACTGGTGTGGATCCTCTGGTGTTGGATCAGGATGAAGCGCTGGCTGAAGCTCTTCCCACACTCCCCACACTCAAAGGGCCTCTCCCCAGTGTGGATCACCTGGTGCAGCCTCAGGCCGGAGCTCCAGCTGAAACGCTTCCCACATTCCTCACACTCATAGGGCTGTTCCCCAGTGTGGATCCTCTGGTGCTCGATCAGGTGCAAGCTCCGACTAAAACCCTTCCCACATTCCAAGCACTTGTGGGGCTTCTCCCTGCCATGAGGCTTCTCCACCAGCTCTGAGCTCTGGCTGGATCTCCGGCCGCCTTCCTGGCTCAGGGGGGCTCTTTCCTCCCTGCAGCTCCCTGGGCTGGGTTTGCAGCCCCTTCTCGTGTGGAATCTCCAGGGCTTTTCCTCCTCCTCCATCCAGACATGCCCTAGGAATAAAAAAATCCTGGTATAGGTAAAAAACAAAATGAGAGTGTCTTGGACTGGGAGTTCCTCCTTGCCCAAGTTTATCTCAGGAAGTCATTGGGAATCTCGTGTATGTAAGAACCTCCAAAACACGAAGATTCAGCACAAAAATCCTGCAAACTTCAAGACACAGATCAAGAACTCCCAAAACATCATGATTCAGCAAAACCCCCCTCCAAAATAGAAGGATTCACACACCAAAAAAAAACCCAAAGCAACAACATTTAGCTCAATAAAGCCCAGAAACACCAAGATACAGCACCGTGAAAATCGTGGATTCCCCTTCCCTGGTCACCTGCTGCATGGTGGGGGGGAATGCTACTGGGGCTGGGAGGGAAGCTTCAGATACAGGGAGAAGTGGAACCTTGTGGTGCCTCCTCCTCCACATCCAGTGTCCTTGCTCTTCCTCCCACTCCTCTTCCTCCTGCTATTCCTCCTTCTCCTGCACAATCCTACCTTCTCCTCCGCCCTGCTTCTCCTTCCCTTCTCCTCCTGCCCCAGGCCCAGCACCCACTGCCAGCTCCCTCTTCCCCCCAAACCCACAGCATCCCACGGCAGGGGCAGGGATGGAGCTGGGGCAGGTCAGGCTGGGGCAGCGCTGGGCTCTCGGCCGCTCCCGCCCGCACTCGGTCCCCACTGCAGCCGCTCCAGCCAGTAATAATAAAACCTCTATGCAGGCCTTATTATTATGCCAGGCTGCTCAGGAGCTCAGTCTCCAAAGGAGACAGGGTGACTGATGCAAGGCACAGGCCAAAGCCGCAGGGCTACCCTAGAGCAAGCATGGTGATATTCTGCTCTTAGTGATTGCCAGCTCTTTTAGGATTTCAGCTCGCTTGCTAGGTAGGAATGCCCTGGGCTGAGGTACTGCAGACAGGAGAGAGAGGAGAAGGAAGAGACGCTGTTCGATTCCACAGAGATGGTTTATTGGGGAGATCTGCGAAGGGTTTCAGCGCTTCTTCTTCTAAATTATGGGGTACAGTTAGCTATTTTTATAGCCTTGGTGTGGCAGAGCAGGGACAAGCGTTCAGAAGATTACGGGATTGTCACGGGACAGGGAGAGCACCCCTTCCCCCCGACCTTCTCCCTAGCCCTCAAGATAAGAATCACCTAGGAATGTAGCCCACCCAGTCCTAGCAACTTTCCTACTAGCCCTAGTACTTTTCCACTGACCCCAGTTATTTTCCACCCTATACTGACCATAGAAGGTACTGTAAGTCCCCCCCCCCGACGTAGTGAAGCCCCCTAGACTATATAACCCCACGAGGTGAGCTAATAAAGGCCTTTGACCATCTGCCATGTTGATGTTTGCGTGTGTCACTGGCCCGAGCAGCCCTGGGTTTGGGCTGCCGTGCTGAATTCTCGGAACCAGGCCACTACGCCTTGTCCAGGCAACACCTTGGCAAGCATCCAAGCTTAGCCAATGGCAAAAGGTTAGGGATATTCCTAAATGACCAATAGCTAAGGGTTACAATAGTATTGCCTTAAATGGTTAAAGAGCTAGTTTGAGTTGGGGGGTCAGAAGGACAGGCTATTCTTTGCTGCCTCAACATTTGATTCTGCAGGGAGCTTTTCCTGTTTCCCTGGGGTTTACTACATGCCAGGACAGCGCAGGGGGGCCCGGCCTTGGCGCTGCCCCACTCCCACCATCCCAAATTCCCCTTGCATTTGGACAACAGGGCATGGATGGTGTTGGTGTGCTGCAAAGGGATTGGGTGAAGGGGAGTGCACAGCAATATGGTTAAGGCAAGAAGCAGCAGGAGGAATCTACGTGGGAAGGAAAAGGATGATGGAAAAGAGGAGGAAGAGAAAAATACAGAGGATTGGGATGTTTATCAGCAGGGTCTTAGCCTCAAAATTTGCCAACTATCCAGATCATTTGTATCCTCGGTTTCCAAGACAGGAAAACAAGGAGGTCAGGGTTTCAGGGGGTTTCTATGTGGAGGGCAGCGGCAGCACCGGGTGCAGAGGTGCGGGACCGGGAACACAGGCTGGGGGCCTGTGGGGGAGCAGTGGGGCGGGCCGGGGCTGTGGGGCAGCCAGGGCTCAGCGCCAGGCGCTGCCTGACCCCACCAGCCCGGGCAGGGCCGGCAGTGGCCCCGGCCCCCAGGAGGCTGCTGGGGGGACGCCCAGCCGCTGCCCAGCCCGTGGAGCTGCCGGCCCTGCCCGCCGGGGGGCGCCTTTGGACACTGCGGCAGGACAGGGACCGGCTCTGGGATACGGGCTGGGGAGGGCACCCTGAGCACAGGGAGGAGGAACAAGGAACATCTGGGAAATGTGGAATATACATTTTAGCATGGAGATTATCTTTTAAGGATTTTGTTAGGGTTACTGGAGATACAAATGATTTTGCAGAAAGCTCAGCAGCTGTCAGAGGATGAGCAGCCACAGGCACTGAGGGGGCTGCAGGAGGGGCAGAAGAAGGCCCTGCAGCACTTGGGCACAAAGGCACAGCAGGTGAATGCAAGAAGGGAGCAGAAAAAGGCCAAGCTGAAGGCAAAGGCCAGGGCACAGTTCCTACAGCCCCTGAGGGATCAACCCCAGGGCCCAAGGGGGCCCCAGCACCCAGGGCACGGGCTCAGCCACAAGCACCTGGCACAGGCATTGCCCTCCATGGCAGGGGAGAGCTCACCCAAACAGCCCCTGGCAAGGAATCAGGGCTCCAGCTGCAGGGCACAAGGACACTGCAAGCACAGACAGCAGCACCCGCAGGACAAGCAAGTCCACCCCTTGATGGACATGGATTGGCAGGGCTGTCACAGCTCCCATCACACCAGGGACCCTCCACACTGGAGCCCTTGAGAACATTCAGGATGGGTCTCCATTGCGAGGAGGCATTTTCTGATGGACACAGGGGCCTCTCAATCCACTCTGAAACTTAGATCTAAGGGGGGGAAATGCTAAAAACATGTTTGATTAGTGAGGGGATAAGTGGGGAAGATGTAGGGTTTTATTCAACCACTATTAATAGATCTGGGAGACGGATTTGAAATGCATGAATTTTTATTTGGCCTTAATTGTTATCATCATTTACTGGGAAGGGATCTGAGCGCTAAACTCGGAACACAAACTAAAAGGCGATACAGTGGCTAGTTATGTTCTACCTTTGTGTCAAATGTCTGGCAAGGCCCATGATGCAGTGAACCCAGAAGTGTGGGCAGCCCCAGGGAAAGAGGGAAAATTAGATATGGAGTCTCTCCAAAGTACACTGAAGCAACCAGGACAAGAGGTGTCTAAAAGCAACACCCTGTTCTAGGGGAGGGAAGGAAGGGGAATCAGACAAAGTGCAGGTCACCACCCCATGCTCAGCTCAACCCACGGAGCTGTGGATGCTTGTGAGAGCCTGGCACTGAAATGCCCTGAGCAGGAAGGCTTCAACATCTTCCATGGACACCATGGCACCTAACAGGGGGGCAAAAGCAATTCTGACTGCTTCATCAACCACTGGATCACATATCAAGGTATATTCTCCCACAGGAAGCTGGGCTGGCACAGAGCCTGCCCTGGGACTTTGCTGTTCCCAACACCCAGCCAGGACATCGGCTCCTGCCTAAGGAGTGCAAAGCAGCACCACTGGTGGCCAAGGGGCCATTGCCAAGTGTCCCTGAGGCCAGAAACAGCCGCCAGCACAGCTGAACAAGGGGGGACCCCTCAGCCTGGGCTCAAGGGCTCTGAAGCCCCGGAGATTTGCACTTCCCGCCTGCAGCAGGAGGATGGGAGGCCGCCACTGAGCCTGCCCTGAAGGCAACGCAGCAGCAGCCAGGGCTCCACAGCGGGCCAAGCCCCTGCGCCTGCCCACACATCCTCTGCTGAAATCCTCTGAAATCCTGGCCACCCTCCTCTGGCATCTCCAGCCACTGGGGCCAAGCCTTGCTGCCACTGCTGCAGCTTCAGCGCTGGCTGGGCCTGCACTGCCACAGCTGCTGGGGAACACCACGGCACAATTCCACTCTGGGGCTCACTGACACCTACACTCTGGGTTGCCAGGGATTGCATTGCTGCAAAATGTACCGATTTTGGTTCTTTTAAATCTTATTCCTCTGCTCAGAAAGGTTTCTCTGCTCAAATGTTTGCTTTTGGGAAAGAAATTTTAAAGGTTTTTTTTAAGGGGTGTTACATTACTCAATGGAGATGAGTTTAACATCTCAACAGACTGGGAATAGCCCAAAAGATACCCACAGAGATAATGACCAGCAACAAAACATCAACGCCCAGCAGCAAACAGCAACCAACAGCCACCCCAGACACTGCCCCTGGCAGAGCTGGAGACACCTGGTCTGGAAAAGGCTGAGAAGGAAATCCAGGAGTGTGGACTGAATTCACATCAGAGGGGAAGAAATCTGGGTCCAACAGGAAACTAAATACTAAAAATTTACACAACTTGGAAGCAATGACCATTAAAGTAGTGGATTTAGATTGGTTCAGACTACATAAAGTTTAGGAAAAATCGAGTAAAACTCACATGGCATGGAATGATTTTCTCCGCACAGCTGGGCTATTTGTGAAAGAAATTATTTCTGTTGCACATCCTGGCCAGAACCAAGTAATGCCTTGACTCTCTAACACTAAAGAGATTCTTGGAGAGTTTTTGTTTTCCCCTGCAGTTTCAGTGATAAAATTATAACATGAGAAAAAATTTTCATAACACTCCCACTTTATATTGTCAGGTAGGTTTGGGACAAAAGTGTGAAAATCAATTTTCGGTCTGGGTTTTTCCAAGTTCGCCGTTATGTTGCATTTTGCAAAATTGAAGAACTTTAACCGTAACACTTTGAACTTGTAAATAGTTAATACTTTTTTTTTTAAAAAAGCAGATTCTGGGGGGCCACATGTGACTCACCAGATGGCTGCCCTGGAAGAGAAGCTTCATTCCAGGCAGCCTGCAGAGGAGCTTTAGAAATGCAAATGAACACTGCTGGGCAAAGCCTGGACAATGTACCTGGGTCTCTTGCCTGGGGCAGGAATTGGGCTGATTCCCTCTGCCCCTCACCCCAAGCTCTGCCTGCTTGCACTAATGGAATTTGCACAGCTCAAGGCACAGCCCAGGGTGAGGATATCTGACCCTGCAACAGAAATGGGTGAAGCTGCAAAGGGAAACAGCAAACAGAGAATGTTGGGAAAACTTCACTACAAATAAATGGGGGGGAATCATCCCTCTGCCCACTCCAACATGTGCTGTCACTGTCTGTGTTATACAGGGTATATTAGAGCACAGGGGGGGTTTTGCTACCAAAAATTCAGGGAAATCAGTTGGGAATCCAAGGATTTGATGATTTAATTAGAGAAAAGCAGTCAATTGATGCAGCCCTGGCTGCAGAGAGCGGCCAAAAGAGGGGAAAAGATGAACGGCCAGCAGAACAAATCCTACAACACCATGGACCAGCCCCTGCGAACCCAAACCAATTCATATCAGGAGCCACAGAACCCATTTCTCATTTCAATGGCATCATTAGATTACAAGCTGGCCTCCAAATAACCAGACAGCTCCAGCTCCTGACCTTCCTGCCCACCTGAAATGAGGAACACAACACTTCACAATGGGATGGGATCAGATTACCTTTCAGCAGAAAAACCAGGAGTTTGTGGAAAATTAAATGACTCAAACTGCTGCTGGCAAATAGATGACAAAGGAAAAGTGATGAAAAAACAAACAATGGAAACAAAAAAGCAGCTCATGTCTTGGTCCAAACATGAAAAGGATGGGAATGGGACACGGTTTTGTGGCTCCCTGACAGACCATGGGTTAAACAAATGCTGTTTCTCCTCTGATTCCTCTGATGTGCTACAGCAACTCTCATCTTTTCACCATGCTCCACACCTTGAGAGTGCAGCTCATTCAGCAGCTGAGCGAGGGGATGCAGGTGGCAGCCAGGCCTCTTGATCCAGAAATGGCTACAGAAGGACAGGGAATGGGGGCATTGAGAATAATCCCAAAACCAAAGAAGACTCAGTAAGGAAAAAAGAAAAAAAAAAAAAAAAATCACTGAGTGAATCTGCCTGCAGATTGGGTCGGGGACTCGTACAAAAAGAAGGGAGAAACCATCAGTTTCAAAAAATGTTACTAGTTAACACGGAATGCTGCTCGCAGAAAGTCCCACTGAATTCCTGAACTTCCAGAAGAACAAAGACTTAACAGAGCCGTGAATATCGGCTGTTCTACAAAAGTGGGGGTGCACATTAACGAGGACATGCAGTTGGCGGATCTAGAAGTCTGAACCTTCCAAGTACCTCAGCCAGTGGGCAAAGGGAGAGGGAGATGAGCCGGGAAAATGAGGATAAAAAGGAGTCTGTGAACTACAACAACGGCAGAGACCGCACGGCAAATGCCCCACGGCCTCTCCCTCTGCTCAGCAATAAAGTCACTTGTACAGGACTCCTCTGTCTCCTCTGGGCACACAAACCTCCAGACACGGGAATTTCCCCGCACAGCCCCCCGGGCACGGGGCAGCCACCTCTGTCCCAGCCACAGGAACCGGGCCGAGCCAGCGCTGCTCCGGCAGCGGCTCCTGCCGAGACAGCGGCGGCGGCAAGGAGACCGCGGGCAGCCGCTCCCGCAGCGCCCTCACGCCAGTGGCAACACGGGCCGGACACGGCACAACCAACCCGCCCGAGCTCCCTGCCGCCCCCGAGGCCCGCACCGAGCCCCGAGCCCCCGCACAACCCAGCATGCCTCCCACCTGCGCTGCGGCCGCCTCCGAGCTCCGCCGCCACCTCACCGCGCTCCGGCCGCTGCCGCCGGTCCCAGGCCCGCACACACGCTCCGACAATGCCGCCGCTGCCGAGCCACGGCCGCCCTCAGCCCGCCACCGGGGCCCTGCCCCGCCCCGCTCCCACCAATCAGCGCGCCACAACCACGACTGACGGCACCACCGTCCAATCGCAGCCAGGGCTGGGCTCTGCACACGGCACAGCCTCGCCCCGCGCTCTCCGGGCCCCCCGGGCTGCGTGAGGGCAGAGCCGGAGGTGAGGAACAGCCCTGGAGCGGGCCCGGGCCCGAGGGGGATTGAGCTGCAAACACAAACAAACTTCTCCGCAGCTCCCGCCACGGCTTTCCCAGCACTGCGGCTCCGGTGGCTCCGGCTCGGTGGAAAGCCCTGGAGCCTCACTTCTCCTACCCCTAATTAGGAGCCTCAGTGCATCGCTTGGATTTACCGCAAAAAAAATGCCCAAAGCTCTTTGGATGAGTGGGGGAGGGGAGAGATTTCTGACAGAAAACTCCAAAAACTCAGAGCATGATAATGAGAAGTGAGTGAAAACCCTTAAATCCAGCTTTCCCCCACGCCTCCATTGTGAAAAACGCCCATCATTAAAAAAAAAAAAAAATTACGTTTAATAGTAATAAAATGGTCATAAAAATAGCAATATAATTAGACGCTATTTGAACAATTGAGTTTAGGACAGTACGAGACAATAAGAGGAAGTTAAGGAGGACCGGGTACCTTTTCTGGGCAAAATAATCCAAAAAAAAAGGACACCCATCAACAGAGGATTAGCCCTTAAAAATAATAGCCTGTTGCATATTCATACACCTCATCCATGACACATAAATTCCATTCAAACAAAGGATTCTGTCTGGTCAGAGTCAGCTTCTTCCTCCTAATCCTAAACGGCGTCTTCATGGCTGAGCAAGGCAGGAAGAAGTTGTTTCTTCTGATAAGAGAGCAAGAAATTCTCTTTCTCTGAAAGATTTAGGTGTCCTGTAGCTGCTATCTGGTGCAAGTACCTCATTCCTTTCTTTAAAAAATATCCCACATACATAGTTCCTATTTTAACTACAAAACTACATTTACCATACTGTTAAAATGTTGATACAGCACTACTAATCACTACAACAAAATACATACAGTATTTTATATCTGCATAGAGACATATAATATGCACTTTTCACACTGCCAAGGTAAAGGGATTCCTTTAATCTGTCTAACCACGATTAAAATAAATAAATAGGCTGTCCCTGTTACAGCAAAAAATCTGATATGCCCACAAACACCACAAATGGGGGCGGGGTGGGGAATTTCTGGAATTCTTTTCATTTGCTTTAATGCACATAAATCACCACACTCATTTTTTTCCCACATAAAATGCTGCACTTGTTGCAAACAAAATCTTAAAATCTCACAAACAGAACTATACAGTCCTATGAATCAAATTACTACAATGCAGAGGGGAAAAACCACACAACTCACCTGTACCTCAAGTCTTGGGAATCAACTTAGAACAAGCTGTCTCTATTACAGCTCTGACAGCCCACAAACACCAGTTCAAGTTAAAACCCTTCTAAAAGGGTAGCTTAACCCTTTTGACTCAGGCTCAAGCTTAATACACAGCTTAACAACACACATGACATGCAACAAAAATTACCAGTTTGTTACAATTACAACTTTTACACAATAGTCAACAAAATCTCACACTACACCAGATGAATCCAAAGTTGCAACTTTGTAAACTCCACAAGGAGAGGGACCACAAAGGCACTGTGCTACAGCGTTTGATCCTTGCCTCCCAGGTCCCACAGGCAAAGGATTGGTTAACACCTGAACACAAAGCCTTAGGAAAGACTGGGTATACTCAAACACCAGGTGTCACAGCGAATGCTGCTCCCCACAACTAAACTAGAAAGTTCACACACACAAACTCACTGTGAAAGGGGTATTTCCACACACACAAACTCAGTTATAACTACCTTAGACCAGGATTTGCCCTTACGACTGCTAGCCCCAGTTGGTAACAAACTGAGCTCTCTATGGTGAAACAAATGGCAGCATCAAAAGCCCGAGCTCTGTACAACAGTTCAACAACTCTTTCTGCTGGCAACCAGATTTCAACTGTAACTTCAGCTTGCAAGCACACTACAGAGGCACAAGTTGTGCGTGGGACATCTCCCACAACTTACCAAAGGGCCTATTCTGACCATGCCTTACCAGTCACTGTTTAAAACTGTTTTAATTTTTAAACATACGGTTTTGTCTGGAGTTTTAGTAGTCAGGGCTTCTTGTCTGCTGCTGGATGAACAGTCCAGGCAGCAGAGCCCACTCTTCCAGGAATATCCTGGGGGTGCTCCAAGGGGGTCCATGACCTGAGCTGGTCTCACAGCCCAGCAGAGTCTCCTCCTGGCTGGCTCCCCAGTTGAATCGTTAAAACTGAAGATCATGGACAAAGACTCTAACTAGTTAAAGTTAGAAAGTTGTATGTTTATAACGTGGGTGAGCGGCATGGGGGAGTCATTCTCAAAATGTGTGATCGCACTGCATAAGGATTTTTGCCTTCTGTTTATTTCCCAAAATAATACATATGCATAACCCCAGCACCTCCCATCCCCGCTTTGTATTAAAATGAGGTTATTAGTCCTTCACGCATGCGCAATTATTCTCTTGAATTTGGTCAGTGGTCTCAAACTGGGTCAGGGGTCCAGGGATGAAGTCAGGAAGGTCTTCATCAGGTCTCTGTGACCCTCTGGCACGATCCAAGGCCCCCTGCTTTGTGATGGATTAACACAGAGTCTAGGTGCTGGGCATTGTTCTACTGGTTTCAATATATTCCTCTAATGGTTCACTTGCTCCACTTCTTTCTACAATTGAGCTCATAATATAACAGTTAGCTTTAGCTTTAGCTAATAATCATTATCCTATTTTTGGTGTATCTGACTTCAATGTGAATTGGTTCTAATCCTCAGCTAAAATCTTAAATTTTTAAAATCATGATTCACGTAAGGCTGCTTTCCAGTTCTCATTCATCCCTACGATGCAACATGAACCATCAGTGAGAAGAACATAGCGTGTTTCTTGTGCTGGCAGTTGGTTGTAGGGTGGAGCTTCTTCAGCTCGTGTCACTTGTTCTTGTTCTTCTTTGTCAGCGAGACCAAAGTTTTCACCTTCTGGCCAGTTTGTAATTATTGCCAAAATTCTAGGGCGATTTGGGTTTCCAATACCGCTGATTCTGCCAAGCCCGTTCCCTTGGCTGTGGTTTCCCAGGATAGTAGGCAGGGACAGTGGGAATCTCGATCATTCTCGGGTAGCTGATTGATAATTGCTGCCCCGAGATGCATAGGATGTCTCTGCTTCGGCCTGCACAACTGAAGAACGAGTCTGGACTCTTCACTTTTCGGTCTTGAGGTTGTTTATTAATTCTTATCTATAAAATTTTCTTTCTGCCCAGCCGAGATCTGCTCAGCAGGGCAGCCACAGGCACTCTGACCGCCCCCGAGGCGGTTTGTCTTTTTATACTACAAACTATGTATAACATATTTACACTTAATTCTCAATACCTATCACCTATGTTAGACAGTTCATTTCTACTCTAAACCAATCCCAAAGTGCCAACATCACTGCAGAAAATGGAGAAGAAGAAGAAGAAGAAGAAGAAAGGCTAGACATGCCCAGATTCCTCCATCTTGTCCCCATAACCCCCATACCAAAAATCCTAAAATCTACATCTTCACCCTGTGACAGTTTTATTATTACACTATTCAAACCTCTGGGACTTTCAGGTCCTCATACAAAGCTGGCAACTTGCTCCAGGGGTCAAAATCAAATCCCCAGGTGTTCTGGGCAGCATGCCAGGGTCTCCGAGCCCCCCGACAGGGTCCTCGGCAAATCTGGACACCGGGAGGGATCTCCTGAGTTCTGACATCTCCCCCTTCTGTTTGCACCAAAAACACCTCTTTGGTGACTCGACTCATGACCCATCGCGCACACAAAAGGATGCATGGTATGATGAGCATGAGAACTAAAAGTCCTATAAAAATATAAAACTATATTTCTAAAAGCTCTTTCCACAATGGAGAAAGATCGAAAAATCCAACCACATCATCGATCCAAGATCCAGTGGTCTCCCCAAGCTCTTTTATACTTTCCTTTATCTTTTTGATGTTCTCTTGAATTGATCTTGAGTGATCTGTCAGATTCATGCAGCACATTCCTTCAAATTCCTCACATCCACGTCCATGTGCCAGCAGCAGATAATCGATTGCTGCTCTATTTTGAAGAGCTGCCCATCTAACATTGTCAATGTCTTTTAACACGTCACTCAGTGCAAGAGAAACGGCTCGAGCATGTTTCCTCAACCAACAACCCATGTGGTCCAATTGAGTCAAGGCCACCCCTGACGCTGTCTGAGGTGAGAAAATTGCAACGGCAATTCTCCGAGCCTTGTCCCAAGTCTTTACCTCATCATCGCAATTTGGACTATACTGTTCCAATGATCTTTTCCCTTTACATTATTGCTCTTTCAATAATTTCGAATCAGGTGACAATAATGAAATTCTTCCAATGCTGCATGGACCACCTTTGATATTTGCAGGCCAAATTCTGTCCCCACAAATGAAAAAGATCCCCCATGGCAATTGTGCTGGAACCTGGGCGATGCTTTGATTGTCGTCTTGGTGTATTTGCACCAAACTGATGCATTTTTGTAAAAAGCCTGATTTGGAGTGTGACAGTCTGTCCAATCCTTCATTTTTGCCTCACAAGGACCTCCCCAGGTTCTCCTGCATAAGGGCCTGGTGACACGAGAAGCTGGTGGCACTCAAGGAGCTGGTGGCACTCGACTGTCCACAAGTCTCTCCAGTGACATCACTGCACCAACAACATCACAGTGGTGACATCACTGTCCCCGCAGCAGCCTTGGGATGTCCTTGATGGCTTTTTGGCACCGCTTGGCCACTGCATGGCTGCCGGGGCCACCCAGGCCACCGGGCCACCTGGGCCAGCATAGGGACTCAAGAGGAGGGTGTGGATATCCCACAGGGTCGGCAGCAGGTGATGCGAGGCCAGGCGAGCGCTGCCCTCCCACAGCCGCTCAAACTCAGCCACGTCGGCCACCAAGGCCTCAAAGACATTGGGGAACATCTGCTCTGCGCACTTCAGGGTGTCCTCAATCTCCTCGAGCTGGCACTGCATGTCCCAGGTGAACTCGATGGCTTTGACAACGCGTGTCCAAACGCCTAGCCGGCCCCAGGGCCACCACCCCAATG
>JALJVW010000244.1:0-17902 GCA_024865655.1 Emberiza elegans | reverse complement strand
TTGTCTTGAAGGATCTTCATCAGCAGAACTCTGGTGTATTGTTGTTGAGTCTTCAGAACTCGTTCTCCGTTTGGTATAACCTTAAAATAGGGATAACAGAAGGGAGGTTTAAGAGGAAACAAGGAAAAGAAGGATAGGAAAAGGAGGGAAAGGGAACAATAAACAAAACATAATTAATATTGATTATCCTAACAATTTTCACAAATGGTTGATTAATTAAAACAATATTACTTTTATAATAATTTTCAAATGGTTAAAACAAGTCACAAATAATCAAAGCAAAAGCAATCAACACATCATAATGCAAGCATTAACTTTAAAATGATTTTTCTAAAACAATTCACTAAAATTCAAAGTAATTCTCACAAAATCATAAAAGAAATTAAGGATTATTCAAAACACATATGCTTCATTCATAATTGCTTTGTGTCAAATGTCTTGGGGATGTCCACAGTGTAGGGGACATCAGCCAAGTTGTGTGCCTTAACTATAGATGTCAGTCTTGTCAGCTGTTTCACCATCTTCTAATTCATAACGACTAGGACTGCTGATAAAATAAAACCAAACAGAATTAAAATCAAAAGGATAACAATGGGATGACACACACTGTTCAGGACACTGTGGCAGTGGAGACCACCAAAAAAGTATCCCACCACCTGTTCAGCATCTTTCTCCCACTCTTTCCATGACACGGTGTATCTGTCTCACATTGTGATGAACAGTCACCAGGGTTTTCTGTCCGTTTTTTAATCTTCTCAAGGATTTCTTAACTGAGTCTCGATGGAGCAGCAATTGTCTTACCAAAGTGAGATTCATCCCCAATAGGAGTAGGCATCAGTTTGTGAATCAGTGTGTAGGAGATTGCAATAGGTAGTGAGAGGTAACTGAGCTTCATAAGAGAAATCACATCCTGCAATCTTGGTAAAGTTACAAGCACAGAAATTTGAATAATTTTTAGTATCTACTACAACATTCTCTATGAATACAAAATCACAATCAGTTCTGAAGCATGCACATCTATTGCCTATATATAAAAAGGACTGTTTCAGAAGTCTCGTTAGGACAAATTTCAAAATGACAGATATTTTGCTCTGTGTCTAAACAAATGTCTTGAGCTATGATTGCATTGCTTTCACAGATGAACCCTTGTTGTTCTTCAGACAATACAAGATTCTAAATTAACATTTTGCCATTTTCACCAATTTGACGGGCCCATTCTCTATGTTGGGATAGAGAACAGCTCCGTGTAATTCAGTTCTAATGCTATAACAGGGGAAAATCAAATGCTCTGAGGCATTGTGTATGGTTAACACAAAAACTGTGGCTGTGTTTGAAATGGGGTCATAGGTAAAATTCACAGGTTCCACCAGGATTGGAATTCTCTTTCAAAGTCAGTGGCACTGTCCCAAATTATTTTCCAAATTTCAGTGGGAAAAGTGCCTTCTTCACCTTCTCTTATAATTGAAGCAGAAACTGACTGCATCCACAATTGTGCCTGGATACAGCTGAGCAAAAGAAACATTGTTTTGTGTAGCACTGAGTGCATCAGTTACCAATTTGTGATAATTTACATTTACTTTCTCCCAATTTGGTAAAATGTTTGATAGCAACCACTGATTCTCAATGCCAATAAGGATGACTGCAATGGTTGATGTAATTTGGTCAAATCTCTAGATGTGGCAGCCAATTTATTCAAGTTCAATTAATTTACATGTTATGTGTAAAATCATCACCTGGTGTTACCATAAAGGAAAGGAAAACATTATTTCTGTTGTCCATCACCAGTGTTATCATGGTTTATCAGGTCTTCATGTCCCTTGGAGTTCTTCTGTAAAAGTAAACACAGCAGACTCTGCCACGAAGAGGCAGAAAAAATTTAGAACGATGGAATTGTCAGAGAGGTTTTGAACACCAGTGGTACTTCCCCAACAGTAGGGGGAGTCCACCAAAAACAGGTTGTCCAGGGTAATGTGCTGGGTTCTTGAAATCATCTGGTCCTGTAGTGAAGGAATTATGCTTGAGCTGTCGGTCAAAAGCAGTGATTTTGAACACCCATTTACCCCCCATCTATAGTAAGGGTGTGAGAAGTCCATTCAATCTTTCACCTTTTGCCCAATCCTGCACACCTTTGAGAGTAAAGTGAGAAACATTATCAGATTGAATTTCCTGTGGTTTAGGTGGAAAATCCCAAACCATCCCTGCAATGTTTAACAGTATTATTGTTAGTAGCTCTTTTAAAAGCATCAGCCTGGACCAACCCAAATATAAACACAGCATAGGACTCAGTGTAATACAGACAAGAAAAAAGAATTCTGTCCCTCACTGGAAAATACTCCATAAAGTTCACAGTTCCTCAGCCTGAGCACTGCCTTCTCCCTCTGTTAGCAGAAGCAGAGGAGAAGGAGGGGTTGCTTTAATCACAGAGACAAGTTTGTCTTGGTTCTGTCCAAGCTCTCAGTTTCTTGCAGGCTAAGATTTTTTTTCCACTTCTATGGGAGCTAAGCTAACCACAAACAATCCTTTTCCCAGGTAGTGAATCTTTTCTCAGTATCTTTGAAACCACAGGAATAGAAACCAACAGGCCTTGTTGGACCCTCAGACCCCCCTGCCAAATGTACTGACAGCCCTGAGGAGGCAAACTCATTCCACCTGAAAGGGATCTGTGGGATGGACAGGGTCCAGTGCTTGGTGAGCTGTTGCTTCAAAAACAACAATTGCAATGCTTCCTCCTGAGAAGAGTCAATCCCATTTCACCCCTTTGCTCAGAAAGTCATAAAGGGGAACAAATGGGTCATTCTGGTTACTAAGAAATCTATTAGGTGTTCTACAGGTGACATAGCTACTATGTTTTTTTGAAGGAAAATTGTTGTAGGTTTAAGTGTTTCTGAAAGCCCTAGAGTTAAAGGGTGTAATTTCAAAGAGGACTCAGAGCTTGTAGTTGAATTTCCCATCTTTCAATGCCATGATCCTTTAGTCCAGGTGTTGATAAGGCTGTTCTTTGAAATGAGTCCCATTGTCTGACTCAATCCTCTCAGGGTACCATGCCTCCACAGGACTTGCTTTTCAAGGCCCAGGATGGTGTTCGGGCAGTGGCATGAGACACAGGGTAGGTTTCAACCATCTTGTGGTGGCTTGCACCATGGTCAGCACGTGGCGCTTGCCCTGGGCGTGTCTGGGGCAGTGTGATGGAGTCAATCTGCCAGGCGTCCCCATACTTGTACTTGGACCGCTGCCCACCGTACCAGAGCGGCTTCACTCGCTTGGCCTGCTTGATGGCAGCACACGTCTCATGGATGACCTGAGAAATACTGTCCATGGTTAGATCCACCCCTCGGTCTCGTGCCCCCTTATAGGTGGCATCCTTGCCCTGATGGCCTGAGGCATCATGGGCCCATCGAGCTAGGAATAACTCTCCCTTGTGTTCCCAATCTAGGTCTGTCTTGGACACCTCTATCTTTGCAGCCTGATCTACCTGCTCATTGTTTTGGTGCTCCTCATTGGCCCGAATCCTGGGGACATGGGCATCTACATGGCGGACCTTCACAGGTAGCCTCCCTACCCTGGTAGCAATGTCTTTCCACTCATCAGCAGCCCAAACTGGTTTTCCTCTACGCAGCTAGTTAGCCTCTTTCCACCTCTCCAGCCATCCCCACAGAGCATTGGCTACCATCCATGAATCAGTGTAGAGGTAGAGGTTTGGCCATTTCTCTCTTTCTGCAATGTCCAGGGCCAGTTGAACGGCTTTGAGTTCTGCAAGTTGGCTTGATCCACCTTCTCCTTCAGTAGCTTGTGCAACCTATGGGTGTGGGGCTCCATATGGCTGCTTTCCACTTCCGGTTCATCCCCACGATGCAACAGGAACCATCAGTGAAAAGAGCGTAGCGTGTATCTTCTGCTGGCAAGTGGTTGTATGGTGGAGCTTCTTCAGCCTGTGTCACTTCTTGTTCCTCTTCATCAGTGAGACCAAAGTTTTCACCTTCCTGCCAATTTGTAATCACCTCCAAAATCCCAGGGCGATTCATTTTACCTGTACAGGCATGCTGAGTGATAAGAGCAATCCACTTGTTCCATGTGGCACTGGTGGCATGGTGAGTGGAAGGAACCTTGCCTTTGAGCACCCACCCCAGCACTGCTAGTCGGGGGTGCCAGGAGGAGTTGTGCTTCTGTACCAATCACCTCTGAGGCAGCTTGGACTCCTTCATAGGCAGCCAAGATTTCTTTCTCTGTTGGAGTGTAATTGGCTTCGGAGCCTTGGTAGCTTTGACTCCAAAATCCCAGTGGTCGACCCTGAGTCTCCCCAGGTACCTTCTGCCAAAGGCTCCAGGACAAGCTATGGTTCCCAGCTGCAGAGTAGAGCACGTTCTTCACATCTGTTCCTGTCCTGTCTGGCCAAGGGCTACTGCATGAGCAATCTCCTGCTTAATCTGAACAAAGGCTTGTTGCTGCTTGTTGCTGCTCAGGGCCCCACTGGAAATTTCTTCTTGCGGGTGACCAGGTAAAGAGGGCTCACAATCTGACTGTACTCAGAAATGTGCATCCTGCAAAAGCCTATGGCACCTAGGAAAGCTTGTGTTTCTTTCTTGCTGGATGGTGGAGACATTGCTGTGATCTTGTTGATGACGTCAGTGGGAATCTGACACCGTCCATCTTGCCACTTCACTCCCAGGAACTGGATCTCTTGAGCAGGTCCTTGACTTTGCTCTTCTTGATGGCAAAGCCAGCTCCCAGGAGAATCTGGATGATTTTTCTCTCCTTTCTCAAACACTTCCACAGCTGTGTTTCCCCACACAATGATGTCATCAATATATTGCAGATGTTCTGGAGCCTCACCCTTTTCCAGTGCAGCCTGGATCAGTCCATGGCAGATGGTGGGGCTGTGCTTCCACCCCTGGGGCAGTTGGTTCCAGGTGTACTGCACACCCCTCCAGGTGAAAGCAAACTGAGGCCTGCATTCTGCTGCCAGAGGAATGGACAAAAACACATTAGCAATGTCAATGGTGGCAAACCACTTTGCTGCCTTGGACTCAAGCTCGTACTGGAGTTCCAGCATGTCCGGCACAGCAGCGCTCAGTGGTGGAGTCACTTCATTCAATGCACGGTAGTCCACAGTCAATCTCCATTCTCCTTCAGATTTATGCACAGGCCAAATGGGGCTGTTGAAGGGTGAGTGGGTCTTGCTGACCACCCCTTGGCTCTCCAGCTCACGGATCATCTTATGGATGGGGATCACAGCATCTCGATTTGTTCGGTACTGTCGGCAATGCACTGTTGAGGTGGCAATTGGTACTCGTTGCTCTTCCACCTTCAGGCAGTCCTACTGCAGATGGGTTTTCTAACAGTCCAGGCAAGGTGTTCAATTGCTTGACACTCTCTGTCTCTACAGCAGCTATTCCAAATGCTCATCTGAGTCCCTTTGGGTCTTTGAAATACCCACTTTGGAGGAAGTCTATGCCTAAAATACACGGGGCCTCTGGGCCAGTCACAAGAGGGTGTTTCTTCCACTCATTTCCAGTCAGGCTCACCTCAGCTTCTGCCAAAGTGAAATCCTGTGATCCCCCTGTCACACCAGCAATCGAAACAGATTCTGCCCCCACATGTCTTGATGAGATTAATGTGCACTGCTCACCAGTGTCGGCCAAAACTTCACATTCTTGTGGTTCAGATGTGCCAGGCCAACGAATGAACACAGTCCAGAAAACATGGTTTTTCTTAGCCTCTACCTGGCCAGAAGCCGGGCCCCTCTAAGCCTGGTTATCCTTCTTTCCCTGTGCATATGCCTTGGAGGTTCCTTCAAGGGGATTGGACATGTCATCATCATTATCATACCTGGCAGTTCAGCTACGGGCAACTGGAGCTGCTTTCCTTTTGGTGGAACTTCCTCTCTCAGCCCTGTCTTCCTTCAATTCATGCACCCGTTGGACCAGAGCAGCAGTAGATTTTACATCCCATCTCCTCATGTTTTCTCCACAATCACACAGGAAGAACCACAGCTCAGCTCATGGGTTGTACCTTCTCTCTCCATCTGGGGAGTGTCTGCGTTGGGCACCAGAACCTCTGATCTGTACTACTGAGATTTGGAGAAAGCCCTCTTTAATCTCCTCTCTGAGTCTCTTGTGATTCTCCTCTATCTTGTCCTCTAATTTCTGCAGACATGTTTCCACCGCTGCAATTCTGGCATGTGTTGGGCCATGCACAGCATCTGCATATGCTTGGAGCTTCTTTGCCATGTCAAGCATGGTCTCATCCCTCTCATCCCATTTCATTATGGCTAAGGCAGAAGCATATTCGTGTGGCCCAAGTTGCACAAGTTTTCGCCACATCACAGATGTGCATGGTACCAAGTCTGGGTTCCTATCTGTTATGTCATCTGAGAAGATAATCTCTGCCACTGCCATTTCTCTCAGGCATTGGATCCCTTGTTCTATGGTCTTCCACTGTGTTTGCTGCATGTAGAGATCATCTGCACACAGGTATCTTTGTGCTACACTTTCCAAGACCCATGCCCAGAGGCTGTGAGGGTTAGCCCCCCTCATCATTCCTTGGTTGATGACAGGATCCTGTGACAGGGATCCCAAATGCCTCGCTTCAGTGCCATCCAGAATTGTAGCCTCGCCTGCAGCATCCCACAGACGAAATAACCAACTAATGATGGATTCATCAGGTCGTCGAGTGTAATCCTTCATTAGGCCACAAAGGTCCTTCAGGGAATAAGACTCAGTATTGGCTTCTGATGCTGTGTCAGTTGTGTTAACTTTGGCTTTTGTATCAGTTGGTGTTGAGGGTCCTTCCCCTGGATCATCATCGTTAGTCACTGGCCGATTGGTTTTGCTCGTGTGCTTTTTTCCTGCAGCAACTGCCAGTGGCTCAGGCTCACTATCTGGTTTAGCTGCTGGCTTTGAGCCTGGGCTGTTGGCTGCAGCCTGAGGGACTGTGGTAGCTGCTGCTTTATCTCCCTGCCCCCCTGCCTCTGTCTGCTGCCCTACAGTATCTAACAGAGTGTGATAAGCATAGGCCAGGGCCCAGCTTATTGCAATTAGCCTTATCTCTTTAGAATCGTCATGGCACTTCTCTTTTAGGTATTTCCCCACCTCAGCTGGGTTCTGAATTTGTTCATGTGGAAAATCCCAGTCTACAGGATCAGAAAATTCCTTCAGGGTTTGGCCTATATTTTCTCATTCTCCACACCACTCAGGATTTTTCATTCCTGCATCTGCTTCTGGGTCAGGGGTCTCACCAACTCCTCTGGATATCTCAGCCCTCAATTCGAGAGAAGCTGCAGACCATATAGAGGAAGCGTACCAGATTAAATACCAGAAAGATGGTCTCTTTAACATTCAGGGGAAACTGAACATTCTCAAAAAGTGACATAACAGATTCAAAGGAGAAGAAGGAAAGGAAAGGCTGCAAAGCCTCATTCCCTGCTCCTCCTCTAACGAACTGTGTGCAATTGTTAATAAATTCCCAAAACATACTACTGGAACTGGGATGCAGGGTAGGATGAAGAAACCATAAACCATAAATATTGTAAACAGACTCCATTATCTTTGTAAACACCCTATAAATCATTATCACCAAGGCCAGCACAAGAGCTATTCCAATCCGTGCCCCTCTACCGTAAAAATTACGTGTTATGGACAATAATCCTAGTGACCAGAAAGGTATTGAAACCTCAAAAAGGTCTAGAGACCAGAACCACATGAAGGCCTCTGCCCCAAGAGACATTAGGAATTCAAGCAACATGGCTACTGACTGCTTTAACTCACTAGAGAGCGAGCACAATCAACATACAATCAATAGAGCTTTTTCCCACCTTCTTGAGCCACACGTTGGGCGTGAAAAGATGTATTTGTCCTGGTTCAGACAAGGACAAATCTGGGAGAGAATCCCCAAAGGGGTTCCAGTAGGAAAGCAAATTCAATCAGCCCCTCCCCCCAACCGGTCCAGGAGAAACTACCTCCTTGGAGAAAAGTGGAAAAACCTGTTTATTAAACAATAGAACCTAAACAATATTTCCTTTGCTGCTCCAAAAGAGATGACAAACTGAGAAAACCCCCTCCCCGGGTTGCAGTTCAGCTCACTCAGTCTCTTATCAGTCTCTCTGGTGCTGGAAATGTTGCAGGCCAGGCCCAGCCCGGTGGGCCACAGGTGTGAGCTGCCGGTGTGCCCCTGGGTGTTCAGTCCAGAGCAGGTTTCAAGGGGTCCAAAGAAAAGGGAAAAAACCACAGTCCAGGGAACTTCTTTGCCTCAGCTAGCAAAACTAACTAAAAGCAAAGGAGAGCTCTGTCCCACTGTCTGTCCATCCACAGACAACACAGTTCAGGAGAAGGAACGTGGAGGAGTGAGTGCAGTGTCTGAAAAGAACTGTGCGCTTCTTCTCTCCCACCTTCACTCTCTGCAACAAGTCTTAGAGGTGCAAAACTTATTATTCAGCATAAACAAAACCAGACGACTGGGGACAAAAGCATCATATAGTCAATCCAGGACAGGGGTATAGCTACCAAACATAGAGATGAAGTCCTTTGGTCCAGTCCAGTCGGGGATCCGCCTGTTACGTTGGGGAGATCTCAAAATCTGTCGCTAACTCAGAGGTTTTAATTATGATAACTCTATTGGAAATTGTGAGGGGCAGGAAACAGATACAACAAGGAACAGATGTAACAGGTAGTCCATGTTCTCAGCAGTGAGCGAGAGCCATTGTCTTCTTGGTCCAATGGTCACAACCTGCAGGCAAACATCTCGCTGTGGTCAGCTTGCCTCCCCCACACACCTGCCCTGGGCTGGGGTTTCAGTCCCAGTCCTTGGAAGGAGCAGAGGGGCCTTTTCATGGGGGGTTCCATGTCTCAGTCCTTGATGGAGAGGCTCCTTACATCTCAGTCTGTCTGTCACGGTGGTTGTAAAACAGGTGAGGGTCTTCTGTGGGAGAACACCTGAACTCAGGAGAAGTCCAGCCAGGCCGAGAGGTGGGACAGCTTCCAAGGCTGTTGTTGCAAAAAGGGCACGGTGCCCCCTTCTTCTCATTTGGCTCAGTGTAGCATACAGCAAACATCGCCTGTGAAAACAATAACTTAGCACTGTGCTCTCGGGTCTCAGGGCCTTTGGCATGTGTAACTTTCTCCTTCAGAGCAAGAGATTCTAGACAGGGGGGTCTTCTCTTCAGTGGTCCCCAAATGACGATCATGAGGCTGATGAGGGATATTTTGGACAGACTCTCACAAAGGGATCCCACCAATTCATCCCTGGCAGGACGGTGTCAGCAGTGGGGTTGTCCTGCAGCCAGGGGCACTGCTGGGCTGAGACATGGAGCAGGGGAGAGGGGGAAAGGAACAGTGACTTCCTCCTCACCTGCCTCCGTGTCCCATGCCATCTTCCTTTTTCCTTGCAGCCTCCTCCAGCTCCATCCAGACAAAGTTTGGGATTGACAAATCCTGGCTTGGGGGAAAAACAATGGGAGAGCCCTTGGTCCTGCTGCCCAAGTACCGCTCCAGAAGTAACTGCCCTGGTCACGGTTGGATGGGCCCAGACCCTGCTCATCTCAGCCTCCCCCCCCCCTCCAGGCTGCCGGGATCCCTCAGCTCTGGGATTGGACTTTGCTGCTCTCCCCACTCTGATGCCAATGTCCCCCCCCAAACTGGTACCACCTCCCCAGCTGGTACAGACAGTTTGGCACAGGAACCCTCCACAAGTCCCCAAAGGGGCATCTGCATCTCACCTTTGGAGCCCTGCATGATCCAAACATCCCCTCCTCTGAAAAAAAAAAAAAAACAACTATGGATTTAGGGTGAGCTCCGCTTCCCTGCTCACCTGTGGGATCTGGGGGATCGATGCTGCCAGGGCCAGGGGAGCTGCTGACTCAGCGGGCAGGTGCGGAAAGGCATGGTTCTGCTGGGGCTCCTCCTCTTCCTCCTCCTCTTCCTGCTCCTGCTCCTCCTTTTCCCCATCCTCCTCCTCCTCTCCCTCATCTTCCTATTGCTCCTCCTTCCCCTCCAGATCCCACCTCTCCCCCATGGTGTTGCGACCCGTCCCAAGTGAACGGGTTACGCGGTGATTTTAAGGTGGAAAATAAACCACTACAGGCACAGAGGATTTGCAGTATTTAAAATCAACCACTTTGCTTTATTGAATCACAACAGAAAAGGGTGTTGGTGTTGGAGGGGTCCGGGGAAACAAAGGAGAAGATAAGGAAAAAAGGAGGAAAAGGGGATATAGGTTTGGGGGGAGGGTTATAGCTACCGAGATGTGGTTGTTGCTTTATCGAGGGTCCAGCCGTCGTCAAAGCTTGTCAGGTCATGTCCAGGGAGATCTTGAAACACGGCTGAAACTGGTCTTTACTTATACTCTTTTTTCATGAGGGAAGGGGGCTAATAAATCAACTGAAACAAAGGTTGTCACAAGGAAAGAATGGAGAAGGAGACATGCAGACTCAAACCAGGCAACAGGTACTATTGTTTTCATGGCTCAACGGTTGCGCTTGCGCTTGCGCTGGGCAACCTTTTCCCCCTGCAGCTCTCACTGCACACTCCCCCCGAGTTGGGAGGGGGAGTTTCAGTCCCAGTCTCTAGGAAAGGGGGTGCGAGGGGGGTTCCTTGCACGAGATCGTGTTGTCTCAATCCCTTGATGAGGAGGCCTGCACTTCTGGTTGTCTGTCACGATGGTGAGAGGCAGGCGAGGGGGGTCTTCTTCTAGAGGAGGGACCCTCCCAGAACTCAAGCCAGCCAGGCCAAGAAGCGGAGAGAAAAAGTCCAGTCCATTGTTCAGAAAAGGGCAGGACGTTCCCTCCGGGTTCAGTGTGACGTACTATGCAAACAGCACCTGCGGCGAAGAGTGGACTGAGAAGCACATGATTTTTTTCCAGAGGTCGCGGTGCTCTCCCAAAAAGGCAATCGGGAGGCAGAAAAATGGAGATATTTTCGGACAGACTCTCACACATGGCTGCAGCACCACCAGCATTTGGGTGGAGAGAACCCCCGTGAGCCCCCCAGGGATGGGCAGGGGGCTTGGGGACCCACCCAGTGCGGATCCATTCCCCCCCAGAGCCCCAGGGAATCACTCCAGGAATCCAATGATGGGGACACAATCGGATCCCCATGGAACCGCTCTTTTTCTGTCCCATCCCCACCTTTCCCTCCCCATACCCATCATTCCCCCAACCCAAAGACCCCTCCCAACTCAGTTTGGGGGTCCCATCCCTCTCATGCTCTGAATCCTCTTTTCCCCTGCTCTTCTGCCCCTATCCCATTGTCCCTCCAGCCCCAGCCCTCATACCTGTTCTTGGTTTTGGGGGAGGGAGGCCCCTCCTCAGTCTGGAGGGTCACATCCCCCTTTCCTCAATTCTGGCAGCTCCTGGCTGCTTTTTCCTGTGAGGAATCCCTCAGTTTTGGGACTTTTGGGGCATAGCTCAGAAGAGTGACAGCTCTCTCTGGCTTTCCTCTCCTGTTGTGGCCTCTCAACTGCCCCTGACACCCTGGGGGTGCTGGATTTCCCTCCTGGGGACAAGGACGTTCATCTCCTTCCAGGAGCCCAATGCCCGTCTGGGGCTCCAGGTCAGGGGGTCCTTGAGCAGCTGCCCCAGAACCTCCCCCAGGGTCTCCCAGCACAGCTGGAGCTGCTCAGCCTGGGGTCCCCAAAGGCCTCAGGAAGCCCCAAGTCCCTCCCAGGAACCCTCAACCCCCTCCAACCCAGCATCCCCCACATCTTCCCCCCATGACACTGGCCATGGCCATGTCCCCACATGTCACTGCCCATGTCCCGCCATGTCCTCACCCATGGCTGTCTCCCCACCATGTTCCCATCCCTATCATTGTCCTTCACATCTCCATCCATGCCCATGTCCCCCCATGTCCCCACAAATAGCCCCATCCCTGTTCATATCTATGTGTCCCCAAGTCACTCTCCTGTGTCCATGTGTCCCACCATGACCACACCCATGTCTTAGTTCAATGTCTATTTTTACCTCAATATTGGATATTTTAAAGGGATAAAGAGAAATGAAAACAAAATCAAGGCCAAAAGAAAAGGATTTCCTTGTCCATACCAGCTGAGAATCCACTGCTTAGGTAGAAGGGAAGAACCTTTTTTGGTGGAGTTTCTACCCCACTGTCTCTAAAATCTTGGCCTTTTCCCCAGTTTTTCACCATTTGGCTGCAGAAGACACCCTTGGGCAACAGGAAATCAAAATCGTGGAATCCCTGAAGTTGGAAAAGACCTTGTCCTGGTTCAGGGCAAATTTGGGAGAGAACTCCCAAAGGAGATCCTCTAGAAAACAGAGGCCCCTCCCCCAAATGGTTCAGGAAAAATAAAATACCTCCTTGGAGAAAAGTGGAAAAAACTGTTTATTAAACAATAAAATCTAAACAATATTAAACAATAAAACCTCTTGCTGCTTTTGTATGGTTCAGCTAGCTAAAACTAACTAAAAGCAAAGGAGAGCTCTGTCCCGCTGTCTGTCCATCCGCAGACAACACAGTGCAGGAGCACAAATGTGGAGGAGTGAGTGCAGTGTCTGAAAACAAACTGCGCGCTTCTTCTCTCCCCCTTCACTCTCAGGACAAGTCTTGAAGGTACAAAACTTATTATTCAGCACAAACAGAACAGACTGGGGATACAAGCACCAAACAGCCAACCCAGAATATACCTCAGGGACCATTCAGTACTCCTTGGTGTCACCAGAAGATAAGATTGAATACAAAAGATTTTATGGGGTTGAAAGTCAACAAATCTGCCCTCCCCAATGAATTCCCATTGTAGGTCTGTGTCGTGATGGATGTTCCTGCTGCTGGGTTTATCTAGGTACCCTCAGGAAGATGTGGAGCCCCCCAGCCAGATGCCTTCCAACTTGGATCACCAGGACCACAGATCACCAGGGCTCTGCCCAACGGGGGTCACTGGGGATCACCCAACACAGATCCTCCCCTGGGGGATGGAGCTGGAGGAGCACACAAAGCTCTTCCCACACTCGGGGCACTCACAGGGCTTTCCTCAGTGGCGGGCCTCTGTTGGTGTTTGGTCAAGATTGAGCTCGATGAGAATCTCATCCCACACTCCCCACACTCGTGGGCCTCTCCCAGTGTGGATGCGCCGGTGCAGGGGTGAGGGTGGAGTTTAGCTTGAAGCCCCTCCCACAATGGGGGCAGCGGAAGGGCCTCTCCTCGGTGTGAATCCGCTCATGTGGAGGAGATTGGCTCCTGTGAAACCTCTTCCCACATTGGGGACACTTGTGGGGCTTCTCCCAGAGTGAACACGCTGGTGGTGTTTTCTCAGGTCAGTGTGCCACCCATAGCTCTTCCCACATTCCAAGCAGGTGGGGCCATTCCCCGTGTGGATCACCTGGTGCCGAATCAGGGCTGAGCTTTTAAAAAACTCCTCCCACATTCCCCACACTTTGGGGCTTTTCCCAGTGTGGATCTTCTGGTGTTCCGTTAGCTGGCACTTGATGCTGAAGCTCTTCCCACCTCCCCACACTCATAGGGTTTTTCCCGGTGTGTGGATCCTCTCATGTTTCCTCAGGCTAGAACTCTGGCTGAAGCACTTCCCATTCCACACTCATGGGGCTTTCCCCTGTGTGGATCCTCTGGTGTTGCATCAGGCTGGCTCATCTCCCCCACACTCGTAAGGGCGGTCTCAGTGTGGATCATCCAGTGTTGCATCAGGTTTCCCCTCTGCCTGAAGCTCTCCCCATTCCCCACACTCAAGGGGCCTCTCACCCTGGTGTTGGATCAGGATCAGCTCTTCCCACAGTCCCCACCTCAGGGCCTCTCCCAGTGTGGATCACCTGGTGCAGCCTCAAGACTCCAGCTGAAAGCCTTCCCACATTCCTCACACTCCATAGGGCTGTTCCCAGTGTGGATCCTCTGGTGCTTCGATCAGGTGCAAGCTCCGACTAAAACCCTTCCCACATTCCAAGCACTTGTGGGGCTTCTCCCTGCCATGAGGCTTCTCCACCAGCTCTGAGCTCTGGCTGGATCTCCGGCCGCCTTCCTGGCTCAGGGGGGCTCTTTCCTCCCTGCAGCTCCCTGGGCTGGGTTTGCAGCCCCTCCTCGTGCGGAATCTCCAGGGCTTTTCCTCCTCCTCCATCCAGACATGCCCTAGGAATAAAAAATCCTGGTATTGGTAAAAAACAAAATGAGAGTGTCTTGGACTGGGAGTTCCTCCTTGCCCAAGTTTATCTCAGGAAGTCATTGGGGTGGGTGTTGTATGTAAGAACCTCCAAAACACGAAGATTCAGCACAAAAATCCTGCAAACTTCAAGACACAGATCAAGAACTCCCAAAACATCATGATTCAGCAAAACCCCCCTCCAAAATAGAAGGATTCACACACCAAAAAAAACCCCAAAGCAACAACATTTAGCTCAATAAAGCCCAGAAACACCAAGATACAGCACCATGAAAATTGTGGATTCCCTTCCCTGGTCACCTGCTGCATGGTGGGGGGAATGCTACTGGGGCTGGGAGGAAGCTTCAGATACAGGGAGAAGTGGAACCTTGTGGTGCCTCCTCCTCCACATCCAGTGTCCTTGCTCTTCCTCCCACTCCTCTTCCTCCTGCTATTCCTCCTTCTCCTGCACAATCCTACCTTCTCCTCCGCCCTGCTTCTCCTTCCCTTCTCCTCCTGCCCCAGGCCCAGCACCCACTGCCAGCTCCCTGTTTCCCCAAACCCACAGCATCCCCGGCAGGGCAGGGATGGAGCTGGGGCAGGTCAGGCTGGGGCAGCGCTGGGCTCTCGAACCCCTCGCCTTCCATTCGGTCCCCACTGCAGCCGCTCCAGCCAGTAATAATAAAACCTCTAGGCAGGCCTTATTATTATGCCAGGCTGCTCAGGGGCTCAGTCTCCAAAGGAGACAGGGTGACTGATGCAAGGCACAGGCCAAAATGGTGTTGGGCTACCCTAGAGCAAGCATGGTGATATTCTGCTCTTAGTGATTGCCAGCTCTTTTAGGATTTCAGCTTGCTTGGTAGGAATGCCCTGGGCTGAGGTACTGCAGACAGGGAGAGAGGGAGAAGGAATCCTGCTTTGATTCCACAGAGATGGTTTATTGGGGAGATCTGCGAAGGGTTTCAGGCTTCTTCTTCTAAATTATGGGACACAGTTAGCTATTTTATAGCCTTGGTGTGGCAGAGCAGGGACAAGCGTTCAGAAGATTACGGGATTGTCACAGGACAGGGAGTAAACCCCTCCCCCCATCAAATTCTCCCTAGCCCTCAAGATAAGAATCACCTAGGAATGTAGCCCACCCAGTCCTAGCAACTTTCCTACTAGCCCTAGTACTTTTCCACTGACCCCTGTGTTATTTTCCACCCCTATACTGACCATAGAAGGTACTGTAGTCCCCCCTGACGTAGTGAAGCCCCTAGACTATATAACCCCACGAGGTGAGCTAATAAAGCCTTTGACCATCTGCCATGTTGATGTTTGCGTGTGTCACTGGCCGAGCAGCCCTGGGTTTGGGCTGCCGTGCTGAATTCTCGGAACCAGGCCACTACGCCTTGTCCAGGCAACACCTTGGCAAGCATCCAAGCTTAAGCTAATGGCAAAGGTTAGGGATATTCCTAAATGACCAATAGCTAAGGGTTACAATAGTATTGCCTTAAATCGTTAAAGAGCTAGTTTGAGTTGGGGGGTCAGAAGGACAGGCTATTCTTTGCTGCCTCAACATTTGATTCTCCAGGGAGCTTTTCCTGTTTCCCTGGGGTTTACTACACGCCAGGACAGCGCAGGGGGGCCCGGCCTTGGCGCTGCCCCACTCCCACCATCCCAAATTCCCCTCGCATTTGGACAACAGGGCATGGATGGTGTTGGTGTGCTGCAAAGGGATTGGGTGAAGGGGAGTGCGCAGCAATATGGTTAAGGCAAGAAGCAGCAGGAGGAATCTACGTGGGAAGGAAAAGGATGATGGAAAAGAGGAGGAAGAGAAAAATACAGAGGATTGGGATGTTTATCAGCAGGGTCTTAGCCTCAAAATTTGCCAACTGATCCAGATCATTTGTATCCTCGGTTTCCAAGACAGGAAAACAAGGAGGTCAGGGTTTCAGGGGGTTTCTATGTGGAGGGCAGCGGCAGCACCGGGCGCAGAGGTGCGGGACCGGGGAACACAGGCTGGGGGCCTGTGGGAGCAGTGGGGCCGGGCCGGGGCTGTGGGGCAGCCAGGGCTCAGCGCCAGGCGCTGCCTGACCCCAGTGCCCCAGGCAGGGCCGGCAGTGGCCCTGGCCCCCAGGAGGCTGCGGGATCTCCCAGCCGCTGCCCAGCCCCGTGGAGCATAGGCCCTGCCCGCCAGGGGGCGGTTTTGGACACTGCGGCAGGACAGGGACCGGCTCTGGGACACGGGCTGGGGAGGGCACCCTGAGCACAGGAGGAGGAACAAGGAACATCTGGGAAATGTGGAATATACATTTTAGCATGGAATTATCTTTTAAGGATTTTGTTAGGGTTACTGGAGATACAAATGATTTTGCATAAAGCTCAGCAGCTGTCAGAGGATGAGCAGCCACAGGCACTGAGGGGGGCTGCAGGAGGGGCAGAAGAAGGCCCTGCAGCACTTGGGCACAAAGGCACAGCAGGTGAATGCAAGAAGGGAGCAAAAAAGGCCAAGCTGAAGGCAAAGGCCAGGGCACAGTTCCTACAGCCCCTGAGGGATCAACCCCAGGGCCCAAGGGGGGGCCCCAGCACCCAGGGCACGGGCTCAGCCACAAGCACCTGGCACAGGCATTGCCCTCCACGGCAGGGAGGCTCACCCAAACAGCCCCTGGCAAGGAATCAGGGCTCCAGCTGCAGGGCACAAGGACACTGCAAGCACAGACAGCAGCACCCACAGGACAAGCAAGTCCACCCCTTGATGGACATGGATTGGCAGGGCTGTCACAGCTCCCATCACACCAGGGACCCTCCACACTGGAGCCCTTGAGAACATTCAGGTGGGTCTCCACACAAGAGGAGGCATTTTCTGATGGACACAGGGGCCTCTCAATCCACTCTGAAACTTAGATCTAAGGGGGGAAATGCAAAAACATGTTTGATTAGTGAGGGGATAAGTGGGAAGATGGGGTTTTATTCAACCACTATTAGTAGATCTGGAGATGGGATTTGAAATGCATGAATTTTTATTTGCTCCTAATTGTTATCATCATTTACTGGGAAGGATCTTAGTCGCTAAACTGGGAACACAAACTAAAAAAGGCGATACAGTGGCTAGTTATGTTCTACCCTCTGTGTCAAATGTCTGGCAAGGCCTATGATACAGTGAACCCAGAAGTGTGGGCAGCCCCAGGGGAAAGAGGGAAAATTAGATATGGAGTCTCAAAAGTACACTGAAGCAACCAGGGACAAGTGGTGTCTAAAAGCAACACCCTGTTCTAGGGGAAGGAAGGAATCAGACCAGTGCAGGACACCCCAGGCTCAGCTCAGCCACGGAGCTGTGGGATGCTTGTGTGAGCCTGGCACTGTGCCCTGAGCAGGAAGGTTTCAACATCTTCCATGGACACCATGGCACCTAACAGGGGTCAAAAGCAATTCTCACTGCTTCAGCAATCACTGCTTAACCTATTTCTAAAACAAATTCTTAGATAATGGATTGTGTAATAGACTCATGAGAACTAATTTTACAGGAAAGATCCTTCAGGGGTCATGACAGCAGGAATACAATGGACCTCCATAACCCAGGCAACCAAACTCAGGTTGGATACAAAGAATGAATAAAGAAAGAAAAAAAGAAACACCTTTGGAAGTTAGAGACACCTAACATTGGCTTGGGCAGAAGAAGAAAGCAATTCTCCGTTGGAACAGATTCATCCAACCACTGGATCACATTTAAAGCAGGTTGTATCTGTCTCTGTATATTCTCCCACAGGGGCTGGGCTGACACACAGAGCCTGCCCTGGGACTTCAGGCTGTTCCCCAACACCCAGCCAGG
>JALJVW010000243.1:7413469-7462607 GCA_024865655.1 Emberiza elegans | reverse complement strand
GACGCCCAAATGCCACCCCAGACCCCTAAGTGCCTGCCAATTCCCTCCCTTGCGCCAGTGTTCCCCAAGAGCACCTCGAGGACCCTCAACTACCCCACCTGATGCCAGGTGATGCCCTGGACCCGCCATTCTGCCCATAAGTGCGTCATGCAGCCCCTCAAATTCCTCCCAAGACCACCAGCCCCACGGAGTCAGTGCAGGGTCAGCATTTCGGGGGTCCTTGCCCCTCCCCAACTCTCTTCTCCCACCCCAGACAGGCCCTGCTCAGGCCCCGCCCCTGCATGTCAGAAGGGGCGGACCTAAGTGGAGGTTTTGCCCCCTGCAGCTCCACCCTCGATGATCCCCTTGACCAATGGTGCTTGAGGCAGTGCTGAGGGGAGGAGCCAGCACTGGACACGCCCCTGGTGAGCAGGGCCCTGCTGGGCTCTGCTGCTCCCCAGGGTTCCCTGCAGGGACTGCCACCAGGGAGGTCACATGATCCCCCAGAGCCCTGCAGGGGGCAGTGCTCTGGGAGTCACATGACCCACCTGAGGGCCCCCCCCTCCCCCCCCCCCACCATGGCCAATCGGGAGACACTGCTGCAAGCACCAGGGGGTGTCTTCACACCAGGCTGTCTCCCAGGAAGCCTTGTGGCAGGATTCATGTTGAAGGCCACATGACTCCCACAAGACCCTCTGGCCAATAAGGAGCAGCTCTCTGTATACCCTGCAGGGGGCACTATACTCACAGTCATGCGACTCCCACCATGTCCCGTGGCAAATCAGCAGCAGCTGCTGTGCACCTCTGCACCAGGGGGCACCACCCAATGGGAAGTGAAATTCCCATGAGCCTTTGCTGCAGGAGCCATTTCGGGGGTCACATGACTGCCTCGGGGCTCTATGGTGTGCCCCATGTTGGAAGTCACGCAGCTCCCAGGATGCCGTGTGTCCTGCAAGGGAGGCACTTCCTGAGCCCCTGCACCAGGCTTCAGGTCGTGTGACCCCCAGGAGACCCCCACAGCCAATCAGGAGCCGTGTATGTGATGCCCTACAGGGGGCGCTGTGGCAACAGCCACTGGGTGAGGAACCAGAGGAGCCCTTGAAGATCATGGGGGTCGCTTGAGGGCCATGGGGTCACTTGTGGGCAAGGAGCCCACTTGAGGGCCAAGGGGTCACTTGTGGGCAAGGAGCCCACTTGAGGGTGATGGGGGTCACTTGTGGGTCATCGGGTCATATGAGGGTCATTGGGGGTGCTTGCCAGCCAGGGAGTCACTCAAAGGCTGGGGGCAACTCAGGGTCATGAGTCCCCTTTGTGGGGCTGGGGGGCATTTGTGGGTCAGAGGGGTCACTGATGGGCCTGGATACACCCCTGTGGGCTCAGGTGGTCATTTGTGGGCTGGGGCGGTCACTTGTGGGGCATGGGGGAGCAGTTGTGGGTCAGCGGTAACTTGAGGGGCTGAGGGGGCATTTTTGGGTTGGGGAGACACTTCTGGCTCAGGAAGTCCCTTGTGGGGATGGGAGAACACTTGTGGGACTGCCACCCCCTGTGACATGCAGCCCCCCCAGGCCCTCTTGGGGACCTCCTGCTCCTCTGGATGCTGCGATGCCATCGCCGGGCTGTAAGGTGAAGACTTTGGTAAGACCTCCCCACCCCCAAATTTCAGGGGTCTGCCCCTGTGCCTCCCCCAGGTCCCTCTAACTCCCCATTTGCTCTCCCTTCCCTCCCCCAGGGCCATCAAGACCCTCTTGGAATGCCCACCTGGGCACCCCCAGCCCATGGTGGGGCCAATAAAGCAATGACACCCCAAAATTTCACCAGGGAGGTGGGGAGACCCCCAAAACTCCCTCCCTTACCTCCCCCACATTTGGGATTGCCCCCAATCCCCTCTCCCTCCAAATGTCCTCAAGAGCATTTGGGGGCTTCTGGAGGCTCAAAAGCAACTGCTGGTGGGGTGCTGGGTGTCTCTAGGGGGTCCCTGAGGGTCTTTGGCATGTTTGGAGGAGCTCTGAGGCTGAGGAAGGTGTTAGGAGTAGAAAAGTTGTCCATTTTTTTAAAAAAATTTTGCAGAGTTAACAGGTTAAAGATTGCTGCTAAGTTGGAGTTTTAACTATTTGTTAATAATTCGTGTTGTAATTACCTGTTGTTAATAGTTTTTCTTTAATTACCTGTTATTGATAGTTAGAAATCCCTCTTTGTGGAGTATCACCCTGCTGCTTCCTGGAAAATGGCACCCAGGACTGTGAGGAGGAAGTGACATCGAGGCTGGTATGCAAATAGTAACCCCTCACCAAATATAGCAGGAAAAACCACTAAAACAACGAGCCACCATGGAATTAAGAGATCTAAGTGATGTCTAGAGGTGAGGAACTGAATCCAGTGTCTGCTAAGATCTTTTTTACCTTTCACCCTAGCCTCAAAGATGTCGGGTAGAAAGACAACCTCAAATGTCAAAATGAAACCCAGAATCTCCTGGTGTTCTCATGAGGATGGAAGCCCCAGCTCTGCCTGCAGACCTGTGGACACAGCTGCACTCTTCCTTCATCTCCTCCATGCCACTCCTGGGTGCAGCAATGGCGTGTGGTTCTCCCCACCCAAGTTGATTTTTAATAAAGGCATTAAAAAGGAGAAAGATCTCCTGTGTTATTTATTTCAGAAGGGATTTGGGGGAGTGTATGGGGAGTGCAGGAAATCAGGCATGGTTGGGGGCACACTGGGTATTTATAGGTGTTATAAATGATCAATTGTGAGCCAAATTATCAAAAATTTTGAAAAGATTAATCTTTCTGCACGACCGAATTTCGGTCTCCGAAACCACCACAAAGAGACAGTGTTGTGCCTGGGGTCGGTGCTGGGTGAACACAGATTGGACCTCTATTGCATTGGACCTCCCTCTGTTCATGCATGCCGCTTCTTGCAGCAAGGTTTTATACAATTTATTGTGCCCGAGGCAAAGAAGTCCAATTTCTTTTGTAATTCTTCACATTCATCATTGTTCTTTTCAATGTGCAGAGCTGGAAAAAGACCAGCTCCAGGTGTGCAGTCAGCGCTGATGGGCTCCAGGGAAGCCATGTATTCAGATGTATAAGTATGGCTTTGCTGGCTATCTTGATTGATTGTCATGGTTTGAGCCTGGCAAAATGCCAGTGCCCCCCCCCATGAAAATACTTACTCCCTGGTACTTGCTGTGAGATGTGCCTAGGAATAAGCAAAGCAGTCCTCTACTTAAACATATAGAAAACAGAACTTTATTAACTACACACTACATAGGTATAGGAAAGAAAAGACAATCTCAAGGAAAATGAAAACTCTACAGAATACAGCTCCTCCTCCTCCCCCCACCAAATTCCCAATACAATTACATCTTCCGGTCCAGCAAAAAACCACCCTTAAAAATACTCAATCCTCAATTCCTTAAGAGGAGGAGTCCTTGTATGCCCTGGGCTTTTGGTCACATATCACCACCTGGATTGGAGATCGTGACCCCCTCCTCCCATGCTCAGTGCTCTCACCACTGAACATGGACCAGAGCTACTTTGAGGGTTGTCTTTTTAAGGATTCCATCGTCCCACTCCAAAAAAAGGCACAGTCTCCATTTTGGGACATCTGTCCCCCCATTATTTCACCTCCTGGGCCGGGAGGCTCCCACACTGCCCTCCTAACTCTGGGACACGGTGGCTGCCCCTGAAAATAGTCTCTGTATTCAGGAACAGTCTATGGCTCTACAAAAAGCGTCCAGCAAGGAATGCCACTCCACATCTCTTCCACCCTAGGTTCTTCTCACAATCTCTCCCCTGCTCGGTCCTTTAAAAACTTGCTTAAATCCTTCTTCATCTCCTCTCTCGGAAGGGTCAGTACTCTGCAAAAGCTTTCATTGTCCAAGAAAGGGTTAAAACTCCACAGCTCACAACCCACAAGCAGCCGGACTCCTTCTGGTTCAACCCCCCTCCTCTGCACGGGCTGGGCAGGCCGGCAGCACATGATATCGAACTTCAAGGCCACAGCTCAGTCTCAAGCAGTAAGCACAGACACAGTCTCTCTCTCTGTCTCCCCAGGGAGGGGGGGGAACCCAGTAGCTCCCGGTGTCTCTCTCTCCTCCACCCTTCCACCCTGGGGGAACCAGGCCAGGCCTACCCCCATCTCGATCCAGGCCCGGGCCTACCACATGGCTGCCCCTCCCCCCGCCCAGCCGGGACAGCTGGAGCAGGGGGAGAGGTCCTTCCTCTTCCACGCCAAAGTCCCAAGAGGGCTTCCCAGGGGCAGAGCTCTGCTTTTAACTCCTGTGTGTTCTCAGAGGCGTATCCAACTCTCAGTGGTCAAAACAGGTGTCAATATGAGACCTAGGCAGACAATTGGACTGACCACAAAAATCCCAGAAGTCCACTTCCTCTCAAACTACCACATTGATACAATCGGCAGGGTGATGATCACTCTTAGGTGGTTTCCAGGGACTCGAGATACCAGTGATCATTGCCCTGCAAGCATCTATTCTTACACTGAAGTGTCCATCGTTATCTTATCTGTGTCCAGGAATTCATTGGAATCTGAATAGACATCTGCTCTCGGGCCGGGGTGGTCAGAGACACTTTTTGGATTTTACAATCTTTTATAACATACATTCTTTAATTGCATGAATTATTTCTACCATATATTACAATAGTACATCTAGAAGAGTTCTGTGGAATTTTTGGGGGAGACTCTAGGAGTGTTGAGGAAAATCTGTGAAAGGTATTAGGGGTCCAGATAGGGCTTTGGGGTTTCTTTAATGGTCCAGGGGTCTGTGGGATGTTTTGGGGGACCCAGGACAGCATTGGGAGGTCTATGGGGACTAGGAAGTCTACAGGGGTGCCTGGGGATTTATTGGGAGCATCAGGGTGGGGAACCCCCAAACCCATGGGAGTGGGGCTCACCTGTCTTCTTCACCTTCACATGGCCAACATGGCACCAGGGGGTTCTGCTGTCCCTCCGCCCTTGGCAGCAGCAACCGGGAGGGGGGGCGGTCATGGGAGTGTCAGAAGCTCCCCCTGAGCCCCCAAAAATCCCTCATGCCCCCTCACCCCCGCCTCCCATTGGCTGCTGGTTTTGTGCCGGTTTACTCACTTCCTAGACTACAACTCCCGAAAGATTGCGGGACCCCGTAGGATGCCGATAAAGCCAGAATTGTGGTTCCCGTCATGCCCCACGACCCGCGAGAGGCCCGTCAGGGCCGGGACTGTTCCCTAAGTACTGTCCCAGCTGCTCCCAAGTGCTTCCCTGAACCATGAGTGCACCCCGGGACCTCATAAGTACCCCCAGTTTTCCTCTCCTGATCCCCAAGTGCCCTTCAGGGTCCCAAAGTCCCACCGACCCCTACATTCCCCCAAAATGCCCCCTGTGTGTCCCCTCCGACTCCCAAATGCTCTCCAACTGCCTCCCCACCCCCTAAGTGCCCCTACAGACCCTTTAATCATCTCACAAGCAGCCTCCAGCTGGCCTCCAAGTGTTTGCGGTGCTGATGGGAGGCTGCACAGGGGAGGTGTTATGAACAAAAACACTGTCAATTTTTTTTGTGGAGAAAAAGTTACAAAAACTTTAGTCAGACCAAGGTTGCTGCTGAAATGCCAGCTGTTTTGTTGTGTTAAGTACGTGTCGTTCTTGCTAATGGTTCCTTTTGTATTAACAGTAAAGGTATGGGGGAACGCCCTGGGCAGGGACAGTGAGGAGGAGAGACGAAACCTGGGGGGGGACATGCAAATGAAACTGTAAAGACCAGCATGCCTTGGGAAGCTGCAGCCCCAAACGTGCAGAAAAGAGCCCCAAAACAACGAGCCAAAATGAAGCTGAGGAATTGGAGTGATGTCCGGGTGTGAGGAACAAGGTGCTGAGCCTGCAGAGACACTGAGGACCTCCGAAGCCTCTTGCCCTAACTGCGAGGAGTTCCTGCCAGGGTTGGTACCCTTCAGTCCCACCGGGAAAAGTACAAGGACTAGGGTCTATGCCGGAAACCAGCACCCCGTGAGGACGGAGACCCTCAGCTCTGCCCCAAGAGGACAAAGCTGCACATAGCCTCCTCCCACGAGCCACCCGGGAGAGACCCGACGGAAGCTGCAGATCCGTTGAGCTACCCCACCCTGAGCTGATCATTTTTAATAAAGGCATTAAAAGGAGAAAAAGTCTCCTGCCCTGTTTATTTCAGCTGGGGTACTTGTCCGGGATAGCCATGCCGAAGAGGACGCCAGGACTGGCCATCTTGGACCTTCAGGACAGCTGGCTATCAGGACCAGAGAGATCGGCTCAGGACCAGTGATGCGCAGGAGCACCAGACTGGTGAGAAATTCCGGTGGCGGGAGTGGGAGACGAGCGAGTGTGTGTGTGAGTGAGACGAAGGCCGGCAGCCAGACTTTCGGAGCGAGTGGGACCCCTCAGTACTGCATTTCCATACCCCTGCAAAGGGATTGGCTGGGACCAGGGGGACGCGAGTGGAATCTGCGTTGAGTGAGTCGTCTCCCGAGGGGAAAAAAGGGCACCCCCCGCTCCGGGCGTGTGTAGGGAACACTTATGTGAGTGGCACGCACCCCAGAAGTCCTGACAGAGGGAAGTCAGGCACATTGTAAGACCTGAGAAGGATTTGGGCAAACTCACAAGCCCTGCAGGCAACTAAGTCCTGACAAAAGGGTCAGGCACAAACCCAGCGAAGGAGGCTGAGGTTTGTTTTTAAGTCCTGATATGGTGAGGCCTAGCAAATTGGTGGGTTAGGCAAACTAAAAATCAGGCAGTTGTTTTTCCTGATAGAGGGAGTCAGGCACAAACCAAGGTTTCGTGTTTTCAAATCCTGATAGATGTAAGACCTGACGCAAAGTTGGGCAATAAAGAGATCAGGCAGTTGTTCCAAATTAAAGTCCTGAGCTTCAGGCAAGTGAATTTTTCTTGAGATTACCTGTCAGTAGAGGGACCCTTGGGAGACCTGGAAAATGGGGGGGGTGCAATAGTAAGAAGACAGGCAAGAGATTGAGGAATATACTTCCCGGTAGCCCCCTAGGGGAACTGTTAGAGAAATGGGATTCAATAGAAGCCATGGAGGGATTAGATAAGGTGAAGATGATCCACTATTGTGTAGAAGTCTGGCCAGAATTAGAAGTACAAGGAGGATGGCCCTGGTGCGGGACAAGGGACAAGGGGATATGCCAACAACTGAGTCATCATCTGACAGCTTGAGGAGATACCGATCCTGAGCAATTATTGTATGTATCTTGCTGGTTAAAGAATGCTATTGGGGATGAAGGTGTGCGAATTTGTAAAGTACAGAGGAAGAAAGAGGGGAATGAAGGAGGGGATGCTGAAATTAGTAAGAGATGGGACCCCCTGGACTATTTGCCCCCTTCTGCCCCTCCACCTTATAATCCTCCTCCTCAGACACCTCAAATAGCAGGTCCGGTTCTTCCCCCAGCTGCTATCTCTTTACCGCCTGCTCAAATTCCTCCTACTACCTCTCTGGCTTCCCCTATAGACCCAGTATATCCCCTAGTAACCACTCCCTCACCACCCCCTTTGGCTCCTCCAGTTCCTTCTGCACCACCACAAGTGCCTACTACACCTGCTGCATTCTCCACCCCTTCTCCAGCTCCACTTAATATGCACTCAGGCTCTTCTCCCCCTCCTATTGCTGTCTCTTTACCTCCTCCTAGCTGGGGGACAGATGCTTCTCTACCCAATAAACAGTTATCACCTAATACACCTGCTGACCTGCAGAAAGTTCAGCATAACTCAGATATCCCTCAAACTAGTAGTTTGGCATCTGAAGATGGGCCGTACTGTAGTACCAGATCCAAGACCTCCAAGGCAGAGAGACTCTTTCCCCTCAGGGAAATTCCTATGGGAGGAGTGGTGGGAGGTGTTGGCTTTGTGAACGCTCCTTTAACTGCTTCTGAGGTGAGAGGATTCAAGAAAGAGTTAGGGCATTTAGTTGAGGACCCAGTGGGCATAGCCAACCAAGTGGATCAATTTTTAGGTCCAAATATCTACACGTGGGGGGAGATGAATTCCATTCTGAATATATTGCTTTCTCCAGAAGAGGTCCAGATGATTAGAGCTGCTAGCATAAGAATTTGGGAAAAGGACAACCATCCAGGATCCCAGGTGCCAACAGGGGAACAAAAATTGCCACTAACGGATCCCAGCTGGAATCCTAATTAGGAGGAAGGGAGGAAGGCCATGATGAAATATAGATCTTTGATAATACGGGGGATCAAAGAGTCAGTTCCCAAAGGAACTAATACCATATTAGCATTTGAAGGTGCACAAGAGAAAGATGAAGCTCCTGCTACTTGGCTTAATCGCCTAAAGCAGAACTTCCAATTGTACTCTAGAATAGACCCAGGCACCCCAGAAGGTCAGGTGCTATTAAAAGTCCAATTTGTTACCAAATCTTGGCCAGATATATGGAAAAAACTGGAGAAGATTGAAGACTGGCAAGAAAAGGACATTAATGAGTTATTAAGAGAGGCATTAAAGGTGTATTTAAGGAGAGATGAAGAAAAAGCAAAGGCCAAAGCTAAGATCATGGTTGCAGTAGCTAGAGAAAGTGCGGGGCGGGCAGGGCCATCCCCAGGGGGAGGCAGGGGTAGGTCAGTACTGTCAGGTGCAAGAAGGTTGGAGAGATCACAAATCCCTTTGAGTGAATGACATTGCTATTACAGGACACGTCAGGAGGTTTTGTAAAAAGCTCAGTCTTGATGAAGCAATAGCCAGGGAACAAGATCATTTGGGGAGGATCCTTAAGGGTGACAGTTAGGGGTGTCAAGGGCTCTATACTTTAGGGGACCCAATGCAACATCTAGAAGAGCCCTTAGTGAACTTTGAGGTGGGACCCCTCAGTGATGAATTTGAATTTTTGGTTGATACAGGAGCAGATAAGTCCTGTCTCAACAAAGTGCCAAAAGATATGGAAATTGGGAAAAAAATTTTGCGAAGTATTGGGTGCAGAAGGAAAACCATTTAGAGCATCAGTGACTGAAGATGTAAAAATAATGGTAAACTCAAGACAGTGTGAAGCCAATTTTATTTATCTGTCTAAATTAGAAAAAAGTTTGTTAGGGAGAGATCTGCAAGTTCATTTGGGGGTTGGGATTGTTCCAAGAGAAGGGAAGATGGTGGTATAAGTGATGAGGCTATCCCAAGGAGATGTTTCAGAGATAAACCCTGAAGTATGGGCTGAAGGGGGAAAAAGAGGCTTATTAGACATTCCACCCATAACCATAAAAATGCAAGATGATACTTCACCCATATGGGTTAAACAGTACCCGATTTCCCTAGAAGGAAAGAAGGGGCTTGCCTTAGTTATTGAACAACTATTGCAAGAAGGGATTTTAGAACCTTGCATGTCACCACATAATACCCCTACTGGCAGTTAAAAAGGCAGAAGGGAAATATAGGCTGGTACATCATCTGAGGGAGGTCAACAAAAGGACCATTGCCAGACACCCAACTATACGGCTTGTGCCCAACCCGTATAGTCTCCTAAGCCGAATTCCAAGGGAACATGCTTGGTTCACTGTCATAGATTTGAAGGATGCTTTCTGGGCGTGTCCTCTGGCAACAGAATGTAGAGATTGGTTTGCCTTTGAATGGGAGGACCCGAGTACAAAAAGGAGACAACAGCTAAGATGGACCCGATTGCCACAAGGGTTCACTGAGTCCCCTAACCTTTTTGGACAAGCTTTGGAGAGTTTGTTGGAACAATTTGTGCCTGAAGAAGAAGTGCAGATCCTGCAGTATGTTGATGACCTGATGGTCTCAGGAAAGGGAAAAGATCAGGCCAGATTAAGCTTTTGAATTTTCTAGGGGAGAAAGAACTAAAGGTTTCCCAGGAAAAATTGCAATTTGTGCAATTAGAAGTAACATACCTGGGGCACATAAGAGGGAGGGATATAAAAAGTTAAGCCCAGACAGAAATTCAGGTATTTTAGCTCTCTCAGCCCCAAAAACAAAACGAGATGTGAGAAAACTCCTGGGCCTGGTCGGATGTTGTAAGTTATGGTTAGATCAATACATGCAGAGTGTAAAATTTTTATACAATAAATTAGTGGATCCAGATCCCCTAATATGGACACCCAAAGATGACAACAATTAGAGAACCTAAAAGACAAATTGTCTTCGGTCCCAGTCCTGAGTTTACCAGACCTCAGGAAGGACTTTGACCTGTTTGTGAGTGCTGAAGGAGGCATAGCCTATGGTGTACTGACTCAGGAGTGGGGAGGCTGCAGGAAACCCGTGGCTTACATTTCCAAATTGTTAGATCCAGTGGCTAGAGGCTGGCCAGTGTGTATACAGGCAGTGGTAGCAACTGCAGTCCTGATAGAAGAGACCCAAAAATTGACTTTACAAGGAAAAATTAAAGTACATACTCCCCATGACCTTAAAGCGGTCCTGAGACAGAGGGCTCAGCAGTGGCTAACCAATACCAGAATATTAAAATATGAAATAATATTAATGAACACAGAGGACTTGGAATTTATCACATCCAATGCCCTCAATTCAGCACAATTCCTAATGGGAGAGCCTATAGAGAATTTGGAACATGACTGCCTCAAATTGGTTAATTTTCAAATGAAAGTAGGAGAAGATTTAGAAGATCAGCCCCTCCCAACTGGCAGAATCTTATTCACGGATGGCTCTTCAAAGGCAACAGAGGGAAAAAGAGCTTCAGGTTATGCCATTATAGATGGAGAAACATTACAGACTAGGGAAAAAGGGAAGTTACCCCCAGACTGGTCAGCCCAAAGTTGTGAAATATATGCTCTGAGAAGGGGCCTGGACTTACTGGAAGGCGACCGGGGAACCATTTATACAGACTTCCAATATGCATTTGGGATAGTTCACACATTTGGGAAAATATGGGAGGAGCGGGGGTATGTAAGTTCAAAAGGGAAAAGCTTAGCCCATGAGAACTTAGTCAGATCAGTATTAGAAGCTCTACAGAAACCCACAGATATAGCAGTGGTGCATATAAAAGGGCACCAAAGAGGAGACAGTCTTGAAGTTAAAGGAAATCAACTAGCCGATCGGATAGCAAAGGAAGCAGCTTTAGCACCAGGAGATCCAGTGAAAATTCTTAAAGCAGAAGCAGTACCTGAGGTAGGAGAAAGAAGAGAAGAACCTGTATTCAGTGAAAAAGAATTAGAAGCAATAAAAGACTTAAAGCTACACCAAGGGCAACGAGGAGAGTGGTAAACCTCAGATGGACGAGTGTTTTTGAATAAAGCACTGGCTCGAACAGTGCTAACAGAATTACATAAATTAACTCACTGGGGAGTCCAAGGGCTATGTGATCATTTCTTAAGGAATAACCTATGCATAGGTGTATATAGCCTAGCTAAGGCTATTACAAAGGGGTGTGTCATTTGTCAAAAGGTATACCAGAAAGTCATGGGAAAAGTAACACCCGGGGGGAGAGAATTAGCTGTAAGACCCTTCCAAAGCATACAGGTGGACTTCACTGAGATGCCCCTAGTGCAAGGATACAAATATTTACTGGTTATAGTTGATCATCTCACTCATTGGGTAGAAGCCTTCCCGACTAGAAGGGAGACAGCTCAAGTCGTAGCAAAAGTAATCCTGGAGAACATTATCCCTAGATATGGAATGGTGAACACCATAGATTCAGACCGAGGTCCACATTTTGTGTCCCAAACACTGTAAAATATAATTGGAGCTTTAGGAATAAAATGGAGATTGCATACTCCGTGGCACCCCCAGAGTTCTGGGAGAGGGGAGTGGATGAACAAAATCCTCAAAAATGTATTAACTAAATTGATTGAAGAAACAAAAATGAATTGGCTGAAGTGTTTGCCTCTAGCGCTTTTGCGCATCAGAACAAGACCTCGGTCTGATATAAGAATTTCACCTTATGAGATGATGTTCGGACTGCCATTCTTGTTAACTCACTATAGCACAAGAGACTATCTGGAAGGGGAGGAGGCTACCAGAAAGTATCTAGAGATAATTGGAAGAACTCTAGAAGGACTGAGGGAAAAGGGATACCTCCCCCAAACTTCCCCTCTGGACATGAAAGCACATAACATTAGTCCAGGGGATTGGGTTTTGATAAAATCATGGGATACGAGACCGTTAATGCCTAAATTTGAAGGCCCCTTTCAGGTACTCCTCATCACTACTTCAGCTGTGCGGACCAGAGAAAAAGGTTGGACTCACATTAGAAGAGTAAAAGGGCCAGTCTCACCCCCAGGTACAGGACCAGATTCGACATCAGCTTCTCTGTCTGGCATCAGACCTCTGGCATTGGACCGGACTCCACCCCATTCTCTCTCTCTCTGGCATTGGGCCAGAGTCCATATCACTCTCACCGTCTGGCATTGGACCGGACCCAACATCAATTTTTCCTTCTGGCATTGGGCCAGAGTCCACACCACTTTCACCTGCGGGCATGGGACGAGATCCAACCGGATCACAGGTTAAATCACGCAAGTATACTGTAATAAAAGGGCCAAAGGATTTAAAGTTGACTCTCAGAAGGAAGAGTCAAAAAGACTGAACTGTATGTGAGAAATAATTGGTATCTGAAGTCTAACATAGTTTAAAATGTTTCAAGACAATTCTGTGTGTAGAATATGTTTTTTGTAAAAAGTTTAAGACTGTAAATAAGTAATTCTGGTTAAGTTCCCCAAACTGATTCTAAAGACTCCAGGTTAATCCTCTACAGAGCACTCCCCCAAGAGAAACTAAAATTAGTAGGGAACAGACCAAGAGAGGTTTTTAACCAGAGAAGCGGGTAAAGAGACTCTAAAGGGTTTGGAGCTCCTTCAGGCAAGGCCGGCAAGGCCAGATGGGCAGGCTGTGCAAAGATGACCCATACTGGACTCTTGGAAAGGGTAGTAATGATGGCTCTAATTGCTGGAGGTGCTCTGGGGAGCCCAGGAGAGCCGTGCAGTGAGTGCTACCAACCCCTCTGTGAGGAGGAAGAAGTGAGCTCCTTGTCAAGAGTCTACATCAGTTCTAACCCTGATTGCATTAACCTCTCCCAATTGGTCCTTTATCAGAAAAATAAGAGAATGCATTGGGTAGCCCAGAATACTGCCACTTTTGGGCAGCCCCTCCTGGGAGAGTGCCCTATAAGGGAAGCCTGGGTGTGCTTTGAATGGGATGCTGCTGAAACAAGCTCAGTGGATCTAGTAAAAAGAAAAGAAATAGTAAAAACAGTTAGAAAGATGGTTTGTAACAAGTATTTATCAGTAAAGTACTCAGCTACCCAGTGGATCCCACCGGATCCAAATAAATTAGAGTCTGTTGAGAAAAAAAGAGACAAGTGTACCCACTATGAAGTATGTAAATGTTACGAGTGTACTGAAAAAGCGATGAACCCCTGTTGGAAAATGAAAGAACTGTGTAAATATAAAGAATGTCCAATAGAAAATGATAACGCATGTCAAGAGAGCCCAAAACACCTGGTTTTGATCTCTGGTACTATAGCACACACAAAATTGTCAGACTGGTCTGGCTGCTGCACTGCTGAAACAATAAAACCAGCTTTCTTCTTATTACCAAAAGAAACTGGATCAAGTTTAGGAGTTCCTGTATACAGTGATTTAAGAGAAACTAAACAAGATAAGCAAAATGTGATTGAAATTGGAAAAATCCAAAGTTGTAAATGCCAAATTCAGACCCCAATATCTATGCAAAACAAATTCATCAGGCTCCAAGCAGTATTAAAAATGAAGAATGCAATTATTAGAAACATTAGAAATGCAATTAAAAAAATAGCATGTGCAAATAACCAAGAACAAACTCCTACACTTGATTGCAGTTGGGGAGATAACCTATGGATTTTCAAAAAGGGTGGATGGGAAAATATAGTTTTTCTCATTGTGTGTGTACTTGGAGGATTGCTCTTTTTACTGTACTTGTTTCCCTATTTCAGTAAAATAGTAACCTTGGCCAGGCAAACCAACCTAAAAAACCCAAGAAAGGTAACAAAGTTAAGTAACCATGATTATCAGAGTGCTCAAGAGATTTATAATCAATACAAAAAATTAAATGTGAATTTCATGAGCCAAAAATTGTAATTTGATGCGAGCTTAAATTTAAGCTCAAGCAAAGAAAAAGAGGGAGGACTGTTATGAACAAAAAAAACCTGTCAATTTTTTTTGTGAAGAAAAAGTTACAAAAACTTTAGTCAGACCAAGGTTGCTGCTGAAATGCCAGCTGTTTTGTTGTGTTAAGTACGTGTCGTTCTTGCTAATGGTTCCTTTTGTATTAACAGTAAAGGTATGGGGGAACGCCCTGGGCAGGGACAGTGAGGAGGAGAGACGAAACCTGGGGGGGGACATGCAAATGAAACTGTAAAGACCAGCATGCCTTGGGAAGCTGCAGCCCCAAACGTGCAGAAAAGAGCCCCAAAACAACGGGCCAAAATGAAGCTGAGGAATTGGAGTGATGTCCAGGTGTGAGGAACAAGGTGCTGAGCCTGCAGAGACACTGAGGACCTCCGAAGCCTCTTGCCCTAACTGCGAGGAGTTCCTGCCAGGGTTGGTACCCTTCAGTCCCACCGGGAAAAGTACAAGGACTAGGGTCTATGCCGGAAACCAGCACCCCGTGAGGACGGAGACCCTCAGCTCTGCCCCAAGAGGACAAAGCTGCACATAGCCTCCTCCCGCGAGCCACCCGGGAGAGACCTGACGGAAGCTGCAGATCCGTTGAGCTACCCCACCCTGAGCTGATCATTTTTAATAAAGGCATTAAAAGGAGAAAAAGTCTCCTGCCCTGTTTATTTCAGGAGGCAAAGGTCAGCCAAGACTTCTCTATCATGGCTCCTTTTTGATGGGAGCAATCCTTGGACATAATATTGGAAGTGATACAAATGATCAAATCGGTAGCCAAATTTATGAAAAATTTAACAAATATTTATTAGATCAATAACAAGAATAGAAATTTTGAAGATAAAAAAGAAAAACCCCACAGCCAAGACAGCGTCAACCCCGGGTACAGGGGCTGGGTGACCTAGGGTTCTGGCTGACAGAGAGACAGCGTTTCCCCAGAGGTACACCCCGAGTGCTTCCAGTGGCCAGCTTATATACAGTTTATTCTGCCTGGGGCAGGGATGACCACATATTCCTTTGTGTCCCTTCACATGTAGAGTTGAATCCATACAGGTGTAGGAACAGACAAAGGCGAATCCGAAGATGCCAAAGAATGTCTGAGTGTCCAGGCAGAAGGTGCATTAACATGTAATAGAATGATACTAGTTCCTAGCACTGCGATGAAATCATGTCCAGGTACAGGTTGATGAAATCATGTCCAGGTGCAGGTCGTGTGAGCTCCTCGAGACATTCCATTCCAGGAAGGTCCAGATGCTATCTCCCAAGTGTAGGAGCCAGAGGAAATCCCCCATAATAGCCCGGGTTCGTCCCATTCATACGGTAACAGACCTGATATTATCTTAACACTGTCCAGGAGCTGGTTACAATAAGAATAGAACTCTGTTCCCAGCCAGAGTGGTCAGAAGCATAACTTTGGGTCTTTACAATATTTTATACACATATATATCTACTGCTATAGCCTGAATTATCTCTACCATATACTACAGAAATGTTATCTAATTTGGGTAATAGGTAAAATCCCTGGTCATATTCAATTAATTTCACTTGCAACTGAAAAGCATGTGTTATGTAGAATGCAGGTACTAAGTTACCATACTTATTAGCTTAAATAAAAGTGACTCTACCCTGTGGGTTGAACTTGTTAATATGTGAACCAAATTTGCTTCCTGCTGGCAGTGATTGCTCCTGCAATAAGGATAAGCTGTCCTTCGATGGTTAACTTGATCATCAGTGGGGGTGTGCAGGAATTATTACTGATATAATTCCTGGATAGAAAAAACAGTATGGGTCTCAGCAGCATTAGCCTGAACAGGTTACCCCTTAGTGGCTCAAGTTGTTTAATCACTCAGAATAATGACAAAATTCCTTTTTCCCACTTAGAATCTCTCTGTTCCATCTCTTTAAATGTGGTTGAGTTGAATAGTGAATATTTCTTTGGTCTTTCATGGTGTTAGGCCTTGACACACTTCAGGAGGAATCTCAACTTCTACTTTATGAAGTGCTTGTCCACTGCTGTTGTTGCTTCCCATGTTTTCAGAGGGGTCTCCTGCAATTTGAGTTGTCCTTCATGGGTAGGGTGCTCTCCTAATTTGAGCTATCAGTTCCACAAAGTTTAGTACACCTGTGATTGCAGATGTGGTATTGGTGTTCTACTGCCTATAATAAATCATAAGCCACAACTGTCTGACCACAGGGTATGATCCTTTAGGGGCCACGAACGGGTCTCTGGCGGTCGTATTGGTAGAAAGCTTCCATATTACACGTGACCTTTCCTTGAACGTTTTCCGTGAGCGTGCACTGTTACTTCTTGTTACATAACTTGACAAAAACCCCTCTATATTCCTCATTACCTGTTTTCCACTGGCTCCAGCTGTGCTTGCGATCCTCTGTGCATGCCTTTAAATCCTTTCAGCTTTTCTGCCAATTTTCTTTAAGCTCCATCCAGCACCTTCAGGGCAACTGAAAATTTCTCTTCTCCGTGTCATTTATCAGGAGCCCCAAAACCCTTCCAGGGACCCCCATTTCCCCAGAGGAACCTTGTGGGTTGGGAGGTTCAGAGGGCTGAGGGGATCACCGGGTAGTTTTGGGGGATCTTCAAGTGGTTTTGGGGGTCCCTGAATGGCCTTGGGGGTGGGGTCTCTGTCTCTGGACAGTTTTGAGGATCTCTGTGGGGTTCAGGGTTTCCCCATTTTTATGTCTACATTTTAAGGCAAAACCCCTTTAATTCCCTGTTTGCCATTGTCTCTCCTGGCTCCAGCTGGCTTTCTTCAGCTTTTTCAGTCATTTGGGCCAGAATTTCTCATTCCCTGGAATTCCCCGCTGGGACTTGGATCATTAATTTTGGGTAAAAAACATCTGGACTTGGTTTGTCCTTTACCCGGGGTCACAGTGTCAGGAAAATTAACCCACAAACACCAGAGGTTTATTTCCAAAAAGGAGACAGAGGAGTCCTGTAACTTTATTCAGATAAAGAGAGAGGTCATGGGCATTTCCCCTGGGGTCTGCTAAATTTTTGGAGCACACAGCTTTCTTTTTATCCTGATTTCCCTGCTGCATTTCCCTCTCTCTTTCCCTATTGTCTGGGGTGCTCGAGAGGCACAGTCTTCCTGAATCACCTAATAAAGACCCCCTTCCAATGTATACCCCCTCCTTTTTCTTTTCCTTTTGTCAATCAATGAAATTCCTATGGAATGTATGGTTCTTCCCATTTTTTCTTTTATCTCTTAGTATCCATTTCTGTTCATCAGCAGACACACAGTTTGTTTGTAAAGACAAATCCCTTATTATTTTCAATGGAGTCAGAGAACGTCATTGGAACAGTGATTTTTTGATTTCTACTCTGCCACGTCCTATGAGTTACAGGAGCCAGCTGCCAGTTCCCAAATTCTCTGGAACTGAGGATCACACTCCCCTGTCCCCTCCTCCCCACCTTGTATTGTGAAATTTTGCTGAATCTGCCCAAATCTGCATGGTTTGGCTGTGGCTGAGCCCCATTTGGGGATAAAAAGGGCAATCTAGGGACAAGTGCTCTGTATGTCTCTGCAGAGTCCCTGGAATTCTGGAGTTGACAGGCTGGTGAGTGGGACGGCTTCATTCCCTGTTTTAAATTTGTTTTCCTTATTCTTTGGGGACGGACAGAAATTGAGGAGGGGTTTTTTGCCCAAATTTCAGATTTTTTACCCTTTCTCCTCCCCAGTTTTATGGCTTTTGTCCCCTTATCCCCACAAGTTTCATAATTTTATTCCTTTTTCTTCAACAAATGTTGGATTGAAACACTTTCTGTGCCCAGATTTTTTATTTTTTGCCCATTTCCCCCCAAATCTCAGGGGTTTTTCCTTTTTGTGCACTTTCCCCCCCAAATTTCAGATTTTTTGCCCTCTTCATGCCCTGAATTTGGAAATTTTTTCCCCTTTTTTGAGGCTGAATTTAGAATTTGGGGGAACTTGAGTGAGATAAGGTGGAGGGCGGGTTGTCCCAGATTTTGAACACCATTTTGACCCAAACTGGGGGAATTTGGGGCAAATTTCTTTATTTCCATGAAGTTTTAGTGTGAATTGGGTGGAAATGGAGTATTGAGGTGGCATGAAGGTAAGGGATTGGTGGGCAAGGGCTGCACCAGCATTTTAACCTGAATTTTACACAAATCTAGGTGATTTTGGTTAAAATTTATCTTTTTTGGAATGTTTTGGGCAAATCTGATAGGAATGGGGAATTTGAAGTGGCCTTTGAGGGGGGATATCAGGGAGAGGGAGGATTGGCTCAATTGTTGAACTCCATTTTTACCCAAACTGCAGGGAATTTAGAGGGAAAAGCAAGCATTTTGACCCAAATTTGTGGGATTTGAGGCAAAATTCATAGTGTTTGGAAGGTTTTGGGGTGGATTTGGCGGCAACAGGGGCCAAAATAAGCTCCAAGGGATTCCATGGGGGAAAAAAAAGACATTTTGGGGGTTATTTGAGGGTTCTGGAGACATCTCTGGGCTTACAGGGATTTTTCCCATGAAATAGCAATTTTTAGTAATTTTGGGTTTTTTTCACAGCAGTAGCACAGGTTGGTCCTGGTGGCTTCTCCTTCCCTTCTATAGTAAGCAACATCCCAATTTTGCACACAAAATTCCCAGATTTCTTGAATTTGGACTTATTTACTTGAAATAAGAAAAGGAAATTCTGAATGCCTGGGGTGGTTTTTTTCCTGAAAATTCCCTTTTTTGTGTCTTCCCCAACAACCTCTCAGCCTCATATTTATTGGTTTTAACCAAAAAGTGTCCTTTTAAAATAATTTGTTTTAATCCAATAGCCTTTAGAATCTTCTTATTTTTCATGAAAACATCCCCTTTTTGTTCACTTTCTAAAGAAAAAAATGAAAATGCACTTTTTCTTCATTATTTGTGTTTACATTTTAGTTTTGGAGAGGAGGTTTTTTTGAGCTAAAATTCTAATTAGCTATTTTGATGTTTTTCCAGGAACAAAATTCACCGTTGATACACTGACTGCATTTTTGGTGGAGAAAAAAAAATTCTATTTTGGAAGGTTTTTTAATGAAAAAAGACCTTTTATTTGTTCTATTTTAATTAAAAAAAATCATTTTATGGGAAAAAAACCCTCTTATTCCTTATTTTCTTTAATTTTTCTTTAATTTTTCAAGCAAAACCTGTATCGACCCTACTTCTTATGTAGTTTTTTAAGAAAAAACACTTTTTTCCTCTTTTCCCCCTAATTTGCTTCTTATTTTTCTTCCTCTTTAAACAACTACATAAACTATGTTTTAAATTGGGGTTTTTAAGGAAAAATCCCTTTTACTCATTGTATTTTAGTTTTTAAAATCCTAATTCCATATTTCCCTGTTTATTTTTGTTCAAAACCATGCTTAAAAAAAAACACAAACCAAAAACCAACCCTGATTTATATTTTATTTAAGAAACACCCCTTTATTCCCATATTTTATTCCCAAATCTCATTATTCCTATTTTTCCTCCAAAAACCCAAATTCCATTTCTTTTAGAAAAAAAGCCAGAATTACCCTTTTTTACCTAACCCCCCAGTTGCCTAGTTCCTAAATTTAAAAAATCCTTATCACCCACTTTTCTACATATATATGTATGAAAGTTGAGTTTTAATCAATTGTATCATATTTTTGCAGGTTTTCCCCCAAGTAATTGGACCCTTCAATCAAAAGACCCCTAAACGTGGTTGCATTGGCCACGCCCCTGAGTCTTTCGAATCTTGCCCCCGTACTCTGCAGTTTCCATGTTTGTTATTTGTTATTAAAACATTTATTTTCTGGGCAAGACCATTGTTCCTGTCCCTTATTTTGCCAGCTTGCTCCAGCCAAGCTGAACAAGGGGTCACAGTGAGCCCACGACTGTGATGCTTCAGAGTGCCAAAATACTTCCTGTCCTGATGGTGGCCATGGGAAGGTCATCAGTGTCCTTAGCAGGTGTCCAGCACCCATCACCTTTGATGGGATGGCCTTCAATATCAATGGTACTTGCTCCTATGTCCTCACCCAGATCCGCACAAGTGACAATGTGACATCATTTATTGTCAGAATCCAGAAGGAGGCACGGCAGAAGGGGAAGGTCTCCAGGATCCAAGTGTTGTCTGTGGAAGTCTATGGGGTCACCTTGACCTTGAAACAAGGAAAAAGCGCAGATGTCATGGTAACGTGGCACTTTATGTTCCAAATCTCATGGGATCCCCCCAAACTGGGTTTCTTTATAGAAGGGATACCTCAGCCCATCTCCCACCCCAGTCCAACTTTTATTTCTAAGCAAGATCTGTAAATGCATTAAAACTTTGGTTGGAAGTTGTTTTCCCTAAATTTTTCGTTCTACCTCAATCAACCCCAAAACTCTGTTTCCTTGTGCAGCCCTCACCCCATCTCCAAGACTAATCCATTCTCATCCAAACCTTTTCTTCCAAGGGGGATCCACAAATCTGTCAGAATATTGTTTGGAAGGTGTTTCCCCCAAATGTTTGGTCCCACCTCCTCACTGGAGGACTCTTCCTTCTCTATCCCAGGTGGATTCCATCTCCCACCACCTCCCCACCATCCTGAGTGAGGGACAGGTCCAAGTCTACCCACATGGGACAGGTGTCCTGCTCCGCACTGACTTTGGCCTCATTGTCCACTACGACCTCATCCAGCACGTGATGGTCACGGTCCCCCAGACCTACATGGGGGCGCTTGTGTGGCCTCTGCGGCAACTACAATGGCCAAGGCAATGATGAGTTCCAGCTTTCCAGTGGCCAGCTGGCTCCAGATGCAACAGCCTTTGGATCTGCTTGGAAAACAACAGATACACCTTGCAATGACACCTGTCCCAAGGATGAGTGTCCCACCTGCGCAGAGGAGAAAGTGGCAGTCCTCCAAAAACCCAACTATTGTGGCCTACTCACGGCCCCTGAAGGTCCCTTTGGCTCCTGCCATCGCATCATTGACCCCATCCCGTATTCCCAATCCTGCATCCATGACCTCTGTATGATGGGAGGGGACACACATGTCCTGTGCCAGAGTATCCAGAGCTATGTCACTGCATGCCAAGGTGCTGGTGTCACCGTGGGGGCTTGGAGGACATCATCCTTCTGCCGTGAGTTTTGGAGGGTCCAGGGGCAAATGTCCCTCTTTGGAGTTGGGAAGATCTCCATGTGATACTGGAGTTTGGCGGGGCACAGGTGGGGAATGTTCCTTGTTTGGGTCTGGGTGACAGTGTTGACACACAGGACATGGGATGATGGTGATGGGATGAGTTTTAAGGTCCCTTCCAACCCAACTCAATACATGATTCCATGAAAATTCCAGCCCCCACCTGCCCAGCCAACAGCACCTACTCCCTTTGCACCAACACCTGTGCCAACATCTGCACCGGAAATACCACCACCTGTCCCCAAACCTGCATTGAGGGCTGCCAGTGCCACCAGGGGTCTGTCTGTGACAGACAGGGATACATTCCCAAGTAAAAGTGCAGGTACTTCAGGAATGGGGAACACCATAAGGCAGTTTTTCTGGCTTTCTTTCCGGTATTTTTAGGAATTTATGTCTTTTCTCTCTGCATTGTTTTCCTTCTTTTCTTGCTCTTTTATGTCCTCACCTATATTTTTTATGCCATTTTTAAATTTCTCTCATATTTCTCTGCATTTATCTCTCTTTTCATGGCATTTGCTTTTTTTCCTGGTTAATGGATTTACTATTTTAAATTAATTTTTCACCTTTCTCCCTTATTTTTGTGCATTTAGATATTTATTTCCTGCATTTTCCCAGCACTTTCCTCCGTTCCCCCCACTATTTTCATGTTGTCTCTTCCTTGCATTTTATTTCTTTTTTCCCCTATCTTTTGGCAGTTGCATACTTTTTTTTGCCTATATTTCTCCCTAATTTGTGCATTCCCATTTATTTTCCTGAATTTTCCCTATTTTTCCTGTATTTATGCTTTTCCCCTGCATTTTCCCCTACTTTTATGCCTTTATGTTTTTTCTTCCTGTATTTCCCCCTTTCCCACTATTTTTATGCATTTACATCCTTTTTCCTTGTATTTCATTCATTATTTTCCCTATTTTTCTGCACTTATGTTCTTTTTTCCTGAATATTTCTTTTTATCTCCTCTTTTCATGGATTTCCCTTTCTCCCTTATCCCTCTCCACAGCTCCATAGGATGCTTTTCTGGGATTGCTGTAAGTGCCATTGCACCTGTGTCCTTGGCCAGGGCCTTACCTGCCATGACCATGCTTGAAAATGGGGGGAAAGGGTGTTTTAGAGGGAGATCAGATCCAGGGATGACTGGGGGGTTGATTTGGTGGGGAAAATTGAAGCAGAGATGGAAGGAACAGAGTGCTATCTCTGGCACTAATGGTCAGGGATTGGGTAATTCTTCCCATGGTTTCTCCCATCTGGTGGCTTCTCCTATGGTTTCCTCCATGTTTTTTTACCCCATCCTATGATTTTTCCCATGGTTCTTCCATGGTTCTTCCCATTCCATGGCTTCTTCCATCTCATGATTTTTCCAATTCCATGATTCTTGCCCTGGTTTCTCCCATTCCATGGCTTCTGCTATGGACTTTTCTATGTTTTTTTCCTATCCCGTTTTTCTCATTGTTCTTCCCATGTTTTTTACCATAGTCTTTCCTATGGTTTTCCAGCCCAAGATTTCTCCCATGGTTAATTCCATGGTTGCTCCCATAGTTTCTTCTATCCCATGATTTTTCCCATTCTGTGGTCTTTATAATCTCATAGTTTTCTCTATCGTATGACTTCCCCTAATTTTTTCCCATCCTTTTGCCCAACCCATGGCTTCCCCCAATGTTTATCTCCTATTTCAACCAGCCCATGACTCATCCTGCTCTCCCTCCCCTCCCAGACCCCTGCAAGTCCCTGCACTGCCACCCCAAGGGGCGCTGCCGGCCCCGCGGTGCCCAATCCCGTTGTGTCCCAGCCCTGGTCACCACATGCTGGGCATGGGGTGATGCACACTTCCGAACCTTCGACAGCCTTGACTTTGACTTCCAAGGAACCTGCACCTACACCATGGCTGAAGCCCATGGGAATAACCGTGGGCTGATGCCCTTCAGGGTCCAGGCCAAGAACGACACCCGTGGTGGGATCCAATCTGTATCTTATGTTGTGGACGTTCTCAGAGAGAAACAGATAGTTTCCCAGGCATTGTCCTGGGGAAATTGTGAGAAGCTCAGAGAAAAGGATTAAAACAATTCTTATCTTGGTCTCTGCAACTGGTGTTTGTGAACATGTGGAACAAAGATGGTGTTGTTCCTAATTAACCAATGGGGTGATAGGTGTTATTAAGAACCAATCAGGTTCTAGGTGAATTATATCGGTTATAAAAACGTGAAGTTTTGTAATAAAGTGAGCTTTTATGCCTTCTGAAAATGCATGGAGTTGTGTTGCCTTCATTCCCGTTTCTGTCTCAACAGTGACACTACGTCTCCTTGGTCAATAATGATGTCTATGGACAATGCATCTCCTTCTGCCAGAATGAAGACAGAAGAGTCTGGGTGAGTTGGCTGGAACTGTGAGAATTTGGGCTTTTTCCCTGTCGGGTGAGGGAAGACTCCAGACACTCAATATGAGATCAGCAAGCTTCGTCTATTAAAGAGAGCATCAGACATTTATACAACAAGTAATGAGCTCATACATATTCTGTAACTTAAGCTGTCCATTGGCCACACCACAACATCAGCTCTTCCCCATTCCTTAGGGGTTACATCTCTCTTTACTCATGTCTCTTTCACCACTTGTTATCATACCCAGCTAGGCCTAAGGACACGCTATCTTGCAGGTGCAAAAACTTAAGATTAGCCACGGCCTTGTACATTTCCAATTCTTAGCTACTCTCCCAACATTTCCCAACCTTTTGCTTCATCCAGCTCTTCCCTACATCCATCTTCATCCAGCAGTGCCAATATTATTTGGGATAAATCAGTCAGGTTGGGAAGCTGATTGTTGAAATTTTGACATATTGTCCCTTTGGGAAGCAGGGTTTTGAGGATGAAGAGGAGACAAGAATCTTGACTCCATAATTAGAAGGTTTGATTTATTATATGATATATATGTTACATTAAGACTATACTACTAAGAGATAGAAGGAAGAAGTTCTCAGAAGGCTAGCTAAGAATAGAATAGAAAGAATGATAACAAAGGAGCTGGCTCCGACAGAGAGCGAGAGCCAGCTCTGTCATGACTGGTTAAGAAATCCAAACACCCATAGAAGGCCAATCACAGATGCACCTGTTGCATTCCACAGCAGCAGATAACAATTGTTTACATCTTGTCTCTGAGGCCTCTCGGTTTCTCAGGAGGGAAAAATCCTAAAGGAAGGATTTTTCACAAAAGATGTCTGCAACATCTCACCCTTTTAATTAATTAAATTAAAAAGAAAAAGTGTTTGTAATTTTCTCTGCTGGGCCCGTGCAGAGGAAAGCACAAACACCTGAGAGGCTATCTTTTGCCAATCCAAATCTCAATCAAGTGCTGATGTGGAATGAACAGGGAATTTCTTCACCTGTAGAACATAGGATTCTATCAAATCACTACAACAACCTTATAATATAAGAAAATGCAAAAAACAATGCAAAGAAATTCAAGTCCAAGCTGCTGAGTTTCAGGAAAAGTCCATGGACTCAAGATGTTCTTCTTTGCCATCTCTGGAAATCCCTTTTGTTCCTGAGACAGGCTTGCAGACTCCTGAAACAACAAACTGCTGAAGGAAAATCTATCAATAGTTATCAAACAGATTCAAAGAATTTGGAAAAGATTTCTAGAATGTCTTGCTGCCGGCTCTTTCACCCTTTTTTATTTAATTCAAAAAATTTTTTTTTTTTTTTTTTTTTTAGTCAGACAGAGCAGCAGCAACGCAAAGGGGCCAGAGAGAGGCCCTGGGGGGCCCTGGCCCATGTGGAAGGATCAGGAACCCCAAACCTGGCCCACAAAACGGTGGCCCAGGCCCAGAAGGGGGAAGCAGAACCCCAAATCCAGCAGGAGGCCGGGTGGTGGCCCCGGCCCGAGCAGCCAAACCAAACAGCCCAGGCCCAGCCCGCCAGGCAGGCTCTGCTTTCCCACAGCCTGGCACCACACTGCCGATGGAATGGCAGAACGGGTGGCCAAAGGTTTCCTGTCCCCAAAATCACTGTGGCTTGCCAGCAGTGAAGGGACAGAAGCTGTGGCAGGAATCCCCATCATGGTTGTTTCCCACAGCAGACAAGCCATGATCGCTGTTGGCTGTGCCCTCTGCAATGCAAACGGTGGTGCTCCCATCTGCCTCCCGGTATCACCCCCACCCCCTCCGGGCTGGGGACCAAAGGCAGAACTTTCGGGACCCACCTGCCCCCCGCCACCGGGGCGTGCGAGGGGCAGCAGAGAGACGCGCACCTCCCAAGGGGAAACCCCTGATCGAACAGCCCCCAAGCCCGCAAGAACTCCGATCTTAAAAACAGGCAGCCGGGCTGCCCCACAGCCAGCTGGCGGGCCATGCCCCCCACAAAAGGAGAGGCTGACGCCCTTCCCTGTCCCAGCTCCGCCCACAGGGCAGCCCGGGACAGCCCGAAGAACTCGGGGGAAAGTCTCGCTGGAAGCAGGGGTGATGGTGATGCTGCCGCTGCCGGGCCGGCTCGGCGCAGCCCCGAACCAGGGCAGCGCCCTGAGCCGGGCGGGCTCAGCGTCTTCTGCCCTGGCTCTGGGGTCGGCTGCGGAGATGCAGGCGCAGAAACCCGGCAGGATCGGCACGGGTGAGGGAGGAGGGAGGCGGTGGATGGTTGTTGCCCTAGCGACATCGGCACAGTCGCAGGAAGCAGCGGAGTCAGCGTGGAAGGCGGCGGTGCGGGCGCAGAAGCCGGGCGGAGCCGCGGGCGGACGTCCCCGGCAGGCGGCGGCGGGCGGGGTCCGGGAGGCGGCCCCATGGGCCCGGCAGGCGGGGTCTCAGGGACCAGTGCCGCCCCCCCTCCCTGAGCGGGCAGGGCCCAGGAGACCGGCCGGAGCGGGTGCCGGCAGGGCTGCCAGAGGCGGCTCCCCATCCCCCGGAGAGGAACGCGGGGGGGAAAAAAGCGGCATCTGAGCATGCTCCGAAGACGCAGAAAAAAAACTTTTTCGGCTCGGGACGAAACTTCGCCCCCCCCACTGCGGTTTGGGGGGCTGAGAAGCAGGCAATCGTCCCCCTCCAAAGGGTGGTCTCCCGGAGGGAACCGGGGGGAACGGAGCATTCCCCCTGCAGCGAGCAATCCAGGGAAAAACAGCTGCTCTCCGTTTCAAGACCTGAAAAAGCAGCCTGAAAGCTGGGTAGACCTTAGGACATCCAAACCCACGCTCCAAACAGAACTGGAAAATAGAGTCCATGCACTCCCATACGAACAGGTCGAGAGCATAGAGCACATTAGTAAAAAATCCAAAGAGCTTTGCCCATTGGAAAAACTCATAGAAATCTGTCTCCATCAGGAGAATTTCATCCTCTTGACCCCATTTTTGCCAGAGGGCAATAAGTTTCTCCTCTGAAGGGGAGAAATGAACCTCATCCCCCAAGGGAGAAGTCCTCCACATAAGCAGCCACAAATTACGATGGGCCACATTTTCAGGAGGGGAAAAACCCACAGTACCTTTACACAGTGTCCAACACTCTCTGGCCATCTGCATGGTCCTGGTAGGCTTTCCAGACATCATCCTGGAGGCTTTTCAGAAGGTTCTCTTTGTGGTCAGCCTTGCTGTGAACTCTGTCCAGATCAGGATCTTCAGTTCTTCAGCTCCTGGCTAGAATCCACTTCTGTGGTCGCTCGTGAAGCAACCATCAATGCCACATAGCCGGGATTTACCCAAATGTAGCAAATGCTCCTCTGGTGGTCTCACCAAGTGAGAAATGTCCTCCTCAGTCAAAGGTCCAATTGTGCATTTTTCAGTCGGGGTCACCAGTTATTGTCCCTTTGGGAAGCAGGGTTTTGAGGATGAAGAGGAGACAAGAATCTTGACTCCATAATTAGAAGGTTTGATTTATTATATGATATATATGTTACATTAAGACTATACTACTAAGAGATAGAAGGAAGAAGTTCTCAGAAGGCTAGCTAAGAATAGAATAGAAAGAATGATAACAAAGGAGCTGGCTCCGACAGAGAGCGAGAGCCAGCTCTGTCATGACTGGTTAAGAAATCCAAACACCCATAGAAGGCCAATCACAGATGCACCTGTTGCATTCCACAGCAGCAGATAACAATTGTTTACATCTTGTCTCTGAGGCCTCTCGGTTTCTCAGGAGGGAAAAATCCTAAAGGAAGGATTTTTCACAAAAGATGTCTGCAACATTGACATATTTTGGGAATAAAATGTTGGGATATGTCAGGAATAAAAAGTTGAGAAATGATTGGAACAAAATATGGGGAATAGAATATTTGAATATGTCAGGAACAGAATGTTGTGATAAGATTGGAATGGATGTTGGGATTTGTTGGAAGTAAAATGATGGTGTATGTCAGCAAAAAGGCAGGATATACCAGGAATAAGATGCTGGGATAAACTGGGATAAGATGTTGGTGTGTCTAGGGAATAAAATATTAGGATATTTCAGGAATAAAATGTTGGATTTCAGCAGAAACAAAAGACTATGGGGTGTTTGGATATTCTGGGAATTAAATATTGGGTCATAGTGGGAATAAAATATTGGGACATATCACTAGTAAAATATGGCAAGAATAAATTGGGATATTTGAGGTGTAAAATGTTGGGATATGATGAGATTTAGTTTTGGCATATGCTGGGAATAAAGAATTGGGATATGTGAGGAATAAAATATTAGGATACATTTGGAATAAAATATTGGTGTATGTTGAGAATAAAACATTGAGAGAACTGGGAATGTTGGGCCATTGGCAGGTGAATGGGGAGGTGATGCTGCTCCCTGTGCTCATGGCAGATGGAAAGGTGTGTACCACTGGGCTCTGTGTTGCTCTGGAGACAGATTTTGGTCTCCAGGTCTCCTATGACTGGAACTGGCACCTCCAGATAAACCTCTCCAGCAGCTACTTCTGCCATGTCTGCGGCCTCTGCAGGAATTTCAACCTCAAGCCCCTTGACAATGTCGCCAAGGCTGGTGATAACATCACTGCAATTGTCACATGGCTAAAAGCTGGAAAAGCACTGGCTCTGAATCTGACGATTTGTTGGGATTATTGTGATGGAGTATGCCCAGTGTGTGATGAGAAAAAGAAGGAGCTTTATGGCGGGAACCACTATTGTGGGATCATCAAAAAATCCTTCCAGGGGCCCTTCAGAGCATGTCATGACATAGTGAAGCCTCATGACTTCTATCGCAACTGCCTGTCTGACCTGTGTCTGAGCAATGGGGCGAGGTCAATCCTCTGCCAGGTGCTGGAGACCTACGCAGCAACGTGTCAGAAGCATGGGGCCATGGTCCATGACTGGAGGACACAATCAGGATGCTGTAAGGGCTGGGGTTTTCTTTGAGAAGGGAAGGAGCCAGAGTGGGGGAGGAGGGGAATGGAGTGGGATGCATCCTGGGTTGAAGCCTTCAAATCTCTCAGGTCATCCTTGGAAGTTCACCAGAACTTTCTCCTGGTGTTCCAGCTGCTTCTTGTGTCCCAGAACCCACCCCATCTTTCCAAGAATCCATCCTACATTTTCAAGATCTTTCCCACGTGTTCCAGGCCTGGAGAAAGGGAGATTCAGAGGTGACCTTATCACTCTCTACAACTTCCTGAAAGGTGGTTGTAATCAGGTGAGGGTTGGTCTCTTTCCCCAGGCAGCAACTGACAGAACCAAAGGACACAGTCTCATGCTGTGTCAAGGGAAATATAGGTTTATTATAAAAATTATAAATATAAATACAATAAAGCTAGAAATCTATGTATAGAAATATATCATAAATACTTAAAGATATATGTATAAATAAAAAATTCAGTATATGTAAGTATTAGCCATACATATGATATGTAATGTAAATTAAAGTTTATATTATTACATTATGATATATATATTTATAAATATAATACATCAATATAAACTATAAAGACAAATGTGAATATAATATGAAAAATATAAATGCAAAAATATTTAAATATAGTTTAAAAGAAAGGGCTTTTTTGGTTTGTATTTGGTTGGAGACAGGGGTTTTATTTGAAGTAATATGAATATGCATATTATTTTGATATAGTTCTAAATATAGAAATATACAATCAATATATAAAGATATGCAAGATATATATGGAAGTATTCAATATGAATAAATATAGGTAATAGGAAGAGATGTAATATAAAATATAAATAACACTATACATCAATATACATCTTAAATGAAAATGTGAATATGAATGTGAAATATATAAATTTTTAAAAATTTAAATACAGTTTAAAAGAAAGGGCCTTTTTTGGTTTTTATTTTGGTAGTGGCAGGGATTCTATTTTAAAAATATAAGCACTATAGAAATATAAATCTAAATATAGAAATATATAATCAATATATAAAGATATGTATAAAAATAGAAAGATATAAAAAGTAATAGGAGCAGATGGAATACAGAATATACATAACATTATACATCAATATACATTATACATATAAATGTGAATATAAATATTAAAAATGTAAAACTAAAATATATTTTAATATTATTTAAAAGAAAGGGTGGTTTTTTTGATTCTTATTGGGGTGGAGGAAGGGTTTGGTGGTTTATTTGTGTGGGTTATTTTGGGGCATGTATTTTAGAGGAGATTTTGGAGGGGATGGCACCTGTTCGTTTTTTCCTGCCTTCTCTGCCCGCAGCCCCAAGGTGTGCGGCAGCCCCTGGCTGAGGTGGGCGGCAGCGCTGCTGCCTTGTACTCAGACAGCAGTACTGCAGTCCTCCACTGATGCTGTGGCAAAAACGCCTCTCTCTGCCGAGGTCCTCAGCAGCCACCATCTTGGGAGTGGCTCAGCTGGGACTCGCTTGACCTTCCCAAGGCGAGAAAAAGGGTGGGAAACTTGAAGACCCCAGTCCATCTGCCTGCACGCAGCACCAATACGATTCCAGCATGATATTCTGTGGCATTTCCAGTACTGTAGACACAGGCTGTGAGCTCAACAGCGCCACAGGCACAAGTGTTTTTAGTGGGTACTGACAGGCATTGGAAAGATTGCGTCCCTCAGCTAAGGTCCTCAGCAGAAGCCGCCATGTTGGGACTGGCTCGGACGGAACTTAGTTGACCTTCTCAAGACAGCAGCAAAAAGAAAAGTGGGAAAATCGAGGACCCTGGTCCATCTAGTGCAATGCCTGCACGCCACCCCAATGCTGGCGCAGCTTCAGCAAAATTTTCTGTGGCATTTCCTGTACCATGGACATGGGCTGTGCCCTCAGCGGTGCCATAAGTGAGCGTGTTTTTGGTGGGTATCAACAGGCATCGGAAGGGATGCCTTCCTCAGCCGAGGTCCTCTCGTGACCGCGTTGTTGGGAGTGGCTCAGCCAGGACTCGGCTGACCTTCTCAAGATGGCAGCAGAAAGAGTGGGAAAATCGAAGACCCCAGTCTGTCTACTGCACTTCCTTCATGCCAACCCGACACTGGCATGGCCCCAGCAGGATTTTCTGTGGTGTTTCCTGTACCGTGGACAAGGGCTGTGGGCTCAGGGGCACAGCAGGTGGGCGGGTTTTGGGCAGGCGCTGACAGGCATCGACATAAACACCTCCCTCTGCCGAGGTCCTCTCGTGGCCGGCATCTTGGGAGTGGCCCATATATCTGCTGTGCCATGTGGGGCGCCTGTCCTGTCTCCTCTCATCCCGTCCCATCCCATCCTGTCCCCCTGCCTCCCTGCCATACAACTATAAATAAGCAAAACAAATATATAAATATGGAAATGGGAATATAAATGGTAGATATAAAAATTAAATAAAATAAATAAATATAAATAGATCATGCAACATAAATATTATATATTAAAATAAGATATTATAATGTTTAATATCCATTATATTTTTATGTAAAATACAGAAATATAGCTTATAAATGGGAACATCAACAATGTAGAAATAAAAATATAGAAATATATAATAAATGTATAGAGATATATAGAAAAAGATAAAATATAAATAAATACAAAATAATTGAGATAGATACATTTCATAATACCAATAATACTGTATATATATTATTATATTGTAATATGTTATGTGTAATGTATAATAGTACATCAATAGATTATAGGATTGATATATACAAAATTATAAATCTAAATATGAATAGAAATATGAAAAATAAAAATAAACAAATATTTAAATATGGTTTAAAATAATTTTTAAATTTTATTTTATTTTTATTGTGTTATAGGCAGTGATTTTATAAAAAATATAATTATTATAAAATTAGAAATCTAAATATAGAAATGTATCATAAATACATATATAAATATAAAATGTAAGTAAATATAAGTATTAGAAATAGATATAATATATAATAGAAATAATAAAGCATATATAATATTTTATTGTGATATATATAATATACATCTGTAAATATAATACATCAATAAAAACTGTAAATGTAAATATAAATATGAAAAATATAAATATAAAAATATTTAAATATTATTTAAATAATAGTGTTTTATAAAAAATTTGGTTATGGGCAGGGTTTTTCCCTTAAATAATAAAAATAATGATTAAATATATAAATCTAAATATAGAACTATATCATAAATATATAAATATACATAAAAATATAAAATGGAAATAAGTATGTCTTAGAAACTGACAAAATATATAATACAAATAATAATGTATTTATAATATTACATTATGATATGTATGCAGATAAATAAAATATGTCAATATAAAATACAAATGTCAATGTGAATATAATTATGAAAATTATAAATATGAAATATTTAATTATAGTTTTAAAGAAAGTGGTTTTTTTGTTCTTATTTGGTTAGAGGCAGGGTTTTTCTTTTAAAGAACATAAGTATTTTAGGAATATAAATCTAAATATAGAAACGTATAAAAATATATAATAAATATATATATGCAAGTATAGAATATGAATAAATATAAGTAATAGGAAGAGATATAATATAGAATAGAAATAACATTATACATCAATATACATTATAAATGTAAATGTGAAAATAAAGCTTAAAAGAAAGGATTTTTTTGGGGCGGGGGGTATTTGGTTAGTGGCAGGGTTTTTTTAATTTTCGTGCAGGGCTTTTTGGGGCATTTATTTTTGAGGATTTTTCGAAGCGCACCTGCTCCTTTTTGCCTCCCTTAAGGCGAACGGCGGCCCCCGGCTGTGGCCGGCGGCGGTGCTGCCGCCTTGTAGACAGAGAGCGGTACTGCAGCCTCCCCGACCCAGCGCCCTGCCCCTCGCCGCTGGGTGCCGAGGGGCGGGGGAAGGACGCGGCTGCCGAGCGAGGGAAGGGCGAGGGGCGGGAGCGAACGGCGAGCGGGGCGGTGTCTGTAAATAGAGGGGAGGGGTGAAGGAGATTCAGAGGTGCAAAGGGACACGATGGCTGAGATGAATGGCAGCAGCGGCGGCGGCCCGGCGCGGGCGGTGTTGGCGGGCGGCGGAGGTGCGGTCGCAGCGCTCTACGGGCCGGGGGCAGTGGGCGGGGGCAGGCAAGTGGCGTCCGAACAGGGCTGCACCGCCCCTCCCCGCCATCCCCCTCCAGTCCAGGGAAATGGAGGAAAACACAAAATCGTTGGGGCAGAACAGCCAGTGGAGGTGCCTGAACCGTCTCCCTCCCCGCAGGGCCAAAGTTGCCCACCGCCGGGAGCTGACAGGTACGCAGGACGGGCGGCGCCGGCACGCTTTGCCTCGCTATGTGCTGGTGCCGTGCTGCTGCGGGAGCAGAGATCGAGAGGTCCAAAGCCCTGAGCAGAGCGCTGGGAAATGGGAGGCGAGGAAGGCTTGGGCTAAGGATGGGTTGAAACGGGGCTGGCCGTTAGTGCACGGAGAGACATTTGTCATCCACGCCGCCAAAACGAACACCTGGTACATCCTAGGTCTTCCTTGTGTTTAATGTGTTTTTCTTTCATATTTATGTTATCACAAAAAGCAAGGACAGAGTAAATGGGACGGGACTGGTTCCCACTATTGCTGCATGGAGGCTTTTTACAGGCTTCTGTATTTGTTATCTTTTTTTCACTCCAGGCTTGGCTTTTCCCATCCTTTTCCCATGTCTGCTGCTGCTCCTGTACCCAGGAGGACTGGGTTCCTCAGCAGGGGTCTTAGGCGTTGGTATTAATTCTGTTTTTTCTGAAGGTGAATAGAAGTGTGCTATTGAAACAGCTCTTTTCTCTCCTAAAAAGCTTTCCATCTACGACCACCCATGCATCTATGTGTTTTAATCATGTAGCCAGAAGGTTTTTACTTTCTAAGCCAAAACCTGTAGCAGATGACTGCTTTGTGTCTATGAGAAGTGGCATTTGTGCTGGAGAGCTGCAGCTGGGAAGAAAAGATGGATTAAATGTGCTCTGGGGATGGATGGGCACGGGAGGAAACACTTGCACAGAAAGGCAAGTGATGATTCCAGAGGAAAAATGTGAGGCGATTGCTTCCTATCCGTGGGGGATTTCCTTTGAATGATTGATCAGAGAGTGTATGGAAGCAGAGAGCAGCTTCTGGCTATTTCTGCTCTGTAAACTTCTCTGTAGCTTCACAGGTCCATGCTGGAGAGTGGGAGAAAGGTCCCTGCTGGTTGCCGTGTCCTTGGTGGGCAGAGAGCTCTGACCTTGGCCAGATGGGCTGGTGAGTATTGAATCAATCCCTGCCTCCTCGTGAACAAGTTATTTTAAGGAGTCATCACGAGGGACCACTTTTAGCCAGCTTTAGTTCAGTTTCTTTTTCACAGGTTTCTATGTGTTTTGATCCTGACATCACCAAACCCTCAGGTTTGCTGAATTAGAGCTCTTACCTGTATGGCCCATGAAATGTCCTGGAAGCTGATTGGTGTCTTGGTGCTCCTGTTGTGATCATTTGGGCTGTGCTTTGGGCTTGTCTCCCTGGGCTCTTGCAGTTGCTGTATCTCTTGGATGCTGTGCAGGACGGAATCAGGCAGCCAAACCTCAGGTCCATGTTCTCCCTGACCCTCCCACGTTACTCGTGTGGCACAGCAGATCCTGAAGCCAGGTACTGGAACTTGCTGAGTGTGTCACTGCTGGGGTGAACAACAGACCCTTGCGAAGTGTTGATCTCCTCACCTGCTTATGCACTCTTGACTGAGCTTTTCGTTCTGGGGAAGAGAAGGGGAGGCTGGGCAGCAGTCGAGGGAGCCTTAGAGCAAAAGCCTTTTGCAGTTGCTGGGCTGTTCTCTCAGCTTGGAACACTGCACACTTGCTACAGTTTCAGGGTGGGCAGTACAGAGCATGGTCACACTATGAGGTTTTCTGACACTACAACACTCCCACTCCCTCTAAGAAATTTCCCTTTCAAGGACTATAATGGAACAAAAGCTATGAAAGAAATAAAATTCCAAGAGGGAAAATAGTCTGCAAAAAAAAAAAGTCCACGTGGGCCTGGATGCTGATCCCTATTGCTGGTCAGTGACAGCATCTGACAGGTCAGATTTCGAACTGCTTTATTTAACAGGAAACTGGTTTGTTCCTTCTTGTGAGTAGTATCGTTTTGCCCATGCAAAGCCACTCCAGATTTTTCAGCTAAGAAAAAAGGGAACTCTTTTAAAACATAGTCCTGGAGGTACCGAGCAACTTGGCTTGGTAATACTGTGGGGAAATAGAAAAATATCTGTTCTGATTTTTCTCTCATCTTTCTTCCACAGCTGTTTCTGTATTCCTGACTTCCCTTAACACTGGGGACACGTAGCTTGGAGCACATGGAGCTGGATATGTCACTTACCTGTCAGGTTGGTGTAGGTTACAAATTACAGGGTGACTTGGAAAATTGGAAACAAAGGGAAGAAACTGTTATGTCTCTTAGGAAAAAAATTGACTACACCAGGACATTAATTCAGGGGACTAACACTTCATCTTTAACATTCTTCTGTGCTTTGCCCTCATCACCGTGAGTGGTGAAAGCCTCCTGAGCAGTTCTCACACACACAGAAGGACTAGGTTGGAAGAGACCTTAAAGATCTTCGAGTCCAACCCATGCCCTAACACCTCAACTAAACTATGGGACTGAATGCCACATCCAATCATTTTTTAAGCACATCCAGGGATGGTGACTCCACTACCTCCCTGGGCAGACCATTCCGGAACTTTATCACCCTTTCTGTAAAAAACTTTTTCCTAATATCCAACCTATATTTCCCTTGACGCAGCTTTAGACTGTGTCCTCTGGTTCTGTCAGTGCTGCCTGGTGAAAGAGACCAACCCCCACCTGAGCACAGCCTCCTTTCAGGAAGCTGTGCAGAGTGCTAAGGTCACCTCTGAGTCTCCTTTTCCCCAGGCTAAACAGCCCCTGTTCTCTCAGTTGTTCCTCACAGGGCTTGTGTTCCAAGTCCATCACCAGCCCTGCTGCCCTTCTCTGGACATGCTCCAGCATCTCAACGTCCTTCCTAAACTGAGGGGCCATGGAGGCTGGGTGTAGAAAACTGTCAAGTTTTTCGGTTTCATAGGTATTGGTAAAGAACAGGAATTTGTCTCTAAATTCATTTGCAAAGAACCCCTCTATCTACTTATTTGTATACAGGAATGTAGGAAACTTTGACTAGAGACAGGTAGTAGTTTTGAAAATACTGCTGTAACGTTTTTATCTAGGAATGAACCAAGCACATGCCCTGAAACCATAAGAACAGCTGCAGGGGCTGAAGGGAATAGAAAGGGCTCTCTGGCACCTTCTGCCTCCATTCTCTGCCCATCCCCAAATCATGTCGCAGTCCCGGAAGAGACATTTGTCATTGAGACTGCCAAAATAAAGACCTGTAAAATCCTGGCTCTGCCTTGTGTTTAATGTGTTTTTACTTCATATTTATGTCATTACAGAAAACAAGGAAAGAAGAAATGTGACTGGCTCTCATTATTGCTGTGTGAAGCCTTTTTTTAAAGGCTGGTGTATTTATGTTCTCTTTTTCCACTCCAAGCTTGACTTTTCCCCTCCTTTTTCAAGGTCTGCTGCATTGGGTGTCCCAAGGAGGGCTGGGTTCCTCAGCAAGGGTCTTAGGAGTTGGTGCTGATTCTCCTTTTTCTAAAGGTGTGCTACCAAAATGACTCTTTTCTCCACTGGAAAGCTTTCCCTCAATGACCATCAATGCACATTTGTGTTTTAATCATGTAACCAGATGGACTAACTAACTAACACCCATAGTAGACTTCTGTTTGGTTTGTGTCTGTGAGAAGCAGGTTCTGTGCTGGGGAGAGAGCGGTGCTGTTGGAGAGTGACAACAGCACCAGGTGTGAGTGTGAGGATGATGGGGGCTCAGAGCAGCCCCAGATGTGAGCTGTGAGGATGATGTGGCTTGGAGCAGCCCCAGGTGTGAGTGTGAGGATGATGAGGGGCCGGCTCCTGCCTGGGGGAGGCTGTTTTAGGGGGAGGGTTTGCCTCTGCTCCCTTTTGTATGGAGCTGCTGAGTAGAGGGTTTATGGGGGGCTCCCGGGGCTGTCTCATGGTAGGACGGTGAGAGCTTCTCACAGCGTCTGGGGGGACACCTGGATGTGCAGAGCATTGTTTAAAGGAGGTGCCGAGGGACAAACCTTTGTGCTGGGAAGCAGCAACTGAACTGGTGAGCCCGTGTGGATTTGTAGCGTGGACTTTTCTCCTTTCCCTTTTCAATTTTATCTTTCCAATCCCTCCCCAGTGCCTCCAGAAAAAAAAAAAAAGAAAGAAAAAAGAAAAAGGTGTTATGAGAACGAAAGAAATGCAAAGAGAGGGAAGCAGCTCCTCTTCCATTATTGTCTGGGTTTGAACTGGGGAGGGGGAATCCCCCTCCCCTTGTGGTTTTACGGGTATTAATTGAAGGAATACGTGCTTTTCCCAGGGTGTCAAGGAATCCTTTTGTTCCATTTTACATGGAAAGGGAAAAATATTGTCGTCGTATTATGTGTTTGATTTGAGGTTAGCCGCCCCATTTTCGTCATCCTAAGGTTTAAATTGAGGGGACAGCCCTGTTTTCCCTCCTTTTAAAGGGTTTGAATTGACGTAAAAATCCCTCTTTCACAGTAATTTGAGGACAATCCACTTTTCTGCTATTATAGGGGATGAAATTGAAGGAGAGAATACATTTCTTTGCCCTTGTGTTGGTTGAAGTGAGGTGAGCACTTCACTGTGGCGTCAGTTTCGGGGCTCAATTGCAGGAACCTGCAGCTCTCGCAGCGATTGCAGGGCTGCAATAGGGCTGTGCCGCTGCATTTGAGGGCGCTTCTTGTGCCCGTGGCCGGGCCCGGAACGTTCCCGCTCGGGAGCGCTCCTGGCACGGCCCGGGCAGTTGCCGGGGTGGACGGGGAATTTGGCGCGGCAGTGGCGGAGCCGCGCCGGTGCGAGCCGTGCGGAGCCGAGGGGAGCCGCGCCGGGCCGGCAGAGGCGCTGCTGAGCTGGCCCGGGCGGTGCCGGCCGCTCAGTCCGCTCCGGGCGCGGGGCTCGGGCGCCGCCGGGGCCCCCCGGGCCCTGTGGCGGCCCCGCCGGGCAGGGGGGAGCGGGCGCGGGTCTCCGGGGCGGCGCCGCCCCTGCGGGCCGGAGGAAGCGCCGGAGGAGCCGCTTTCCTGCCGGGAGCCGCGCTCCGTCCGGGGCCGGCAGCGTGGGTTTTAATTTTTGAAAGTTCTTTTATGTCGTGGTTTTGAGGTGTTTTTTAGGAATTTATTGTATCGTTTTATTTTGCTTGCGGTTGGTGTATGATAGAGGATATGGGGTACTTCTTGAATGTTATGGTTCTTGGTTCAGGTGTTGATGATAAGGGTTTTTTGAATAGTGTTTTGTTGTAGGATTTTTTTTGGTAGGCTATTATGGTTTTAAAGGATATGTTTCTTAAAGATTTACAATGGTTTTTAGTAGAGGGTAGGTTTTTAATTCTGTTATGGTGGCTTTTATTAGCGTCAGTATGTAGTGTTTATTTCGGTGGGTTTGAGGTAGTGTCCTGTCGTTAATTGATGAGGTTTAAAAAATGTTTATAATTGCATTATTGTTTATTATATTATCGGGCTTTTATTTATTTGCTTTGTTTGATTGTAATGTATGTTTTATGGTTACAGATAATTTGGAAGATACTGTTTATTGTTTTGGTTTCATGTTTTTTTCTAGGTGGTATTTTTGTTTTGATGGCTTGAGGCTTTTTGGGTTTATTGAGTTAGGAACAGTTTTTTTTGTTGTTAATTTGTTTGTTGGGAGGTTTTTTTGTAGTTTGATGGATTTGGTTTTTTATTAGTTTTATTTTTTGGGACATGGGTATTTACATGGTGGAATTTTTTAGGCAGTTGTATTATTTGGGTAGTTATTTTTTATTTATTAGTGGTATCGATTTTTTTTATATCATTAATTTGTTTGATTTTTAAGTTAATTTTATGAAGTATTGTTTACTCTGAGTTAGTGTAGAGTTAGAGTTTTGGTTATTTTTTTAGCAACATTCAAGGTCTGTTGTATGGTTTGGAGTTTAGGAAGTTGGTTTATTTTTTTTAGTGGTTTTTGGGATTTGCTGTGTGGGTTTCTATAGGGTTGTTTTTAAATTTTGTTTCATTTTTGTGATGTGATAAGAATTGTTAGCAAAAAGTGTGGTGTGGTTTCTTTTTGCTGGTAGTTGGTTGTATCGTGGAGTTTTTTTAGTTTGTGTTATTTGTTTTTGGGGTTTTTTGTTAGTTAGAAATTCAAGTTTTTATTTTGGGCTTAATTTGTAATTGTCTTTATGGTTTCATGGTGATTTAGATTTTTGATATGGGTATGCTGTATGATGAGAGTAATTTGTTTTATGTGGTATTGATGGCAGGGTAGAGGAGGTTTTTGAATAGAATATGTATTTTAATCATGGTAGTTGGGATGGTAGGAGGAGTTGTGTTTTAGTGTTTGTTTTTGAGGTAGTTTGGAATTTTCTTATAGGTTGGGGTTTTTTTGTTGGCTGGTGGAGCTATTTTTTCATTATATTGGTGGAAATGTGATGCTGTTTCTTTTGGTATTTTATTTTTAGGAATTGGATTTTTTCATTAGTGTCCTAGGGTGATGCATGTATCCCCAGTCGTGTGTTCTGTTTATGCTGGATATTATGTTCTATGTCTTCAAGACTGGCTCTGAAGAGTGAAGGTTTGTTTTGTTTTATCAGGCTGCTCACTCCCCCACACGGTCGGCATAACACAGAGATGGGGACAGTACATAGGGCTGCTTTCGTGTTTTGCTCCTGCTCCCACTTTGCTCTTGTTTTTGCTTCGGCTCATTAGTTAGTTTAGCTAGGCAGTCCAAATTTTCCCTGGACTGTTTTTCCTTTCAGTTTCTTAGAACCACTTGAACCTGCTCTGGACTGGGACCTGGGAAACACCGAGAGTTTGCACCTTATGGCTGCAGCAGCTACCCCAGCGCCGGAGGGACTGATAACAGAGCGACCACCCCCAAGAGAGACTTCCAGACTTTGTCATCTTTTTCAGAGTGGTGAAAGAGTGCTGTCATCTGGTATTGTTAATTTGTGTGCTGGGGGGTGCTTTGCCTGATAAATGAAGAGGTTCTTTCCACTTCTCTCTGAGGAATCCTTCCCAAACCTGTTGGGGGCGGAGGGGCCGTGTGGGTTTGCTTTCTGGAGGGGCCCCCTTTGGAGGTTTTCTCCCAAATTTGCCCTAAACCAGGACAAGTAGGCTTTTTGATTTTGCTTTTTTTGATGGTAAAGTTGTTTTTAGGAGAATTTGGATGAGTTTTAAAATATTTTTGTTACACTTTTTATTTAATGTTGTTGGTTTATTGTAGATGTTTTGGAGTGTTTTTTTCAGTTTAATTTGGATGAATTTGTGGTAGGTGGTAGGACTGTGTTTTTATTTTTGGGGTACTTGGTTATAGGTTTGTTTTATTTTTTTTAAGTGAAGGCAGATCGAGGTTTGTATTTGGTTGTTAGAGGAATGGCAAATAATGTATTGGTATAGTTAATAGTGGCATGTTATTTTGTTGTTTTGGATTTTAGTTTGTATTGGAGTTTTAATAAGTTTGGTACAGTGGTGTATTCATGGTGGAGTTGTTTCAGGTATGATAAAGTTAATTTTTATTTGTTTTAGATTTGTGTATCATTTACATGGGATTATTGAAGGGTGAGTAGGTTTTGTTGATTACTTTATGCTGTTTTAGTTTATGGAGCATTTTCTGGATGGGAGTTACAGTATTTTGACTTGTTTGGTGTTGCTGGTGGTGTATTGTTGAGATGGTAATGGTATTTGTGGGGTTGTTTTTAAAGAAGTTTTATTGTGGATGGTCCTAGATAGTTGAGGTCAGGTGTTTAGTTGTTTTATGTTTTTTGACTTTATAGTAGTTATTTTAAATATTTATTTGAGTTTCTTGGGATTTTGAAATACTTGTTTTGGAGGAAGTTCATGTTTAGACTGTATGAATCTTTGGGGTCAAAAAAGAATTTAAAAATTTTATTTTTAGTGAGGTTTTTTTAGATTTTATTACCGTTAAATTTTTGATATTTGTGTTAGGTTAGTAATAGAAATAGGTTTTGGTGTATATGTTGTGATGAGGGTAGCGTGTACTGCGTACTGATATTCACTAAGGTTTTATATTTTTGTGGTTCTGATGTGTTAGGTTAATGAATTTATATAGTTTACAAGACATGCAATATTTTGTTTTTATTTGGTTAGAGGCAGGGCTTTTTTAGCCTTAAGGGTTTTTTTGGCATAGGGTTTAGAGGTTTTATTAAGTAGATTGGACATGGGGCCTTTTAAATTGTATTTGGTACTTTGGTAATTTTTAAGCTTAAAGGTCTTACATATACCTTCAAGCTGGTACCACACTGTCTGCCGGTGCAAGTGGCCGCAAAGAGATATAATTTTCATTGGAAAAATAAGTAATTTCCCCAGGGCTTTGTGTATCAGGTCTGAGGTGGCAGTTGGGGCTCTAAGGACTTGCAGGGTCCTAGTTTCTGGCAGGTTTAGTTTTGGCAAAATGCAGAAAAGTTTGCAGATTTCTAGCTTGGCACCACAATGTCTGGCAGTGTGAGTGGCCACAAACAGAGGCCCTGTACTGTGGGAAAAAGAAGTCATTCCCCATACCAGGGTCTGGGTATCAGCACAGAGGTGGTACTTGGGGCTCTAAGGACTTGCATGGTCCTAGTCACACTGGCAGCTTATGTTTGTAGAAATCCAGCACAATTTTCAAATTTTATGGTTGGTACCCCATTATTGCCAGAGGGAGAGGCTGCAAATGGAGGCCATTTTCCATGGGAAAAAGAAGTCATTTCCCCAGGGTCTAGGTATCAGCTTAAAGGTAGCTTCTGGGGTTCTAAGAACTTGCAGGGTCCTAGTTGCTGGCAGCTTTAGTTTTGGAGAAATCCAGCAAAGTTTGCAAATTTCTAGCTTGGCACTGCACTGTCGGTCAGTGCAAGGTGCGGAGGTTCAGGGACATCACACCATAACCAACATGATCCAGTGAAGCCAAATTTATTATCCCTAAAAAGACTATATTTATTATAAATCTCTACTGTCCATGCGTCTCTAGCAAATACACGATTGGTTAATCCTAGCTGTTCACACATCTAAATTAAGATGCTGATTTGATCACCTAATTTTTCACGCATCTTGCTGTGGTTGTCTGGCCCACCCACGACTCACTTTTTTCTTACTTTCCCAAGCTTGCTGACAAACTTGCTGAGTCCTGATGATTCTTCTTCTTGTATCTCTTTCAAGGATATACTGACCCCATTTTCTGAATATGTCCATTATTCATTGTTTGTGAACGTGACCATTGTCCATTAGTACAAGCAGGCTGGATTGTGCATTGGCTGAATATGGCCATTGTCTAGCAAGAACTCCTCAATCTGCAAAAACCTCTCAACCTCTTACTAGACTTAACAATTTTGCAACCTGTCAATCAGTGACCTTTGCAACTAAAGTCAGACCTTCAGCATTTCTCATAAAAAGAGTAGAATGTCCTCAGAAGAAAACTTTGCTGCATACTCTGTACGACTGAAGAATAGATGATCATGAGTTAGCATCACAATCATTTAAGCACAGACCCTATACTTTAGCAGGGAAAAAATTAAACTAAGAGCAATTTTATGCAACAACAAATCTGAGAAACAAAACAACTAGGATCTTCCAAACGGTTCCCTGCAGTAGAAATGTACTTGTATGAATACAGAAGATAAAAGATGTGGTTTTGAAAGGCTATATCCTTGCTAAGCTAAATTGGATCTCATCTTGTAGATGAAAGATCAAGAAGCTCAAAGTGGAGCTAGAGAGACATGTCCAGATAATGAGATACAGCAAAGCATTTTTCAAGATAATTAAACATTCTTGTGGACTGAGCAGTTAGGTTAAATCTGCCACACCCATTCACTTTCAGGGACTGAATTGTGGCGTGCTAAACAGTATCTGCAACTGTGCAAAGTAAAAGAGATCCATCCAAATTGTTTGGTTAGTGTGAGCACTCTCGATTGTAAAACACTTCATAAGCTATAAATCAGTCTTAGGAACAAAATGAAATAAAGCTGTTATACCATGTTGGAGTGGGAAAACATGTTCAAAATATTTTTTCTTTGTTTTCTTCTTTTTTCTTTTCTCTTTTTTTTTTAATTCCACATTATGTGATCCATAATTTCAATCATTCTGGATTGCTTTCAACAGATGAACGCAGCATAGCAGTTTTATTACAGGCTCTTGCCTCTTATATGCTTCATTACAGATTTGGAAATAATTAGTGGTTTTTTATCTCTTTTCCCAGAGACAACTTTTAAAGGACTACTTAACCCCTAAAAATCATAATTTCTCTGGTTTCTCCAAGTTTTTTTAGAAAGTTGTTTTGGTTTTGTTTTGGTTTGTTGTTTTGTTTGGTTGGTTTTTTTAATTGCATCATTCTTAATGTCTTCAGACCTACTACAAGAAGAAGGTAAAAATAAATCTTATTTTAAAGAGACTGTTAAAGCTAATGAACTTCCAGTCTTGGTATTTGTATGTTTCTAAATCCTTTTAATTCCAAGGTTGCCTTCCTGAATCCTCAGTTTAATTAGAAAACATTGTGTTTATAAAACAGACCCAGTTCAATTGCTTCTGCAAATTCACCTTCATTTTATAGGATTGTACTTCAAGAAATCTTGTCTCATTCAAACATTGAAAATATAGATTTGACATCATATGTGACCCTTCCATCTGTCTGAACTGTATTTCATTGTGTGAGTTTCTCAGTTGCTTCAAATAAGGACAGAATCTTTTCAATTCGCATAGCATGTTATTTGGAGATCTCCTGTCTGCTTTCTTCCCTTGCTTTAATAGGAAGACAAGGGAAATACATTCTGAATGTTATCTTTTAGAGTCTACTTTTACCTACCTAATAAAGCCTTTTATCTTGGCCTTATTATCATGCCAGGCTGCTCAGGAACTCTGTCTCCAGGGGGACCGGGTGCCCGATGCAAGGCTCAGGCCAAATAGCCGCGGGTCCCAGCCCAAGCAAGCTCAGTAGTGATTAGCTCTCTAGTGGTATCAGCTCTCTTAGATATTCAGCTCTGCTTGCTGGGTAGTGGTGCCCTTGGCTGAGGCTGCAGCAGATGGAGAGAGAGGAGAAGAAGTCGAAGCTGGCTGGTTCCACAGAGATGGTTTATTGGGGATATCTGTGAAGGGTCTCTGCTCTTCTTCTAACTTATGGGGGTACAGTATGCTGCTTTTAAAGGCTTGGCAAGCATCCAAACTTAGCCAATGGCAAGACGTTAGGGGTGTCCCTAAATAACCAATAGCTAAGGGTTACAATGGTATTGCCTTAAATGGTTAAAGAGATAGGTTGCAGGTCGGGGGGTCAGAAGGACAGGATATTCTTTGCTGCCTCAGCATTCAGTTCTCCAGGGAGCTTTTCCTATTACTATGGGGTTTGCTACACCTACCAGTGTGCTTATATGGACTAGAACCAATTTCAGCTTGAAAGAAGGTGTTGTCACAATCCGCTCATACCACAGGGGGTGGTGATGGTTCATTAACTGATCTCAGAGTGCAAGAGACAACATGGAAAGGGGATTGCAGTATCATTCAAAACAAATGCACCTTTATAGAATGGCCATAGCAAATGCGTGAAGGGAATTAGGGAGAGGAAAAGAATAGAAAAGATGGGGAGAAAGAGAGAGGGAGTATAGCTACCAAACCTGGAGAGACGCAGTCCTCATAGTCCAGCTGATAGAGTTTGCCTAGTCACATCGGGAAGATCTCAAAGTCCTGGTTAACTCAAGGTTCTCTTATAGTCCATTGCTGAGGGGGGAAACAGATCTTGAAATGGCTGAGGAGGAACAGATACAATCAAGAAGAAGTCTATTGAAATTGCTGAGGGGGAAAACTGTATTGAAGATGCGTACAGACAGGCCATGTTCTCAGCAGGATATGTCAATGTCAGCAGTGAGTGGGACCCACTGTTTCAGGACTGCTTTCTATGGGAAACCAGTCTAGGTCCAGTGAACACATCTGTAGGCAACACTTAGCAGGCATCCTGCTTCAGTCAGGACAGCACCCCTGCATCAGAATTACAGGGGTCTCAGTCTCAGTCCTTGGCAGGGGGGCTTCAATCTCCATCCCTCACAGTGGTAGTGGAGCAGATGAAGGATTTTCCATAGGGGGGCTACCAAAGTTCCCCCAGCAAGTTCATCTGGCCAAGAGGTGGGAAAATTCCTGGCCTATTGTTGCGAAGCAGGTGTAAGCATAAAGGGCGTGTCACCCCTTGGCAGGCCCTGCTAGAAGCAGTCACTGTAGACACAGAGGTGAACAATCACTTGGCAGGCCAGAATTCTGCTCAGGGGCCTCAGGATTTTTAGTGTTCATCTACCACTGGCAGGCCAGAATTCCCATCAGGGTCTTTAGGGTCCCGATGTCTGTCCTGGGAATGGTCGTGAGGCAAATGAGGGGAACTTCAGACTGTCTTTCACATGTATCAGAAAATCTATTTACTGAAATGGCCAAAAAGAATGTATAACATTTAGAATTGAGGGGGAAAAGAAAACCAAACTCAAACTGTTGGAGCAATATCCTTCTAGAGAATGCCATGTATCTATGAAAAATACAAAATCTTCTATTTTCAAACGCACCTACAAATCACCATTTTGCATATTTGTTGTTGTCTTAAAGCTCTGGCACATACCTGATTCCTTTTTGAGCTAGTTCAGCTCAGTAATCTGGTAAGAAAGCAGCTAAAAATAAATAGAAAAACCTATGGGGAACAGGATGCCTTTAGCCATGTTGTAGGGAAGCATTAGGTCAGCCTTCTGTGTTGTAGAAATATGTCTGTCGTATATGAAAATCAATGCATAGCACTCTTATTTTGAACTTTCTTATTGCTACTGGGTTTCTGAATGATTAAGATGGTTTCAAACCAAACAACACCCAGCCCTCTAAGCTACTTCCCAAACTATTGCAATGGAATAACTTGATCAGGTGAAGAGCTTGCTATGCAAAAGCTGAATATGATGTCAAGAATGCTTTGTTGTGGATTACCATTGTTTGGGATCATTTATCCCTTACCCTTCCATGTAGGTATAGGAAAAAATTAAGTAGCCACAAGGCTTTTACAGCTGTTCTTGTATTTTGGGATAGTAAGGACTTAAGGTAGTAAACAAAACTGTGGTGAGTTTTACTATTGACTTTATCGCTGTTTCACTTTGAATTAACTGCTTTGCATTTCAGCTTCCCCATCAGTATAATGAGAAGAATAATATCTTCCTTCCTGCCCAAAAGATGTTGAATTATGCCTGTGATGTCACGGATTTAAAAATGAAAAACATTGTGATTGAAAGGAAGTATTGGCATGCCACAAGGTAACTGTAGTGAGCTGTATTTCCTCCTCAGCTTCACTGTGATAGTAGAATTTTAATTAGCAGTTCCAAAACTTTGTCTTAGCATAGTCTGGTGACATATCTCAGTAAAGCAGTGTCCTAGGGTGACTTTATGATTCTTGTATCCCCAGTCATCTGTTAATGCTGGATATTATATTCTCTGCCTTCAGGACTGGTTCCGAGAGCAAAGGTGGGGAGAAGAAGAAGCATGGAGTTTGTTATCAGAGGCTGCACTCACTCTTCTAAAAGCAACACTGCTCCACATTCTGTGCTGCACTTTGTTGTCCAGGAACTGACTGAGCAGAACAGAGTCTTCCTTTGCTTTTCAGTTGGTTTAGCTGACTGAGGCAGAGTTTTCCCTGGACTGTCTTTTTTTCTTTCCCTTTTCTTGGAACTGTTCAAACCTGCTCCGGACTGGGACCTGGGGAGCACTGAGAGCTTGCACTTTGTGGCCGATGGGGGCCTACTCTGGGCAGCAGCCTTCCCCAGTGCCAGAGGGATTGATAACAGAGTGAGCATTCACAGGAGAGACTTTCGGAATTTGTCGCCTCTTCAGAGCGGCGATTGAGTTTTGTCATCTGTTATTGTTCATTTTTTGTGCTGGGGAGTGGTTTGCCTGTTAAATAAACAGGTTTTTTCTACTTCTCTCACAGGAAATTTTTCCCAAACCAGTTGAGGGGAGGGGCCGTGTGGGTGGGCTTTCGGGGGGGAACCCCTGAGACATAAACTTTAAGGAATTTAGAGATTTTAGAGGAGCTGAGGTTTAAGTTAGAGATAAGCCTTATTAGAGTTTATCAAAATAAATAGGTAGGCCTTGATGAAGTTAAGAGTTAGTAGTTAACTAATAATTGATTGCTTGTGAACATAATGTTTGGTTAGCTGGGTTTATAATGAAGAATATAGAAACTGATAAATAGCTTTTAGGAACATAAGACAATTGTAGGCCTCCTCTGTTCTGAAACCAATTGAAAATGGGGAGTGGGAGTTCTACCAATGGGTTAATTTGTCATACTTGCATTGAAAATGTAGAAAGTTCAGAACAAGGAAGACTTCATTTACTTCCTCATTTTGGGACCCCTCCCCATGAAAAGGACCACCGACTCATTTTGAGGAACAAACTACGCATGCTTAGTAGCTTTTGAACTGATTACCATACTGTCATGGTTTGACTCTGGCACAATGCCAGTGCCCCCATGAAAATATCCTCTCCCTGGTGTCTGCTGTGAGATGTGACCGGGAATAAGCAAAGCAGGCTCCTACTTAGTAAGGAAAAAAACTTTATTCACTACACTACATAGGAAAAAAAAGGAAAGGGGGAAAAAAACACACACAAGGAAAATGGAAACTTTACAAGTACATCTCCTCCTCCCACCAAATTCCCCATACAATACATCTCTTGGTCCAGCACCACCCTTTAGAATACTCAGTCTTCAGTTCATTAAGAGGAGGAGTCCTTCTTGTGTGCCATGGGCTTCTGGTCACGTATTGCCGCCCAGATTTGTCATCGTGACCCCTTCCTCCCATGCTCAGTGCTCTCACCGCTGAACATGGACCAGAGCTACTTCGAGGGTTGTCTTTTAAGGATTCGTCATCCCACTCCGAAAAGGCACAGTTTCAACTTTGGGACACCTTGTCCCCCCCCATATTTTTTGCACCCCCTGGAGCCTGGGGGTTCTCAAACTGCCCTCCTAACTCTGGGACACGGTTCCCCCTGAAAGCAGTCTTTGTATCACAAGGAACAGTCCATGGCTATACAAAAAGCGTCCAGCAAGAATGCTACTCCAAGATCTCTTTCGCCCAGGGCTCTCTCCCTTGCTCAGACCTTCAACTCTTGCTCAGTTCCCTGTTCATTCTTCACTCCATCTCCTCTCCAGGAAAGGTCAATACTCTGCAAAGTTTTCATTGTCCAAAAAAAGGGTTAAAAGCTCCTACAAGCAGTTGGACTCCTTCTCAGTGCAAACATCCCCCTTTCTCCACAGGCTGGGCAGTGCTGGCAGCACATGATATCAAATTTCAAGGTAACAGTTCAGTCCCAAGCACCACAGGCACCGGCTCTCTCTCTCTCTGTCTCTGGAGGGGGGGAAGTAGGGGTGGGGGGTGGGCTGCCCAATGCCTCTTGGTGTTCCTCCACCCTTCCATCTTCAAGGCCTCTCTACCCCCCCATCTCTGCATCTCTGTCCGGGCCCAGGCCTACCATGGCTGCTCCCCTCCCCCGCCCAGCAGCAGCAGCTGGACGGAGGAGTCAGATCCGACCTCTCCCGGCGAAGTCCCAAGAGAGCTTCCCAGGGGAGAGCTCTGCTTTTAACCCCTGTGTGCTCTCAGAGGCGTATCCAAATCTCAGTGGTCAATTCAGGTGTCAATACCAAACCTGAGCATCCAATTGGGCTGACCACAAAATCCCAGAAATCCACTTCCTGTCAAACCACGACACATACAAAGTGGGGAATGGGATGTACCAAAATTACGAATATGTATTTGTATTTTGGGTATTCAATACCTGTATAGATAAAAGGACTCTGTAATCACCTGTAAATCACAGTGTGTATTTGGGAGCTATCCCGCATGCTGCCCGGCGTTGCAATAAACGTACACTTTCTAACTTTAAACAGTTAGAGAGTCTTTGTCCGTCACAGTTGGATATCAGTACTAGATCAATATTTTTAATAAATCACCCCTTCTTGAGGTTTGCTGCCAAATTTGCCCTAAACCAGGACAAGCAGGATGTGCAACTTAGAGAATGATGGAATCACTTTGGTTGGAAAAGACCTTTAAGAACATTGAGTCTAAATGTAATTAGCAAATACAACCATCAAAAAATGTTTTGCTGTCTGAAGACAACATGGTTTATCTGGTAAGCTTTGCAAGTATTTGTGTCATCACAAGCATGCATGTCCAATGCATTAGATGGGTATATAATCAGAAAGCTGTGCAAATCAACAGAATGATTCTCAGAGTAGGACATTGGCATGTTTCATCCTTTTTCCCAACTTCTTCCAATGAATTATTTTTATAAGGTAATGATTGGAATTGTTACTCTTTTGACGGTTCTTACTGTATTACTGACATTTTTGGCATAGGAAGGCCGAATGGGTTAATTCACCTAGTTTTTCAGATAAAGACCAAGATTTAGTGTTGCTTAAGCTGGAGGCAGAAATATTTAAATCCTCCAGCCTCCTTCTTAGCACCTAGTTTCTATTACAAAATCAGTGCACAATCTTGTCC
>JALJVW010000243.1:7330010-7409690 GCA_024865655.1 Emberiza elegans | reverse complement strand
ACAGAAAGAAATTGAAAGAAGGATGAGGGAGAAGGAGGCACAGCTGCCTTTTGAGGCAGCTGACACAAGGACAGTTGGCCTCATGAGCGAACAAGAAAAAACCAAATGAAACTTCACAGCAATCTCATCAACAACTTAGTGGACAAATGTGCAAACCCATTTGTTCATTTCTTATGTGTATAACATATATATAGAGATGTTCTTCATTCTGACAGAATTTTCAGGTAGCAAGCTAGTGTATGCACCTGGAACCAATGGTGTATTGGAAATGGCCAACATGCAGAACACGCTTCATCCTGAACACTACCATAGCAGAATCACAGAATCATAGAATGGCTGGGGTTGAAAAAGACCTTAAAGGCCATCTAGTTCCAACCCTCTGTCATGGGCAGGGACACCTTTTACTTGCCCAGGTTGCTCAGAGCCCCATCCAGCTTGGCCTTGAACACCAGGCTGGGGTGTCCATAACTTTCTGGGCAAACTGTGCCAGTGCTCCTCACCACTCTCACAGGGAAGAATTTCTTCCTAGTATCTATTTTCAACCTGCCATCTTTCAGTTTGAAGACATTGCCCATTGTCCTGTATCCACAGTTCCTAATGAAGAGTCCCTCTCCGACTTCCCTTCAGATACCGGAAGGTGTTGTGAGGTCTCCATGCAACCTTCTCTTCACCAGGCTAAACAGCCCTAATTCTCTCAGCCTGTGGGAGGTGCTCTACTCCTGAATACTGAACCGCAGTATTGAACGATGATTTTTTTTAATCTTTTGAAGGCATTTTGGTTTTCAGCCTTAAATTAGGCTGAAGCTTTGATTTGTGGGTATTGCTAGTGATCAACAGAAATCACTGCCCTGGCTTGCCTTTCCTACAGCTCCTTTATGTGGAAGACCTGGTGCAAACATCACAGCTGGTGAGATAGTGGGCACACCATAATTCTGACAGATCTTTGCACAGTAAACATAGAGGAGGATTAAATATTGAAATGCAGATGATAGAAGCTGCCCAATGGACTCTGCTGGTGGAAATCAAATACTAGTCTAGTATTTTGAATCCAGATAATGCCTCCCAATGAGGCCAGAGAGGATTGTTTGGCTTTGAATCTGAGCATGTGGACAGTAGTGTATGGTCCACAGGTGTAAAACAGTGTCGATACTACTCCTTTTATTCATTAATGGCTCAGAGACTGAAAAGGCAGCTACAAAATGGTAAATGCATTCCTACAGATTCAAAAATTGTTGCTATTAATGTGCATCTCCACCATAAGAACAGATTGTTAGAACTAAAATACAGATGGGAATTTTATAGTTTCTCAGAAATGAAGCAGGAATTGGCCAATGGGCCTTAACAGTAGCTACAAGTATTTCAGCGCAAGGCATCTATCTCAGAAGTATTTTAACCTTACAGTACTTTTCTGTATTGCACCTTAATCTCAAGGAAGCATTAAAAAAAAAGGAAAAAAGAAAAAAGAAAAAAAAATATTACATTGTCAGCGATAGAGAGAGACAAGGAGACTGACTCAGTGATCAGAATCCAATTTTATTGTGGGATACAAATGCTTATATACTATTTCAGGGAGACTAGTAATGTGTACTACAATGATTAGGTTAAAATCACATACACAAACTTATGCATGTAACAATATCTCTTGTTTGCAGAGTTTAATGGGATTTTCCTTTTCCAGTAAACCCATTTGATTTAATCTTCTTGCAATCTAGGTCTAATTTTCAAAGTTCCATTTGCTTTTGCCAAGGCATCCTGTTACCAAATCTCTTATGTTAACCAGGTCCAAAGTCCATCATCTGTCTTGTGTCCCCCTACATATCAACATCTCCCCCTTTCCTTTTGACCAAAAATACTCTTTTAATGGCCTTAATAATTAATCTCTACACACAGTGAAAGGTATTGTATGGTTAATACAATTATTATCAAAATTACCAAATACATACCTATCCTAAAAGGAATCTTAGTTAAAAACCCCAGCCACTAAAAGTCTCAGTCTTGATCTTTATAAACTAAAAACATTCCTGATGGCAGCTGCATTACTGGATTTAGAAAGGCTGCCAGAAGTGTAATTGTACCAAAAGTTTTGATTCTTATACACAGGGTGATAGGTAGAAACATTTTTAGACTGATTCCTTCCCATGTATTTAAAATTAGCACAAAAATCTAATTTCATGGAACCCAGAAATTCTGATTCTTGGGGTTCCACCAATGGTGTTTCTCATTATTAACATGAAGGTACTATCAAAGCAAAACCATATTTAACATAATAACAAACTTACACTAAATAAAAATAAATCAGATAGTAGATACAATTAGTAGCACATGAAAAATAGAATGGTGATTTACAACAATGCCTTATCAATTTCTTTAATATTGTACTATTACTTAGAGTCTGTAGTAACCGGCAAGCTTTATTTTTTAATGTGAGGGCTTGGAAAATCATTCCCGGGTAAGAGTTCCAACTTTATCTTAAAAAGAAGTTTAGCTGTTATAGGTCTAAATTTGGTAAGTCAAAATTATTTGAAAATTATTTTGGTGCAGAAAATTTTCTCTACTAGTTAAAGCCAGGACTTGGCCAAGGTCCAGGCTTTTAACTGGAAGAGTCTTTTTAATATATTTAAGAAACATCTTAGTAATAGTAGTTAGAAAAAATAATATATGTCTTATAAATAGTTATACAAAAATAAGGGAAGGTTTGTAAAGTAGCTGGCTTTCTCATTTATCATTAGTTAGGCAATGGTACCATAGACAAATAGCAAATGAATAAAGTAATGCTTGTTATAAAAAGTCAGTGAATTCACAGCACAAAATTAACAGCATAATCAGTGTTACTTAATATATCAGTAGAAATTGTCTTAAGAAATTGAGGTTATATTTTCTTAGACATATAAGACATTAAAGCAAAAAAGTAAAAGAAAGCATTAAATAACTCAACTGATTACAGTCATAATATGGAGAGTCATTCTTCAGTACTACTAATAAAAAATAAAATAGGAAAATTGTTTCTATTTCTATAGCAAAATAGCATTATCTTGTAATTTAAATGAGCAAATTTTTGACAAAAAATTCATTCAGACTTTATGTCATTCATATGTATAGTAAAGCAGTTATAACTCAAATAGGGATACTTCAACAAAACTTAAAATCAACTTCACAAAAACTTAATAAAGTATCTCTAAAAGAATTTAAAGTTAACCTTACTGAGACTAAACAAAAATCAATGTTAACAAGAATTAACTTATTTAACTCTATTATTACAAAAAGGTTACTGAAAATTTGTCTAAAAACAGTTAAACATCAGAGTAAACAACATGCAAGTAAACAACTGTACTGAAATCTTTACAATAAAATTACTTTGTTAGAACTATGGAGTAAAAAGCAAGCACTTAACAAAGCTGACAGTGGAATTAAGTCTCAAAAACTCAGTACAGATAAAGTTCGAGGTTTGTCTTGAATGTGAACTAAAGAATCTTGAATTAATGACTTATCTAATTCCTCTCAGGTAACGATGTAGTTTTGCTATGTTACTAATATGTAAAAAGACACCACCTCTATAACAACACCTTTGACTTTTTCTAGTAACAATCCTATTAAAAATCACAAATCACAAGTTAGAAGGTGAATCTCAACACTGGCTGGTGCCAGGAAGGTGGGGCTGCACCCCCTGCAGCAGCTTTAAAGATTGCTTGTAGGACAGATTTAAGTTTGGCTTAATAAGAGTAATGGGATATAAGCATTGAAGGCTAAAACAAAAAGAGATTTCGTTATATAGTACTAAATGGCTGTACCAAAAAATTCACAACAAAAGACATTGTTAAAAAAAAAAGACAAGTAACTGGAAATTTGACCAGGGCTAGGTGTCCTTCAGGGCTTTAGATCTGTATGAACTGTGGCTTTTGATAGCTGGGCTGCTCCTTCCAATGCTTGAAAGTGCCTGGGGCACTTCAGCCAGGGACCACTGGGGGTATGTCGAGTGTCCCAAATGACTCCTGCACAAAATCTGAATGCATAAAAATTCCCCAGTGTGTTAACACATCCCTCCCCCGCAAAACCAGGGGGACAGACATCACAAAAAGTTTAACTGTGGTGATCTGCCCATCAGGCCTGTAGGAGCGAGGGTGGTCACACGGTTGTGACGGACGGAGAAGAGAGATCTCTGAATCCAGGTTGTGGGTTTTAGGGTTTATTGCAAAGGGCGTGGGTGCAGGGCCCTGCTGGGAGCTGCCAGCCGGCAGTTCAGAGCAGGTCCAAGAGAAGAGAGAGTTAGAGAGGATAAAAAGTTAGAGTAAGAACTAAGAGGTAAGAGATAGAAAGAGATACGGACTGTCCAGGTACCCTTTTCTGGCACGAGCCCAAAAAGGGACCCTCGCTAACAAAGGATTAACCCTTAAAAGCAATAGCCTATTGCATATTCATACACTTCATACATGATGCATAAATTCCATTCAAATACAGGATTTTATCTGGTCAGTGTCAGCTTTTTCCTTGAGTCCTAAGGCGCCTGGAAGGCGGAGGAAAGTTTATTTCTTCTGATAAGAGGGCAATAAATTCTTTTCCTCTGGAAGATTTGGGTGTCCTGTGGCTGCTATCTACTGCAGCATCTTTTACATCTTATTAAAACTTATTTAGTAAGGGATCTCAAAGGCTGCTTTCATTTCAATCTCGCTTATGGCTTTTATATTCTCAAAATCTTTTGCCAGGCAATCATATTTATAAGGCTTTCTTGTTTCATCCTGCCCAACAAGGCCCTCTTATTTGCACTGACTGTGGGCTTTGCAGACTTTCGCTCCTTCCACCCATGCCGGAGAGTCCCTGAGTCGTTAATGGCCACTCATTGGGCTATTGTTTCATTGAGATAACATTCACAGTCCTGTATTAATGAGTCTTGTTAGGAGCGTGCCTGCCTTTCAGAGTCACTTCGCATTGGCATGTTGGATGCTCAGATGTAATACGTTGTGTCCATAAAATCTCTGGGACCCCTGTGGAACCAAAATTCTCCTCCCTCTGTTCAGTTATTGGGGATGAAGATGGGGGTGCTGCTGTGGAAAATATGTGTTGGGCTATATGGCTCCCTGCCGGGACGACACAGGGTGTCTGAGGAGTCCAAGCCATGATCTTTATTTCCCGAAGGGAATTGGAATCTCTAGCCCCAGGGAGAACAAACAAACAAAGTATGCATACGCTGTCCAGGTGGTCCGAAAACTCCTGTGGGAATCAAATGAACAGATGAATCAAGCAACGTTATTGTGTTGGAGGTTGCCAGGTCCATTCCTGTCCTGGGGTGGCTGGTCGGTGACAGTCCAGTCAGGGCTGCCTGTGGTCCAGCGAAGGCTGCTTGGGGAGACTGGGCTGAGGCTTGTGGCAGTCCCTCCAAGGCATCAGCTGGGGCATCTGTGTCTCACACAGTGCCACTTAGTGCTTCTGCTCCGGTTTCCCAATATTGGACGCCCTTCAAAATCATATTTGGACCAACATTGATTACAGCAGCGAGGGCAAATACCGGGAGTTTTGGATCTGGCCTCCCCCTTTTCAAAACAGTTCTTTTTCAAATGCTGAGATTGCTCGCAAGTTTGGGGGTCCCCTTCCTTAAGAGCATTTTTCTTTAGTTGTATCCATTTTTCACGAGGGTCAGGGAGGAATGGATCAGTCTCATAATCTGAGTCTATCGGCCCTGGATCGAAGGGGTCCCCCTCCCTGCTAGAGCTGCAGTCAGTGATACAAACTGCTAATGATCATGAGAAAGGATGCCTCCCCCTCCTTTGTCTGGGCAGGGTTGATGGCTGCGGCCGCTCTTCAGTATCAGAGGTGCCAGTTTCAAGCGTGCAGGGAGAGTCAGAGTTAGGAGAGACAGAGTGGGATAGGGGGCTGGCAGCATCCAGCCATTCTTGCTTTTTCAACATCTTAAAAAGTATTCTCCAGGATGGAAATAAAAATGACTTAAGATCGTCCTTTAGGATGGGTGTCACCCTGGTTTTTTAAGATTTTCGAAGCCTTCTGATGTTGACATTCTTGTAGTGAACTTTCTCACACACTTTCTGTAAATAACTCATTGTTTTGCATTCCTTTATGGAGGAGGAGAGAGTTGATGGACTGTTGGTTAAACCAGTGTCATTGGAGAGGTGTCACTGTCACCCTCCAATCCACTGTCACCTTTGTAAAACGATAAATGTTGGAGTCAGAAAATAAACTTCCTTTTTTCTTCTTCACCTTGAGAGCGGAGGTGTGCGTGTGTTCTTTCGTGTCCTACAGCGACATCTGGTGACCACCGAGTGTATTACAGCCTAGGCTACGACACAGACCGCGGAGTTTTGGTGAGGTCGTGTTTTCCCCTTTGGTGCTTTGCTTACTGTTCTTGGGGTGATGGCGACCTCTGTGCCTTTCGAGGACGATTTCCTTGTTTTGGATCTCTGGAAGTCTCTCCTGGAGTGGAAACAGGTTTCTGTTTCCGGAGTGATCTTGAGAGATTGTTTCTCTGGGCCCGGGAGCAAGGGTTCTTTCTGGTCCCTGCGAAGGCGTTTTCCAGGCAGGAATGGTCTCTCGTGGGGGACCGCCTCATGGAGGCCCTCCTCGATGACTGTACTGTAGACGTGGCATCGCTGCTGATGCAGTGGAAGAGATGTGAGGCGGTTTGGCAGGGTTCCGGTTCTTGTACCCTTCGGAGTTCCCAGGGGAGCCCTTCTGTCTCGGACGTGGGTGAAGGGGAGTTTGAGTTTCTGTCCGACGTGGTATCCCCTTCTCTGCCCCGGGACAGTGTGCTGGGGGGTGGTGGTTGCCCCCCCGGGGTGAACCGGGCTCCTGGCCAGCTGGTCCCGGGTATGGGGGCTCTGTGGAGTCGGCGGTCCGTCCTCGCCCCACCCCGCCCTGCGCGGGTGGCGGAGTGGGGGACGGGTTGCCCTCTCTTTGTGCCTTCCCGGCCTTTGAGGGTCAGGATTCGCCTCCGCCTGGGTCTGGTTCAGCGACGACTCTGTGTCCGAACTGCGGTGTGTCCGTCACGTTCCCCCCGAGCGCGACGGGGGCGGGTTCTCCCATCCCCGAGTCGGACTCCTCAGCGCGGGGCGTGACTTCGCCCGTCTCTGAGCCTGCACTGTCTGTTGGGCATGCGCAGTCGGTGGAGACAGCCGCGGGCGAGGCATCGCCCGTCTCTGGGCCTGTGCAGCCTGCTGGGCATGCGCAGTCGGTGAAAGCAGCCGGGGGCGGGGCGTCGGTCGGCGCTCCGCCCAGCCCCACTCCGGTGGGCGGGCAGCCCGTCCCTCTCCCAATTGGGGGCGGGGCGTCGGTCGGTGTTCTGTCCGGCCCCGCTCCGGGGGGCGGGCAGCCCTCTCCGCTCCGCTCGGTGGGGGCGGTGCCCTCTGTGGAGTCGTGTGGATTAGGGTGAACGCTCATAGGGGGCCTGCCTGGCTCCCTTGTGCCGCCCCGCAGTGACACGGCTCCGCGGGCTGTGCCGCTTTCGGCATTCCACCCCTCTCCCGCGTCGGGGGCAGGGGGCCCCGCGCCGGTTTCGTCCCGGCCCGCGCCTGATTTGCGGGCCGTGCCAGCACCTGCGTCCACCCGCCCTGCCGGGGCTGCAGCGCAGCAGGGTGCTGGGGTGTTTACCTTTAGCGCAACTGCTGACATGGCCGGCGGCAGGCCAGTGGGCGCCCCGAGCGTTTTTGGCGTGAGGCCAAAACCAAAACCGACGAGATGAATGAGCCTGCCTCCTCACAGCATCTGCAGGGTCAGGGGGTGGACTCCTTTGGCTCTGCCGGTGCTGCAGGGGGCGCGGGGACGGGTGGTGTTGACCTGGCTCCCAGTCAGTCATCCCCTCTTGTCCCTGTGGGGCCTAGGGACCGGGACACAGCAGGTGCGGTGGCTTTGCCAGGGGCTCCCCAGGCTTTCCCTGTGCTCAGGGGCGTTGCTCAGAACACCTATGAGCCCGTTTCATATAAGCTGGAGAAGGAACTACGTGAGGCAGTTGCTCAGCATGGTTTGGGGTCTGATGAAGTTATGCAGACTCTCTGCAGGATTGCTTCGGATGTGTTGACACCTTATGATCTCTGTTGTGTAGCACATTCTCTTTTTGACCCTGTGCAGTTTGGTGTTTTTGAGACCAAGCGGGCTCGCTTGGAAGCCCAAGTGGTGGTGCAGAATGCTGTGCTGGCACCACAGGACCCCAGGTGTGGGGTTGTTGCTGACATGCTGATGGGGACAGGGCGTTATGACAATGTTCAGGGGCAGATTGGATTCGATCCCCTTGTGCTTGACCAGTGCCACACGCTGGGCATGGCAGTGATTGTTCAGACCCTGGAAATGGCTGCTCTGAAGCAGCAGTTTTCGACCATTGTAAAGGGGGATGATGAGCCTTTCATGATATTTGTGGCAAGGCTGACTGCATCCGTGGAGAGGCAGGTGCCTGATCCTGTGGCAAGGAGCATTACAATTGCAAACCTTGTCAGGTGCAATTGCAATGCTGCTTGTAGGAAGGTCAGAGTGGCTATGCCTGGTGTTCCTACCATCTGGGAGATGGCAGAGGCCTGTGCGGACATCATCCCCCAGGTCAGAAGCTGGCTGCCGTGGCTGCTGCCATGCAGCCGGTCTGGGCGTCGCCACAGGGCAGGCAGCCACAGCAGGGGACTGCGCAGGCTGGCAAAAAGCGGGGGAAGAAAGCGCAGAAGGTCAAATTCCCCATGTTCTTGTGCGGTCAGTGTGGTAGGCTGAATCACATGTCCAGCATGTGCAAGGCAACTGTTCATGTTAATGGCCAGGCCTTACTGGGCTCGGGAAACGTCAAGCGGAGTGCGCAGCTCGGGGGGCGCGCTCGGACGCAAGCTTCTCTCCAGACCCCGGAGCCAATGGAGGTCTCCTTTGCCGGCTTACAGCCAGCACCCGTGGATCAGCAGGCATGGATGTCTGCACCACAGCAACAGTTGTCTTAGACTCTTCTGAGATACGCAAGGTTCCCCTGGATGCCTTTGGTCCTTTGGGTGGGGGCATGAGTGCTCTCCTTATGGGGAGGTCTAGTGCCACCCTTCAGGGCATCATTGTTCACCTGGGGCTCATTGATGCGGATTTTACAGGGCAGATTTGTGCCATGTCTCCACACCCACCCCCCCGTCACGATCCCGAAAGGGATGCGACTTGCTCAACTTGTGCCTTTTAAGTCCTCTCTTCGCAGGACGGCTGACCAGTCACGTGGGGCTGGTGGCTTTGGATCTACTGGGCCGCCTCAAGTTCACTGGACCGGTGTTCTGACCAAGGACCATCCTGAGATGCTGTGTACCCTGTCTGTTCCTGGCGCAACGCCGTCGGAAATCCACCTCCGCGGGCTTCTCGACAGCGGTGCTGATGTCACGGTTCTCTCCCTTGCTGCATGGCCCCTGGAGTGGCCTTTGGATCTGGTGGGGACATCTGTCCCGGGCCTGGGAGGGACGGCGCAATGCTACGTGAGCCAGCAGCCTGTGCTGGTCGTGAACCCGGAGGGACAGATGGCCTGGGTTAGGCCTCATGTTCCTTCTACTCCTGCCAACCTCTGGGGGAGGGGTGTTCTGTCTGTCTGGGGGATGCACATCGGGACAGATTTTTGATGGGGGCCACTGCAGTGAAGGGCGCAGGGTGTCCTACGCCTCCTATACGGTGGCTGGTGGACAAACCTGTTTGGGAAAAGCAGTGGCCCCTCCCTCAAGATAACTTGGACGCCCTTCAGAATCTGGTGCAGGAGCTGTTGGACCAGGGTCATCTGGAGCCTTCTACCAATCCCTGGAACATTCATGTCTTCTGCATCAAAAAGAAATCTGGAAAATGCAGGTTGTTGCAAGACCTCCGAAAGGTCAATGCCGTGATGGAAAGCATGGGGACGTTGCAAGCAGGCATGCCGTCACCTACCATGCTTCCCGCAGACTGGCCGGTCCTCATTGTGGATCTGAAGGATTGTTTCTTTACAATCCCTTTGCATCCTAATGACAGACCAAAGTTTGCCTTCTCGGTGCCAGCGATTAACGAGGCTGAGCCCGCACAGAGATATCAATGGAGGACATTGCCTGAGGGCATGAGCAATTCCCCTGCCATATGCCAGTGGTATGTGGCCCGTGCCTTGTCTGGAGTTCGCAAGCAGTCTCCTGATGCACATCTGTATCATTATATGGACAACATTTTGGTGGCCGTGTCCACCCAGGATGAGCTGCTGAGGATTCAGCCTCGGTTGCTCAATGCTTTGCATGCTCATGGACTGCAGGTGGCTCCAGAAAAGGTTCAACAATAACCACCTTGGAAGTACTTGGGGGTCAAAATTCTGGAACGGACGATCTGTCACCAGGAGGTGCAATTTGTGCGTCCCGTGAAGACGTTGAATGATGCTCAGAAATTGGTAGGCATCATCACTTGATTGCCTCCATACTTGGGACTGACCGATGCACAGCTATCTCCTCTGTATGATTTGTTGAAAGGAGACTCTGATCTAAAGTCACCTCGCACATTGACCCCTGAGGCGCATAAGGCATTGGAGGTGGTTCAGCAGGCTGTTTCGGCTTGCCAGGTTTATCACATTGATCCCTCCGTTGATGTCACTGTGTTTGTCACCACTCCAGATTCGTATCCCACAGGCATCATTGGCCAATGGAGTGACAAATGGTCTGATCCCTTGCACATTCTGGAATGGGTTTTCCTGCCCCATCAGCCACGGAAGACGGCAACTGCGTTGTTTGAGCTGATTGCTCACTTGATACTCAAATGCCGGCAACGGTGTTTGCAATTGATGGGTGCGGATCCTGCAAAGATCATACTCCCAGTGTCACGGGAGGATTTTGACTGGAGCTTTGCAAACAGTGTGTCCCTGCAGAGTGCTCTGGAAAATTTTTCAGGGCAGATCTCTTATCATCTGCCCAGCCATAGGCTACTGCATATGGCGAAATGCACGCAGATCTCTTTGCGGCCCAAACATAGCCAGGACCCCGTGCAAGGATCCACCATCTTCACTGACGGTTCAGGAAGGACAGGAAAGGCCATTGTTACCTGGAGGGACAGATCTGAGTGGCAGGTTCTGGTAGGCCATGAGGAGGGGTCAGCCCAGTTGGTTGAACCGAGGGCTGCTGTCATGGCATTTGAGAACCTTTCAACTTGGTCACAGATTCTGCCTATGTGGCTGATATCACACAGCGGTTGGGTCATTCGGTTTTGAAGGAGGTCAGTAATCCTGCCTTGTTTCATTTACTGAAGACCTTGTGGTGTGCCATTCAGGCTCGGGTTCATCCATTCTATGTTCTGCATGTGAGGAGTCACACCAATTTGCCAGGCTTTATAGTGGAAGGTAACGCGAGGGCTGACAAGTTGGCTAACCCAGCGTGGGTAGCGCCTCAGCCTGATACAATCGCGCAGGCCAAGGCACCAAAATGCACATACCCTGCAGAAGCAGTTTCACCTGACGCCAACTGAGGCTCGTGACATTGTTGAGTCATGTGATGACTGCCATGCACTTGCTCCGCCTTTGCTGGCAGGGGTAAACCCCAGAGGCCTTAGGGCCTTGGAGCTTTGGCAGACCGATGTCACCCAGATTGCCGAGTTTGGCCGGCTCAAGTATGTGCATGTCACGGTGGACACATTCTCCTCTGCGATGTGGGCACTGGCTCACACTGGGGAGAAGGCCCGTGATGTCCTCACCCATTGGAGGCAGGCCTTTGCCGTTCTGGGCATACCTTCTGCTGTGAAAACTGACAATGGTCCTGCTTACGCATCGCAGAAGGTGCGGCAGTTCCTGCAGTTGTGGGGTGTCTCGCAGAAGTTTGGTATCCCTCATTCTCTGACTGGTCAGGCTATTGTAGAACACGCTCATGGTACTCTGAAGCAGGTTCTTCAAAAACAAAAACGGGGAATGCAGGGTGAAACCCCTCACAGTCGGTTGGCAAAAGCTTTGTGCACAATCAATCATCTCACAGTGCCACAGAACTCAAATAATCCTGTCATTTTGAAACACTATCTCTCATTGCAGGCTGTGGACGAGGCACATCAGCCTCGGGCGAAGGTTTGGGTGCAGAATTCAGTCACCAAACAGTGGGAAGGTCCCTATGACCTGATCGCTTCGGGGCGCGGGTATGCTTGTGTATCCACAGATACTGGGGTACGCTGGGTACCTTCGAAATGTGTTCGCCCTGACCTGCGACCGCAGAGGCAGAATCCAGCCGACGAGCAAGACAGAAACCGTGACCAACCTGAAAGGCATCAAGCGGGTGAATCATTGAGTGATGACTCAGATGCAGATGATGAGAGTGGGCACTCCGATGATTCCTCCGCAAGTGGACACTGAGCATTGTTCATTTTCTTTTTTCTTTTTCCTTTTTAAACAGTAAGGGGGGAGATGTCACCCTGGTTTTTTAAGATTTTCGAAGCCTTCTGATGTTGACATTCTTGTAGTGAACTTTCTCACACACTTTCTGTAAATAACTCATTGTTTTGCATTCCTTTATGGAGGAGGAGAGAGTTGATGGACTGTTGGTTAAACCAGTGTCATTTGAGAGGTGTCACTGTCACCCTTCAATCCACTGTCATCTTTGTAAAACTATAAATGTTGGAGTCAGAAAATAAACTTCCTTTTTTCTTCTTCACCTTGAGAGCAGTGGTGTGCGTGTGTTCTTTCGTGTCCTACAGCGACAGATGGGGGATTCATGCTTGCCAGCAAGCACGGTTTCATAGACGTGTCTCTCTTTGGGCATTTCCTTTACATTCTTTTAGTTCCCTTGGCTCATCTGTCAGCCGCAGACAGGGATTGCGGGCCCAAACATGGTTCTCTCACCATCAATATCAGTTCCAGGGGCTTGCCGACTGCCGCCAGTCAGACCTGTTCATTTCCTCACACAGAGGCTCCAATTGTTGGCGACAGAGAGAGACAGGGAGACTAACTCGTTGATCAGAATCCAATTTTATTGTGGGATACAAATGCTTATATACTATTTCAGGGAGACTAGTAATGTGTACTACAATGATTAGGTTAAAATCACATACACAAACTTATGCATGTAACAATATCTCTTGTTTGCAGAGTTTAATGAGATTTTCTTTTTCCAGTAAACCCGTTTGATTTAATCTTCTTGCAATCTAGGTCTAATTTTCAAAGTTCCATTTGCTTTTGCCAAGGCACCCTGTTACCAAATCTCTTATGTTAACCAGGTCCAAAGTCCATCATCTGTGTTGTGTCTCCCAACATTCCAACATTATATGACTATTTTCTGTCCATAAGTGGAGTAACCTGTCTGACTTGGTAGCTGGCCAAAGGAGGTAGGAAGAGTAATCATCCACAACACTGGGGCTAAAGAAATTTCCACAGAAAATTACCCGCCCTATTATTTGTTCATGGGTTGGGTTGAAAGTTCAGAATCTGTTTCTATTTTTCCCAAGCCTAGAATGCTATATTTCACAGAATTAGAGCCCCTCAAACATCAGTTCTGCCAGAACAGCCCACCATGTGCTGTCACAGGAGATCTGCTGATGCCCACTGACTCTTACCAGTCTAGTGCTTGTCACTGTTGCAGATCAAGAACTTCTGAATAGTTTTGATTAATGCCTTTGAGTGGTTGAAAACCAGAAAAGAATGACTAGACATTTTCATGATCAATTCCCCAGATGGAATAAAAATAGGAGTATAATAAATGCATTAATTGTCATAAGAAGAAAGATGAAGGGTCCAAAAGATTACTTGCATACTTACTGCTCTAAATCCCTTGTTATCTGGCAAATTGCAAAAGATTCCAGGCTTTCACCAAAATGCAAATCAGATTAAAATGTGAAGCCTTACAGTTTACTGGTATAACATCCATTTTCAAATGTTAGAGATTGTATGTATTTCCTATTAATATCCTGAGGTTTAGAGCTGTAATTCAGAGAGAAAAGAATGCTATTTTAAATTCATTCTGTTCAGTCATCTTGTCTGCACTCTCTCCTCTCAGTTTTCAGTTCTGAAACTCTGTAGGAAAGGCATAGAGTTCTGGATTAATTATTTTCAACAGTTTCCCCTGTAATTCTTCTTTTAAGGCAAACCTATAAAAATCCACACTTTCTTACCCCATCACTTCTAAAATTCTATTGAGAAGCAAAAAAAACCCCATCAAACAACTATATCTGTATAATTCCAATTTGCATAAAAAAGCAGTCCATTAACTGCTTTCTAAATATATTCTTTATCTTGTATTGATATGGTAACCTTTTCTTGCTTTTATAGATTAGAACCAAATTTTGTAGATTAATACTATAGCTATAAGGAAACACAGGTTTATTGTAGCTGATTCTGAGATACAGAAGTCCAGCAATGAGTTCAGATGTCTGTATAACAAGGTTCAGCACAACGTTGATACATATTAGCTATTTTTCAAGAAAAGCAGCCAAACTGAAACTTTGTAGACTTCTATTCTATAATGGGTACCTGCTTCCAGAACCTGACCTAAGTTGTTGGAAACTTGACGCAGGAAACCTGTACAACAGGAATGGGACGGGACACGCAGAAGCAGCATCTAGAACTTTATTTTTCTAGCATCAGTCCCAATACATTGATTACAATAGAGACAGGAGAGATGCTAACAGCTCGCTGTTCCCAGAGCATGCCAAAGAATTCCAGTGTGATAGTATAACATAAGACAAATCCAGTCTAAGATTCATCCAATCATACAGAGTATAAGCATATTGACAGTAGTTCTGTCCAATCACCTAAAGAACACGTAAGTAGGGTTAAAACAATAGCGTTCTATTCCTTAAGACAATGGTTCGTTCAGATGAAACACAGCACAGAGCTCTATTCATGATCGGCCTTCTAATATATACTTAATATATATACTTTTTGCAACTTAGAAAGCTAAGCTACAGAGGCTTATTGTTATAGCTTACTTGATTTCGCCATGGCCTAGAAAACATGTTCTGCTGTTTTAGCACTATTTCCAAACCTGCTGTCTGAGGCCTGTCTTTTCTACGCTATCCTAAAACCCTCTGGCTTTAAGGATTCCTACAGAAACTAGCTGCATTATTACTGTAAACAATGCTTTGAATGTAGGACACTGTAATTCTTCTCTTCCATTGAAAACCACAAGTGGAGTCGCGTCACCTGTCTTCAAAATTCTGTATTTTCCTTGCAAACTGGTAAAATAATGATAAATAAAGTGTTCTGTTCATACAGTTTAAATGTAATAATGTTCAAAATGAAAAAGAGAAAAGTCCATTCAGATATGGTCTGCAATAATACAGCAGAGAGAAGATGAACCAGTCTACAAAATAAAGTGAAGCAGAATTTGGGAATTTGGAACACCTCACGATGTAATATTTAAAGAAAAAAAAAAAGATAACCTACCCAAACTCAATCAGTGATGCACAGACAGAGAAAAAGAACTAAATACTACTATTATTTCTTTCATTCTCAGACAAGAAGGTCAATTATTCTCTTGAATGTGTGGAAGATTGTTGGAAAAGACAGCAGCCTTCTTCTTCACAACATATTCCTCAGAGCTCCAGGAGACAAATCATTAGAGCTATGAGGATCTTTCCCTCTGTAAATCTCCCAGGGCATAGCCAATTTTATATTCCTTTAGAGATCCTCATCTGCCTGGGCGAGTGGTGGGTACTCTACAGCCCCAGTACCTCAGCCAGACACTGCCTTATTTAGCATGGCTACTGCAGCAAGGACGTCCTTTATACTGGCTTTCTATCCAAAATATATGCAAGACACAACAAAGAATATACCCAAAACACTGAGCACAGCTTATGGTGTTCAAATCAAAAATCTCAGGATGGCAATACTGGATCTTCTGATCCAAACCATCAGGAAACATTTCTTTAGAGGTGAAAAAAATCTTCTGTGTATTGTACAAAAAATAGTTATGTAAATCAGAGTTGCATGACCCAATATTTCTATTTAACTGGAACTATTTTGATCAATATTATTGATCCATTTCTTTTCAGTGCATTTGCTAAAAAATGTAAAGTATTATTTAAAAGAAATTATTGGATGTATACTAAGTACTACGGATTAGTTAAGGTGTAGGTTTTGCACAGCTTGGTTTTTGATGGGGAGGGAAGAAGCTAGCCACATAAGTGAATTTTTGTGAAAAGCTCTTAGCTTCCTCCATGCCTGGCCAAGTGAATCCCTGCTTGGCACTAAGAACAGACATTCTGCTAAGCCAATTAGAGAAGCTGGTAGCGCCTCAGTGATATATTTAAGAAGGAAATCAAAACCGCAGCCAGTTAACTTTTAAGTTTGCAGATTTTTAGATTGGCACCCCAGTGTCAGTCAGTGCGAGTGGCCACAAACAGAAGCCATTTTCCAGTGGAAAAAGAAGTAATTTTGTCAGGGTCTGGCTATCAGCTCAGAGTTGGTGTTTGGGGCTGTAAGGGAATGCTTGGGCCTATTTGCTGTCAGCTTTAGTTTTGGAGAAATCCAGCAAAGTTTGCAACTTTTTAGGTTGGCACCCCACTCTTGGCCAGTGCGAGTGGTGGCAAATGTGGGCCATTTTCCATGGGAAAAAGAAATGATTTCCTCAGGGTCTGGGTATCAGCTCAGAGGTGGCATTTGTCATCTGAATCATACTAGAAAGGTTTTCAGCTATGCCTCACACTGAGAAAATGTGCCAGTATATCAAGATTGTCCGGAGCATACCCCTGAAACTGATGAAACTTGTACTTGGTCTGAATTGATCTATATCTATTTGCCTGTTTTTGAAAAAACACAGATCTCTGAAAACAGTGGCATCAATTACTACACCACACTTGAAATAATAACACACCGTTGCCTGTAAAATTGTTTGGCCTTTTAAAAAATTCTATACATTATATAAGTAATGTGGTCATGCCTAAAGGCTAGAAAGATTTTCCATTTCTATTCTATACTTTATTATTTAGAATTAATTACAAATGTGTTATTCAATGCTGCACATACAAAATAGAACATATAGAACATATATTAAGGATCAAAATCACATTACTATAAATTCAAAGTAAACAGATTTTAAATTAAATTGTCTCTATACTATTCTCATGCCTCTAACAATACAACCAGAGACGATGTCACTCATATCTGCAATCACAGAATCATAGAATGCTTTGGGTTGGAAGGAACCTTTAAAGAATTTCTAGTTCTAAGCATCTGCCTTGGGCAGAGATACCTGACTCTAAATCTGGTTGCTCAAAGCCCCCTCTAACCTGGCCTTGAACATTTCCACGAATGGGGAGTCTACAACCTCTCTAGACAACCTATTCCAATGTGTCACCATCCTTATTCTAAAAAAGCTCTTCCTTGCAGACAATCTAAACCTTTATTCTCTCAGTCTAAAACCATTGCTCCTTGTCCTATCAGACCCATGGTAAAAAGTCTTTCTCCATATTTCCTATAGGATGCATTTACATATATGGAAAAGCCACAAGAAGGTGTCCCTACATGTAGGATTGACTGGGGGTAACACGGTCAGGACGGACGGAGATGAGAGATCTCTGAAGACAGGTTGTGGAACTTGTGGTTTATTGCAAAGGGTGTGGGTGCAGGGCCCTGCTGGGAGCTGCCAGCCACAGCTTGGAGCAGGCCCGAGAGAAGAGAGGAGGAGAGAGGATGAGAGGGTAGGAAAATAAAAGGCAAGAGCTAAGAGGCAAGAGTACAGAGAGTAAGAGCTAAGAGGTAAGAGTAAGAGTATAGAGAGTAAGTGCATAAGAGGCAAGAGCTAAGAGCTAAGTTCCCGTTACAATACAATAAATCATCTTCTGTACTGAATATTCTGATTCTCACTAACCAATCTAGTACAACATACAAATAGCATTTCCATACAGCCTATAGGAATCACTACATTACCATACTGTGCTACATTTTAAACCCTAAAAACTACTCTTTGGACCCCTTCTGCCAAGCTGGCAGGGTCTGCTCAGACCCTGGACCTGCCTGCAAGCAGAGGGTCTTGTTTCATCAAAAGGGAATTACCTTCAGCCAGCCACACCATTGTTTTCCCGTTGTTCAGTAACTAGGGATCTCAAAGCTTGCTTTCATTTCAGTCTCACTTATAGTTTCCATATTCTCAAAATCGTATGCCAGACAATCATATTTATAAGGCTTTCCTGTTTCATCTTCCCCAACACCTACAGTCTTCTCCAGGCTGTAAAACCACCAACTCTCTCAGGTTTTTCTCATAAGAGAGATGTTCCATTTTCTGATAATTTTCATGGCCCTCCTCTGGGCTCACTCCAACAAGTCCTCTTCTTTCCTTTAACAAGGACGCCAGAGTTGGATGCAATACTCAAGGTGTGGTCTCACAACAGCAGATTAGAAGGGGAAAATCACCTTCCACAACCTGCTGCCCGCACTTGGTGCAGTTGGCTTTTAGGTCTTCAAGCGCATCATGGCAGTTCATGTCCAATTTTTCATCCAACAGTATCCCCAACTCCTTCTCTCTGTCTGGCTGCTTTTAATACCTTCATCACCCAGTCTGTACTGACACTTTGCCTTGCTGAACTTTTGTATATTTACATGGGCTTACTCCTCCAGCCAGTCCAGTCTCTGGATGGCATCCCATCCCTCAGATATGTCAACCACACTATTCAGCTTGGTGTCACCTCCAAGTCAGCTGAGGGTGCTCTCAATCCCCTTGTCTACATCATCAATAAATATATTAAATAGTATCAGTCACAGCGCAGACACGTGAGGGAGACCTCTTGATACTGGTTTCCACTCGTATATTGAATCATTTACTGTAACTCTTTGAACATCCATCCATCCATCCTTGCACTCATCGATCCATCCAATTCTTTATTCATCTGAAAGTTCACTCAACAAATCCATACCTCTCCAGTACAGAAGTAAGAACGTTGTTCAGGACCTTATCAAAGGTCTGGATAGATGACATTTATAGTTTTGACACCAGCTCTGTCCACTGGTGCAGTTGCTCCATCATAGGAGACTACTGGTTAGTGAGGCAAACACATTCAATGAACAGCTGAATAGAAGTGGAATGAGAAGTGAGGGCACAGAAAAAATCAATCAGCACATACATTGTCATTGCAAATATGCACGCATGCGTATTTAATTAGCAAGAAGCATGCTTTCAGTCTTTGAAGAATATATAGGTTGTACTGAGTCAGTTCCTGTTGAGTCACAGTGGCATGAGTATAAACAAGTCTCTACAAGAGTCACAAATGTGAGAAAAGATAATTATATCTGCACTGCAGATACTTCCTGCTGAAAATCAGATTTAAATAAAGCCTATTGGAAATGGGAAAAGTTCTCAGCAATTTCAGTAGGTTTTTTATTAAACACCATGTGAAGTTTGTTTACAATATAGTAACTAGATTTTGCATTTAAATAAAATGCTGATTTTATTTTTCTTAAATCAGCAAATTTTACTAGACCTCATATTCTGTTGTATTTATGTAATGAATATATACTAATATACAAATAGATGAACTCACCACTGCTTAAACTGGAGCAGGAATAAAATTATTACTTCACTATTACTATATTCTAATGAAAAAAAATCTTAGAAATCCTTTATTATTTCAAACGGGACAAAAAGCTAAGCTAGGTTTCGATATTCAGTATAGTACAGTTGAATAGGCAGAAGTTAGCATATCAAGGCCAGAAACACACTGCTGGCTCCACACCCTTGCTACAATGCAGACAGTAGCTGACCTGTGCATGTAAGGAAGATGATATTAAAACTAAAAGCATGAACTTACCCTGTGTGGTTTTTTCCCCCCACTCTGCTCTGCAAATTTTATTAATAAAATCTTCAGGACATTTTTTCACCCTTTTATGAGATTTTTTAGGACTGAAAGACACACATAACTTGAAGATTTAGTTCTTTAGTAATTTCTCCGGCCCATGAGAGACAGCTAGAATGTACTATACAGACATTTCTTTCCAGAAAAAAAAAAAGGAAACAAAGCCAAAAAACTTAAAATGATGATGCCTGCTCGACACTAGGCATTGGGAATTTGGAAAACTGCATCTTTGAATTCGACCCTATTTTTCTGGCAAAAGTCTTGAACTGCATTTTGTTACTTGACTCTATCTCAGACTATATGAATTATGTGGTGTTCTTGTTACTGAGGAAACTTGCAAATGTCTTACCCTTGTTGCGTTATAAATGGTGGCACAGTATCTTTGTGCTGTTCAGAATAAAAGGGATGAAAGGAATGGAGAGCCATAAATCAAAGGATTGCAGCTGGTAGGCAGTCAACATTAAACTGTTAAGAAATGTTAGAACTATTTAAGTCACCATTTCTAAGATTTTCCTTCCACATCCAGAATATACCTGTGGAATACAGTCTTTCCTTGAGCGTGGGAGAAGAGGAACAGAAACGCACAAGAAACATTAGAATTTCACTTTGTAGCTTTGAATATTGTATTGAGTTAACAAACACCATCCTATTTATTTCTATTTAATTAATTTTATAAATACCTGTTTTATGAACTTCAAATATGGATTATTTCCTATTAACTGTATGAGTCATAGGTGATAGATTTGTAAGAAATAGTTGTGTTATTATTGTTTATTATGTACATATAAGGTTTTTTCCCAGAACAAATCAGATTTTGACTCCTGATACTAGCTGTTTGTTTACCATAAGGGAAGTAGTAAGAGCAAAAGAAAGGCAGCTGGAATGAATCTATGTTTTTTCAGAAACCTTACCCTTCAGTTGAATGACTGTTACCCTGAAGCAGGACAAAAGATTTGAACTGGTTTTACTTTTATGGAGAGATAAAACCTAAACCTAAAAAATTTTGCCAAATGTTTTGGGAAAGTGCAGTGCAGTATTTTCATTCACAGAAATTACTATTCAATTAAATAGATGTCGGTTCAGTACTTTTCCATATCTTGAGAGGTTGGACCTCCAACGATCTACTTTTCTATAACAAAAAGGAGAAAAATAACTTCTTGTATTTGTTCTGTGAGAGAGTGGCCTATGTTCTGAACAGAAATTGTATAGATAGTGTGGTTTGGACTAAAATGAGGCTTTAAAGATAATAAAAAATGTAATTTCACAGGGACAAGAATGTTCAACCAAAGGGCATAGACAAAACCATTGAAAAAGAATGGCAACCAAGTCAGATGCACTTTAAGATGAAAAGTAGAAACTTCATTTTCTCCTTCACTATGTTTGAAATTAAGTAACAGTTGATACCATATGGTATTATTTCATGACTCATACAGAACATTCTAAACATCAAGAAGGGATGCATCCAATTTCAATAAAAATTTCAAAAGAAACAAGGTTTGGGTTCAGTGTAGATACTGGTCTGTACCTGGCAGTACAGTTTGCCCTACAGATGGAAGGAAATGTTTGACCCTCCAAAATTCAAGGAAATTTATTTCAGTGTAATCTAAGAACTGCAGGAGGTAAGATAACTCTATAGACAAACACATTGATTCACATGATGGTTAAAGATACAGCAGTTCTGAAGAAATCAATTTTGATGCAGTTACATGTTATTTTCTGCTAGGGTCACTTCTTTGATGTCAGGCTTAGGTGGCAAAGCCTGATTGTGTACTCTTGCTTAAACTCTCTCCTCACCACACAGGGTTTGTTCTTCTGTACTGCCTGGGGGGATGTGCTGTCCAAGCCTAGATGCTTCCTGGGAAAGAGCTGGCATACAGAAAGCAGTGTTGTAGATGGTGCTGGCAATTCAGCATGAATAATGGCAAACCTTCTTCCTGTCCTGGTGCTACTTATACACACAGCACTAGCCTCTGTGTCTGGCAGATGTTTATTAATGTCACTGGTGTCAGCATTATCCTTTACTTAAATATAAGGCATGCTTTCAAGACTTTTGTTTTGAAAGTTAAGGTATATGGCAAAAATGTTCATTATATATGAAATTGAATCCTCTTAGTTTATAGTCTATACCTGGAAGAAAATAGATTGTGTAAAATTAAAATATACACTTGGGAGCAAAAACTCCTGGACTCTCTGCTCCAGGCAGTTATTACCTATTTAGCAGCGTCATGGACATATTTTATGAAAAATCCTTTCATTAGGATCTTTTCTCCTGAGAAGCTGAGAGGCCTCAGAAATTAAATGTAAACAATCACCATCTGTTGCTGTGGAATGCAACAGGTGCATCTTTGATTGGTCTCAGGTGGTTGTCTTTAATTAATGGCCAATCATTAATTGGCCATTAATTAAAAACAGCTGTCTTGGACTCTGGTCAGTCACAAGTTTTATCATTCTTTTCTATTTCTTTCAAGCCTTCTGATGAAATCCTTTCTTCTATTATTTTAATATAGTTTTAATATATCATTTTCTCTTAATATAATATATATATCATAAAATAATAAATCAGCCTTCTGAAATATGGAGTCAAGGTTTTCATCTCTTCCCTTGTTGGGGTTGCCTGCAAATTCAACATAGCAAGTCACAGAGCTATTTATGCTTCATAAACCGATCTACAAAAAAGGAATATTCTAGTCATTAGAAAAATACTGATAACCTACAGTTTAAAAAACCCCAAACAATAGGGGGAAGTGGGGCAGGGAGGGGGAGGAAGGTAAGATAATAGTGGTTTATGTTTATTTAAATATCAGTAAACTTTATCTTTGAAGAAATCACAAGTTTTTATTTTTAAAAAAAGAAAATATAAAGATATGTGTGGGTGAAGAGTCAGTCTATCAAAAAAGGGAGAGACTAGTACTGTCCAATAGACAACCTGAAAGAACACAGATGATAATATTCCATCTAACTGAAAATCATAACTGCATTTTAAGATTAATGGAAAGTATTAATATTTAGCAATACATACTCCCATCCTATACTCACTAGAGATTAATGAGCATTCAAAGAATGAGCAAAATCTGCAATTAGGAATCATTTGTCATTTGGATGGTGTCATTGATCAACATCAGCTTTCAGCAGTATATTTGATTTCTATTAAAATTATTTATTTTCCATTCTTAGTAAGTTTCCACAGAAAGATCCTTCAGCTCCCATTCATGTGCACACCCTGTGATCATAGACCAGACATGGGTTGTCCATTTCTGAGGTCCTTTCTTGACAAAATTGACATTAGCATGCTTAATAATGGTGAGAAAAGAGTGTATGCCAGTGTCCAAAAACAATGCTATCTAAAAGTGCAGTGCAATACTTCTGTAGCCAGCAGAGAATTCCTAGTTTGTTGATTTGATATGCTAGTTTGTCTCCTTTGATTCTTCCAGGGAGCCTGGTTTGATCATGTTTCCAGATATGCCAGGTGCCTAAAGTGAGATTGAAGGTTTCCACACTAGGAAACACTGCAGCTACAACAAATAGAAGGATGTTAATGTCACTAATGTTTTTCACTCTTTACTCTTTCTGGAAAAGTAAAGTTTTATAAGTAATAATAATAATGGGAAAAAATTCCATCCAGTCCTCAAGGAATGGAGTTGGAATTTTTATGCAGATTTTTCATCTTCACATGACTTATGAAGTGATGGAAAATTATGCCTTACGTCACTGCATTATCACAAAGCATATAATCATGCTTTAGTTTGAATGACAAATTTAACATTTCTTTCTCTGTTATTAAGATTTAAAAAACCACGAAACCTAAACCAAAATAAAAATAAAGAGATAAATTAAATTATGTAAAACAAGCAAAGTAATGTAATTAGATGTACTGTTTAAGGAGATGGTATATTCATTGAAGCAATGAAATTATGTTGCTTGAAGAGAATATAAGTATATTCCCATTAACCTGCCATTTCTTTAGCTGTTGTTAGCATTCAAAAAGTCTGTTTGAATGCTAATGGGAACATTCATTTGAGACATTTCAATGTCAAAAAAAATCTTCACAGCTGTAGCATCAGTAGGGAAAAAAAAAAGGTGTAAAGACATCCTATGAGCATATACCTCAAGGTTCCTCCATATGGAATATTTAGGAAAGAACAGTCCATTCATAAAGTCAAAGGCTGCCAAAAAGAAAACCTTACAACAAAACAAGACAAAATAATCACTACAACATCCTCAATTGCAAAAATGAAGAAATAACAATAAAATCTTGTAATGGAATTAATTACATTTTATTTGTTGGTTTTCATTTCAGTGCTCTAAAAATTTTTGAAGACTAATGAAGGACTATTTGACATAATAAATATTAAAGGGAGGTGACAAAAAGAACAGCAGTGGAAGGAAACCTGGTCCATCTCCCCTCCAGGAAGCTTTATCCAGTGATTTTTTTTTTTAAATCTTTGACCAAAGAGAATATTATGCAGTTTTTATCTTTGAATTTTGGAGCTGATCCACTTTGTAGTCCTGAATTTTGACTCATTTCTTTCTGAGCAATGGCAATTACAGCCATGGATGTTCAAGTATGATTGATGGGAATTTAAGTTTTCATCTTCAGGTCCTTTTTAATAAATTTTCTAAAATTCATTTATATAAAGTTCAAATTAAACCAATAACCCCCACTTAAATGACCTAATTGAAATAGTCTTTTGCTTTAAGCGACCCGTTCACTTGTTTGTTGTTTCTCATCTGTTAGGGGAATACATTAGCCAGGACATGATTGTCTAGTTAGGCAGGCAACAATTTTGGAAATCATTTAATTTTTTGATGCTGCAAGTTAATGGCCAATAACATTCAGTTGACAGTATAAGGCAATGAATGATGATGCATCCTCTCAGAGGGCAAACTTCCCTAGATCTAAAGCTGCTCAGCTCCATGATAGGATGCTTTGTCTTAAAAGGAACTCTAGTCTTTGTCCTTTTGGATTGCTTCCATAGCTTTTCACTCACTCTTCAGGTAGCTGTTAATATGTCCTGTTATCCCATGTCAAACTTTGATGGGCCCAGTCACTGAAAGATGTACGTATTCCATGAACAAGTCCACAGGCCCCATTGAGATGGAGCCACAGGTCTCAAGGGTGTTAGCAGATGTTATTCTGAGGCCACTCCTAATCATGTTTGATGGATCATGGTGACTGAGGAAAGTGCCCAAAGACTGGATGAAAGCAAATGTCACCCATGTTCAAAAAAGGCAGCTAGGAGGATTTGGAAAAGTACAAGCCAGCCAGCCTCATTTTTATCCCCAGGAAGTTGATGGACCAGCTATTGATGGAAAGCATTGCCAGGCACACGAAGGAGGACAAAAGAATGTAGTCAGCATGGATTTACCAGGGGAACTTTATGCTGAACAACTTTTCAAACTCCTCTGATGAATCAACTTGCCTGGTCGATGAAGGGAATATTGTCTGCCTGGGCTTCAGGGAGGTTTTGACATTTCTCTACATGGCAGCACACATCCATACCAGAAGGAATAGTGCAAAGAGGAGGGAACCAGTGTCTTTTCAGTGATGCTCAGTGAAAAGACAAGAGGCAGTGGGCACACACTGAAATACAGGAGATTGCCTCTGAACATCACCAAATGATTTTTTACTGTGAGCATGACTGAACCACAGCACAGACTGCCCAGAAAGATTGTGCAGCCTGGATCTTTGAAGACATTAAAGGTTATTAAGACATAATCCTGGGCAAGAGGCTCTAGGTATCCTGGTTTAAGCAGGGGGGTTGGGCCTGGTGAGCCCCACTGAGGCCTTCCACTCTTATTCATTCTGTGCTAGTGAATTCTCTTAGAGATGCATTTCAAGCACTGGCATGACAAAGTTCTGTGCAGAGAAAGATCCAAATGGACATGGGATCTAAGTTCCTTAAGAAGTGTTCAAGAAGAATGTAAAACTCTGGGATCCATAACTGAACCCCTTTCATGGGAAAATTCCCCAGCTCTAGAAAGATCTTCTGATATGATATCTTCAGATAAGACTGACACTGGCTGAGCAAATTTCTCCCTATGTGTGTCTAAGGCCAGTTAGGATCTTCACCAAAAGTGTTGTCAACATTGTCACAGAAGGTATATTGTTAAGAAGTGCCAACTTAAGATCAGAATGGAAATAGTGGTCCACAAAATGTATTAATGTATGGGAATTATCTACTTAGGTTCAAAATAAAAAGAAAAAGAAAGAATTGGTCTTTATTGATCGATTTCATTGCAATATTGATAAGGGAAGAAAAAGGCCTAAGTCCTTAACTTTATTAACTCCAACAAAGATTTTAAAAATTACTTGTAACAAATGGATCATAATTATCAGACTATGAAACAAGTTGAGGTGGGAAAAATGTTCCAAATTTGTCTAGATAGTGGCAAAGAAGCCAAGAAAATAGGAAAGAAACAAAAAGAGAGCAAAAGAGTCAGCTTCAGTCTGCAAGCTCGTTCTAGAAGTAGTCTGCTAGAAAATGGAACCCCCAGTTGAATTTCCAATGTATTCATGCACTTGATTCAGTAACTGGTCAATGTAAAAGCCAATCCTTTTGTACAACTTCTCCCAGCAACAAAAACTCCAACAGGTTGACACCACCATCATGCCTGTCCCAGATGTATTTAAAAGAGAAATTATGCGTTCTTGAAAATCTACTTGCATAAAAGTTGCAAGACATTGGAGGGATTCTCCACATTCTCATTCCTCTGTGTGGCTTGAAAGTAGATTTGATAAAATATGCAAAAAGCACATGATTTATAAGGTAGAGTAAAATGGATTATTTGGGAATTGATCTCTTGTTAATATAAAAATTCATATCCACTCTCTGTGAAGTTTCTAAAACAAATGATGTAGCTGAGGCATGAATCTGCCACAAGAAGTCTTAAGCAGACATACCCACTGCCCTTCACATGCCCCCTTCCACACACACCTAGGCACACACAGAGGTCAGCATAGCAGATCATGAACACCTTGGAAAAGACTGAAATGCTAAATAACTCTCTTTGTGGGCAAAATAGCTGGTGCAATAATTCAAATACCTGGTAAAAAAATTCTGTTTACATGTCTACCTCCTATTTAAAACACAGTTTTTCATTTAATTCTATTTACGGAATATTTTCATTTCATTTGTTGCTTTAAAATTACTTAGTTCTCATGTGTTGTATGTCTATGGTGAAGTGAATGATTAGAACATAAGCAAGGGCATTTGTTCAAGATGCTCCAGAAAGAACTGTAGGCCGTTCTCTTCTTTGCTTCCTCTGTTAGCACTGAGCTGCAAAAAAAAGAAAGATTACTAGGAAGAATGTTGCTTTTAGTCTAAATTTCTAAATGATGTTTGGAATACCCTGTTAAATGACAAGGTGCTCTTTTAAAATATGGCATCTTAAGGGGAAAAGTCAGCTTTAAAGAGGATTTGAGACAGTTGCGTCTGGAAAAAAAACAAAAATTGGAGGCATCTAAGGTCTTTAGCCATACCATTTTGAAGATTGATTCAAAACACAGTTTCTTCATCTAGGCAGAACAGAGGACCATAGATGCAACCCATTTGAAAATGGGGTTTGATTTGTTTCCAGTTGGGATTACTGGACATCATTTCTTGTGAAGTTGAGGGACTGCAGTTAGCTCTCCAATAATTTCCTTTCCTGAAATTCATCTGCATTTGCTCCTTTGTCCAGAGTCCCCATGTATTAGTGATGGTATACTCCATCTATGCATTAGAATATTCAGCTAGAGTGTGTGACTCATACTTGCTAGGTTAAAATAGCTGGAATGGAAAGGATAGTTACAGATGCTTGTATACAATAGTCTTATTTTGACAAGTTTTCTTTAGACAATGTTGAAGCAGCACTAGCAAATAGGAAGTAGAGCTTGCAGCAGGGAAAGACACTCTTCTGCTTTCTCAAGTTTCCTGTAGTTCAATAGATGCCAAAAGGTTTTTCATAGTACTACTAGTGTCTTGTAGGAATACTTGATCTAATCCTACTTTTGATAAAATTACTAATGGGTTACTTTTCTACAAGGCAGAACATTTTTCTTTTAATAAGATGTTTTTTTGTAAGTTGGAAACATGAACTTGTGCACTAGTCATGTGGAATGTATTCCTACTTCTTATTAAGTTTCACAACCTTCTTTAGAAAATATTGACTCTGTGTAACTTCAAAATGAGAATTCTGGGCATCTTCATTCTATTGTATTTTTTTTCCTGCCATGCTGGTATTGTTTTCTATCATTTTTACCAATAGAAATATTTTTTCCTGACACCTATGGAAAAGACTGATGTTTACTCAATAGTGCAGCATCAGTACATTGTTTAGAATTCTTTCAACATGGTCCCAAACATCTCTGACAGCTAGACAGCAGAGGTTAGCAACAGTGAATGGGAATAACTTCTGAACTGTTTCAGTAGATTTCCCAGGAAGGGCTTGCTTTCTGCCACTGCAAATTTTCCCATTAATATTGTCTGGTTAAGAGTTGCATCAAATTAGTATTTTTTACTTAAACTTTGGGGCAAGCTCTGTCAAATTTTTTGTTTTGAAAAGAGGGTGAAAGTGCAAAATGTTCATTAAAGCCCTCTGTGTGCTTTCTGTAGTTTATAGGGGTGACCTGAAGAAAATAAGTTTTGATAAAATTAAAACATAAGGCATATCAAACCTCATTCATCTTCTTCTGGGACTCATAGCATTAAACACTAAAGCTCTCTTGCTTGGACAAAGTGTGTTCAGCAAAAAAAAAACCTTGTCTCATCAGGAAATTTGAACACAACTGAGAATTGAGTCAATTCCAATGCTGGCAGGGCAATCACCATCTGTTGCTGTGGAATGCAACATGCCACTGATTGAAGACTGTCTAGAAATATTTAATTAATGCAAAGTAATTGGAGCCAAAAATAGAATTGAAAAGAACTGTCTTGTTCTGGAAAAAGCCACAAGCCACAGTCATTCAGACATCATTTGCTGGTATAACTTTTGAATAGTTGGGGGTTTTAAATTTTTTTAATATAAAGTTTTAATATATTATGTTTTCTTAATATAATATATATTTCTTTAAATACAATAAATAAGCCTTTTGAAATGCACAAATGGTCTTTTCAAATTTTCATCTCTTCACCTTGTGAAAGTAATTAGCTATAAATAGAACATAAAAGTTTAAGAAGATTTTTGAATAAAGTAATGTCAAAAAAAGGACTATGATAGTCTTTAGAAAAATACTGATCATCTTCTTCTAAAAACCCTGAATAATAAGGGGAAGTGGGGAGTGGAGGAGGGGAGGGGGGTAAGATAATAGTGGTTTTATGTTTATTTAGAATATCACTCCTAAACTTTCTTTGAAGCTGGCACAAGTTTTTATTTTTAAAAAAGAACGGGACAAAGATCTGTTTGCTGAAGAGTTAGCTAGCAAAAGGGGAGAGAGTTAGGACCTGTCCAATAGACAACCTTCTCTTTTGGACCTGATAAAATTCCATCTAACTGAAAATCATAACTGCATTTTTAAGATTAATGGAAAGTATTAATATTTAGCCAATACATACTCCCATTCCAGCACCTCACTAGAGATTAATGAGAATTCAAAGAATGAGCAAAACCCTGGGGAAGGGAATCATTTGTCATTCCTTTGGGTGTCAAGGGATCAACTGGTGTATATTGTGTAGATTTGATTTGTTTAAAAACATTTTTTTCCATTCTTAGGAGATATTTTCTCCAGAACCAGTTGGGATCCTTCAGCTCCCATTGATTGGATCCCTGTGATCATAGACCAGACATCCTTTGTCCATTCTCTCCCAAATTTGCCCAAAACCTGGACATTAGTCATGCTTGATAAAGGTGAGAAAACAGCAGTTTTCCTTCTGTCCAAAAAAAAGGACACTGTACAGTGGAGATGTATTATTTCAGTTCCAGCAAAAACTAGTTTGTTGATTTGCTATTGCCAGTTTGGTTTTCATGAGGAAGGAGGGAGATTCCTTTGGAAAAAATCCTTCAGATTGACTTGACATAAATGTGAGATTGACCCTTTTCACCAATAGGAAACAGAAAAATTCTCATCACAAATAGAAGGATGTTAATGGTAATAATGACAAGGATGTTTAACTGTGCCAGCAGGAAAACATAAAAAGTTTTAGAAGTAAGCTAAGACTGAGCTCCTGAACTAGTGAGAAAAAATGCATCCAGTCCTCAAGGAATGGAGTCTTCAGGATGAAGAGGAGATCAATTTTTTCATCTTCACATGATTTATGAATGATGGAAAATCAAAATAAGATTGTTTCAAAATCCTGTTTATCTCTTATAATAATACTTTTAGTTTGAATAGAAAAATTTAACAGCACTTTTTCTGAACTGATTTAAAAACCACTTAAACCTAAAACAAAATAAAAATAGTAAAGAGATAAATGAAATTAATTAAAAAAAGCAAAGTAATGTAATTAGATGTAGTCTTTGAGGAGATAGTATTTCATTGAAGCAATGAATTGACTACTTTTTCACCTTTAAAGAATGGCATCTATATTCCCATTAACATCCATGAAGAATTTCTTTGTTGTTAGCATTCAAAAGGATTCCTAAATGCTAGGTTCTTCATTTTGCCATCTGTCTAGTGTTTCCCAGGAATCTTCACAGCTGTACACCAGAATTGAGGAAAATAAAGTGTAAAAATCATCTTAAATGAGCATATACTCAAGGTGGTTTTCAAAACTTATTTTTTGAATTCTGAAGTCAATGAGAACTGAAAAAAAGTATTAATGATGGTGGATCACAGAATAATCACTACAATGTAGTGATTACTAATCAAGATACAATAAAACTTTGTAATGGAAGAAGCAGACTACTTTATTGGTATACAAGTAGTGCTCTGAAAAATTTGAAGATAATAGGACTATTCCACATAATAAATAGTAGGGTTGTAAAGAATCAGCCAGTATGTATCACCACAGGAAAAATATCCTTTTATTTTTTTTCTTTAAGGAAGTATCAAGGTTTGTATTTATGAATTTAAGCCACCACAAGTACAGATTTATTTGTTGACATTTCTTTCTGAGTTTGGCAATTGGTCTATAGGTTTCCCTATGATTTATGATTTATCATTTATAGCATATCATTTTTAATACGTTTTTCTAATTGAAGTTCTATTTATATACTGTGCATTAATTAAAACAATACTTTTATTAAATGACGTATTGGATTGAAATGTCATTTTGCTTTATTAATTCCCGTTGACTTGTTTGTTGTTTATAACATACTTTTTTTTTGCAGCATTAGCATTCTGTGGTGCAGTTGCATTAAACTAACAGAGCTAGGCAGGCATTCAACCAAAAGACTTCAGTTATATGATGCTCAAAATTGTGAAATATAACTGCTCAGTTCCAGCAGTAGAATTTACAATGCAGATGATTAAGATCACATAAACTGTGATTTCCATAAACCTCTATGAGTACTGGAGTACTCCCCAGGGAAAACAGAAAGTAAGAAAGGGATAGACTCAAGTGGGTTGCCTAAACTGAACTGTCATTGTCTAGGAGTCCCAAGACATGAAAGATGTGAACCCATTGGAACAAATCCAGAGGAGGCCACAAGAGTGATCAGAGGTCTGGAACACCTCTCCTATGAAGGTAGGTTGAGAGAGTTGGGTCTGTTCAGCCTGAGGAGAACTTGCAGCACTCTTTAAGTATCTAAAGGGGTCTAGAAGAAATCTAGAAAGGAACTTTTTCCAAATGCATGTGGTAGCAGACCAATGGGGAACATCTAGCAAATTACAGATCCATCTACTTTCTATTGATCTTGTAAGAATAATTACCCCAGCTAGCATTTACACCTATAAAATTTATGGGAGTTTGAGAGAAGATGCAGCCACAAAGAAAAGACAGCTTTGGAAAAGATTGCAAATGAAGAAAATGAACTGGTATCCATATGTATATATTGCAATGCTGTGTTCACTATGGCTCAATTTGTTCAGCAGAGAGCTTTTTTTGTGCCAGCTGGCAGTTTGTATGCCTTGTAACTTCGGTTTCAGTGCTGTGCTAGTCAGATCTTGGTGTCGTAAATACTTTGCAGAGCGTGACATAGCTGACTTTGACAGAATAGGGTACTGTCACTTGACACTTCATCTGCCTCACATATATGTGTCCTGATACTGCCTTAAATTTAGCAGGGAAATTTGAAAATTACCAAGAAGTTGAAACAGATTAAACTATTGTGGTTATAAAAGGATACAAAAAATATGTTTTATGTAATATGGTATATTTTCAGAAATTTTAAAAAATATCTTGTAACTAGCAATGATATTCTCCTCCGCAGTTCAACAGGTTACATAAAGTTATTATTTCCATTGTTCAAATTCTATTTCTTTAAGAACATGTTGATTACTTTGTATCTACAAGGTTATTCTTTTCTAATCATCTATTGCACAAATGGTAGTCAATTGTGCTGCATTGCAGAATCAGTTCAGTGCATCAAAAATCTGTGCATAATGGGGAGACAAGCCTCCAATCTTTAGGACTTCTGCTAGCTTTGATCATGTTTAATTTGCTTCATAATTAATATTATTTTCTTTCTGATTTCTTAGAAGTTGATAAAGAAGAATATACAGACAAGTAATAAAAGTGCAGAACCATTGTTCTATACAAATTAGCTGCTGAAAAAGTTAAATTTTCTCTTAGATAGTGTCCCATGTTGAAAACCATCCCATGCATTTTATGTTGTAATTCTTATCCATTTAAAAATTTGGTATCTTCTGCACAGTTTTCATTAACCTTTCTGTTACAGTAGTGAAAATCACAGATAAATGCAATTTTTTACATCTTTGAATTTACCCCAAAAGCTGAGAGAAAATTTGCTCTTATACTTCAATCTGAGTTTCTTCTATGTTCAAACTTTGTTTCCCTACCATCAAGAGTCTCCTTTGTTGCTGCTCAAAGCGTCATCCAACCTGACCTTGAATACTTTCAGGGATGTGACATCCACAACTTCTCTGGGCAGCCTGTTCCAGTGTTCCAGCACCCCCACAGTAAAAAATGTCTTCCTTTCATCTAATATGTGTCAGAAATAATAAATCTAGGCATATAAACTTTGAGGAAAAATTTGAAATTCTTTTCATTTGAAACACATTTTATATGAATACTAACTTACAGATGACTAAAATATGTTGATGGGCATTTGAGCTGGACACTTTTTGAAAAAGTGCACGGAATTTAAATTAAAACTGGTAATATGAAAAACTTCTTGCCATTTTCATTTTCCTCCGGTATTCAAAATTGCATCTGTCAAATATCTGTGCTTCATACAAATCTCTCAGACACTCTCAGAAAAAAGTTTTTATTTCAGACTACATTGCAGTTTACATAGAACACTAGTACTAGTGAAGGTTTTTCCAGGTATAGGGGGAACACCTTCTCATTGGATTTGTGTGCACAATGCATTTTATCCAAACTGGAAAATTGATCCCAGCTGTGTTCTGTTCATCATTCTTACTGCATCAGGCCTCAAGATTCTGTGAAAAGTATCCTGTGGACCTGGAACACAGCTCATGTGAGGCAGATGAGAGGTGATGGAGAAGTTGAGGGAGAGAATAAAGAGCATATAGCCCAGTACAGATACCAGAAAATACTTTTTTATGTGATCCACAGCCTGAACAATTGTTTAGCACCATTTAAAGGCTATGTTTGACAAACAGGGCTGAAGCAGGTCTTCAAAATATCTGGTGGATCAAAATCCATTGAAGTAAATTCCCCTGGCCAGTCACCTTGCTGCTGATGATTCACCGTCCATACCAGCTGATCAGGCCTAACAATGCTGCTGCAAAAGTATTGTGAAAAAGGTAGGCACATTTTCACAGATGCAGAGGAAAATCCCCTTGGATGATGATTCCAAGGGATAACTTGATGTAGCAAGTTATGTACCCTTATCTACTGTGCAGTATCTAAGCTGGTGAGTTCACCATCTGTCAGCATCACTTTATCACTTTAGAAAATAAATGTTTGATCCACAAAAAAATATTTCATATGTCCTGTATAGCTGCTTCATTTCAGCCAATGAATAGGCTATGTTCCATCAGCAAAGTGTTTATGGTCGTATGTTTTTTTAAACTGTGATTAATTCTTTATTTTTTTCCGAATCAGACACTGTCTATTCATAAGATTCAGATGTCCATGATAAGGGTATAAATAAGTTTCATGTTCACGTGAGCTGTACTAATGTCACCCTGTTGGTAAAAACTGAGCTAGCTCAACTGGCTGACAGCTGGACCTTAAGGGACAAGATTGTGTGCTGATTTTGTAATAGAAATTAGCTACTAAGAAGGATGTTGGAGGATTTAAATATTGCTGCCTCCAGCTTAAGCAACACTAAATCTTGGTCTTTATCTGAAAAACTAGGTGAATTAACCCATTCGGCATTCATATGCCAAAAATATCAGTACTACACTAAGAACTGTCAAAAGAGGAACAATTCCAATCATTACTTTATGAAAAGAATTCATTTGAAGAAGTCAGGAAGAAGGATGAAAAATGCAAATATCCTACCCTGAGAATCATTCTGTTGATTTGCACAGGTTTCTTATTATATTCTCATCTAATGCTTTGGACATGTGTGCTTGTGATGACACAGATACTTGCAAAGCTTACCAGATAAACCATGTTCTCTTCAAAAAGCAAAACATTTCTTGATGGTTGCTAATTTGCTAATTACATTTAGACTCAATGTTCTTAAAGGTTTTTACCAACCAAAGTGATTCCATAATTCTCTAAGTCGCACATCCTGCTTGTCCTGGTTTAGGGCAAATTTGGCAGAAAACCTTGGAAAGGGGGCCCCCCCTGAAAGCCCACCCACGCAGCCCCTCCCCCAGCCAGCTTGGGAAAAATTTCCTCAGAGAGAAGTGGAAAAAACCTGTTTATTTAAAAGGCAAAGCATTCCCCAGCACAAAAAATGAACAATTCCAGATGACAAAACTCATTCACTGCTCTGAAGAGATGACAAATTCAGAAACTCTCTCCGGTGGGTGATAACTCTCTGTTATCATTTCCTCCTGCACTGGAAAAGGCCGCTGCCCAGAGCAGGCCCCAGTAAGCCACAAAGTGCAAGCTCTTGGTGCTTCCCAGGTCCCAGTCCGGAGCAGGTTGGAACAGTTCCAAGAAAAGGGAAAGAAAAAAAAAACAGTCCATGGAAAACTCTGCCTCAGCTAGCTAAACTAACTAAAAAGCACTCTGTTCTGCTCCTCCAGAGCAGAATGTGCAGGAGTGTTGCTTTTCAAAGAGTGAATGCAGCCTCTGATAACAAACTCCGTGCTTCTTCTTTTCTCCACCTTTGCTCTCAGAACCAGTCTTGAAGGCAGAGAATATAATATCCAGAATTAACAGAACAGATGACTGGGGATACAAGCATCATAAAGTCACCCTAGGACACTGCTCTACTGAGATATATCACCAGACTATGCGAAGACAAAGTTTTGGAACTGCTAATTAAAATTCTACTATCACAGTGAAGCTGAGGAGGAAACACAGCTCACTACAGTTACCTTGTGGTATGCCAAAACTTCCTTTCAATCACAATGTTTTCCATTTTTAAGTCCATCACGGGCATAATGAAACATCATTATACTGATGGGTAAGCTGAAATGCAAAGCAGTTAATTCAAAGTGAAAAAGCAATAAAGCCAATAGTAAAACTCACCACAGTTTTGTTTACCACCCTAAATCCTTAGTATCCAAAAATACAAGAACAGCTGTAAAAACCTTGTGGCTACTTAATTTTTTCCTATACCTACATGGTAGGGTAAGGGATAAACAATCCCAAACAATGGTAATCCACAACAAAGCATTTTTGACATCATGTTCGGGTTTTGCATAGCAAGCTCTTCACCTGATAAAGTTATTTCATTGCAATAGTTTGGGGAGTATCTTAGAGAGCTGGGTGTTGTTTGGTTTGAAACCATCTTGATCATTTAGGTTGCCAGTACCAATGAGAAAGTTTAAAATAAGGTAGTGCTATGCATTGATTTTCATACACAACAGACATATTTCTACAACACAAAAGGCTGACCTAACACTTTACTACAACATGGCTGAAGTGGCATCCTGTTCCCCATTGGTTTTTCTGCTTATTTTTAGCTGCTTTCTTACTTCAGCTGCTCTTTTCTTCAGATTAATAAGCAGAACTAGCTCAAAAAGAAATCAGATAAGTGCCAGATCTTTCAAACAAAACAAAAAAAACAGATTCAAAATGGAGATTTCTAAGTGCATTTGAAAATAGAATTTTTTTGTACTTTTCATAGATGCATGGCATTCCCTAGAACGATATTGCTCCAAAGTTTTGGTTTAGTTTTTTTGTCTCAATTCTAAACGTTACGCACTCTTTTGGGCCATTTTAATAAATACATTTTCTGATAGGTTCTTTCAAGCTGAAATTGGTTCTAGTAGATATAAGCACACTGGTAGGTAAAAGTAGACTATAGAAGATAACATTCAGAATGTATTTCCCTTCTCTTCCCATTAAAGCAAGTGAAGAAAGCAGACAGATCTTCAGATAACATTCTATGTGAATTGAAAAGAATCTGTCCTTATTTGAAGCAACTGAGAAACTCACACAATACAATACAGTTCAGACATATGATGCCAAGTCTATACTTTTAATGTTTGAATGAAACAAGATTTCTTTAAGTACAATCCTATAAAATGAAGGTGATTTTGCAGAAGCAATTGAACTGGGTCTGTTTCATGAACACAATGTTTTCTAATTAAACTGAGGATTCAGGAAGGCAACCTTGAAATTAAAAGGACTTAGAAACATACAAATACCAAGAGTGGCAGTTCATTAGCTTTAACAGTCTCTTTAAAATAAGATTTATTTTTAACTTCTGCGTGTAGTAGGTCTGAAGACATTAAGAATGATGGCTTTATATTAAAAATAAAAAGAAAAAACAACAAAAAAACCCCAACCAAAACAACTTTCTCAAAACCTTTGAGAAACCAGAGAAATTATGATTTTTAGGGGTTAAGCAGTCCTTTAAAAGTTGTCTCTGGGAAAAGAGATAAAAATGCTAATGACTGCGGAGTATATTCCAAAACTGTAATGAAGCAAGTAAGGGGCAAGAGCCTATAATAAAAATGCTATGCTGGGTTCATCTGTTGAAAGCATTCCAGATTGGTTGAAATTATGATTCACATGTTGTGGGATAAAAAAAAAGAAGAAAACATAAGGAAAAAATATTTTGAACATATTTTCCCATTCCAAGATGGTATAATGGCTTTATTTCATTTTGTTACTAAGACTGGTTTATATCTTGTTAAGTGTTTTATAGTAGAGAGTGAGAGTGTTCACACTAACCATACAATTTGGATGGATCTCTTTATACAGCATGGTTTAGCACTTTTACTTTATACAGATGGTTTAGCACTCCACAATTCAGTCCCCGAAAGTGAACAAGTGTGGCAGATTTAACCTAACTGCCCAGTTCGTCAGAATGCTTAATTGTCTTTAAAAATGCTTTGCCATATCTCATTATCTAGACATGTCTCCCCATCTCCACTTTGATCTCCTTAATCTTTCATCTACAGGATGAGATCCAATTAGGCTTAGCAAGGATACAGCCTTTCAGAACCGCATCTTTTATCTTCTTACAAGTACATTTCTACCACAGGGAACAGAGTGGCAGATCCTAGTTGTTTTGTTTCTCAGATATGTTGCTGCATAAAATAGCTCTTCTTTTAATTTTTTCCCTGCTAAAGTATAAGGTCTGTGCTTAAATGATTGTGATGCAAACTCATTATCATAAATTCTGCAGTCTTATAGAGTATGCAGCAAAGTTTTCTCTTCTTCTGAGGACATTTTACTCTTTTTATGAGTGTCATGGTTTGATGCAAGTGCAACGCCAGTGCCCCCATGAAAATATATTCTCCCTGGTGTCTACTGTGAGATGTAACCAGAAATAGAGCAAATCAGGCTCCAACTTAGGAATAAAAGGAAAAAAATATCTTTATTAGCCTACAACTATATGTAAAAAGAAACACACACAGAACTCAGAATTAAAACCTTCCAAAACATTCCTCCTCCCCCCACCAAATTTCCAATACATCACAGTAAGACAAAACCTTGGATTCTCAATTCAGTTACCACCCCTCAAATCACCAACTCTCAGTCCATCACCACCCTTCAGATAATCAATTCTTCAGTTCATCAAGAAGAGAGGAGTCCCTCTTGTACTATAGGCTTCCCCAGGAACCACAGCTGAAACCTCGTGTTTCCGTGTCACACGTGGCATCGCCCAGAGATCATTTGCCATGGTGACATCTTCCTTCCATGTACAGTGCTCTCACCACTGCACATGGACTAGAGCTGCTGAGCTGCTTCTAGAATTCCGCTTTTAAGGATGCTATGCCCAGTTCCAAAAAAAGCACAGTTTCTCACTTTCGGGATACCTGTCCCCCCCAAATTCACTCCCTGGGGCCAAGGGGTCTCGAGAACAGAGATCTTCTTCTTCACTGAAGATCGAGGCCCCTACCACCCTCTTCACCCATGGTCTCTATTCATGCCACTCTTTCACATAACATCACTGCACTCGGCGCCAAGCCATTGCCTCCCCCTAAATGCAATCTCTGTGTCACAGGAAAAAAATGGTTCTATCCATGGCTATACAAGAAAAGTTCAGCCAAAGGCCACTCCATCATCTCCTCCCACCTAGGATTCTTCTCAACTTGTCTCTGACATCTTTCACTTGCACAGATTTTCATCACACTTTCCCATTTCCTCCTATTTCATCTCTATCTCTCTTCTCATTCAGATCCAGGAGAATCGGTATTTGTAAGGTTTCCATCATCCAAGAAAAGGGTTAAAAATCTCAGGCTCTGCCTGCCCAGAACTCCCACAATTGCCCTGCCGGGCACCTTCTCACCGCTCCCCCTTCTTCTCAGCCGTTCTGCCAGCACATGATATCAGATTACAAGGTGGCACAAGCACAGGCACAGGTGGGCTCTCTTTCTTTCTCTCTCTCTCTCTCTCTCTCTTTTTCTCTCTCTCTTTCTCTCTCTGTCTCTCGGGGTGTACTGCCAGATGCCTCTCAGTGCTCCTTCACCCTTCCATCCTGCAAGGGCCTTCACCTCCCTTCTCTGTCCAAGGCTCCGGCCTACCTCACCCGGCCGCATGGCCTCCCCTCCCCCACCCAGCCCATAGCTGGGCAGGGGAGCTCTGACCTCTTTCACCCACCAGAACCAAGAGAGCTTCTCCCTGGGAGTTCTCTGCTTTTAACCCCCTGTGTTCTCAGATGCATATCCATGTCCTCAGTGGCCACACCAGGTGCCAATATTCAAATTTCAGCACTGATTGTTTTGACCACAAACTCCCAAAACACTCACTTCCTCTTCAAACCAGGACAATGAGAAATGCTGAAGGTCTCAATTTAGTTGCAAAGGTCACTGATTCACAGATTGCAAAATTGTGAAGTCTAGTAACAGTAGGAAAAGTGTGCTGTTGCTGTGCATGTAAATATCACGTCAGCTGCTGTTGGGATAAAAAGCATGAGCATAAGCAAAGATATCTGCATGGATAGAAAAGAAACAAAGAAGACATTTTTTATGATTTCTGCACAAAGGAACAAGAAGTAGTATGAAGCGCTAATTTCAGTGGCTAAGACAGTATCATCCTTGGCCAGTTCTCTTCAACATCTTTTGAACAACCTGGACATGGTACTTGAAGGAATATTAAGCAAGTTTGCCAAAAATACTATACTGGGAGGAGCTGTAAACTAACTCCTGCGGGTTTTTGGGGTCATAGCTGCTGCCGGGAGCCCGGACTCTGGGTGGGTGCAGGCAGACCCCTTCCAGGCGTGTCCCGCTGCGGGAGCGTCTCCTCCACGAATACACACACAGTCCCGGATGATGAAATGTCGGTGCAACCAGGTAAAGGGAGGGCTCGGAGACTCCAGTGTTGTTCTAACAGGCTTTTTAATGTTGGGAAGTCTGAAGGTGCAGGCGGGGAGGGAAAGCGGGGTACAGCTTCTGTACCCTACCGGAGCCAGGGTTCCAAGCCCCGAGCCCAGGTGGGACCAGGGTTTATAAGGGATGAGGGGTAGGCGGGCTTGGGACTACTAGGAAGGGGGTACAGAGGAGGGCTTAGAGTGAGGTGATCGGGGGTACACCAATAACGAAATGGGGAGAGGGTGTTCTCAGGGAGAGATCCAATGGAAAGGTGGGGAGCAGGGAATTCTCTAGAAGGGAAGGAGTGGGTCACACATGATTGATCCCAAGGTGTTCCCAACCTATCCCCCCCTCTCCCCTTCTCCCACAAACTCCCTTGAGGGCAGAGAGACCCTGCAGAGAGATCTTGACAAATAAGAGAGATGGGCAATTATTGCCAGCCCGGACTCTGTGCACAAATCATGAAAGGGGTGGGACGCTGGGCAAAGCATTTAAAGCTGTTGTATTTTTCAGCATCAGTCTCCTTATATGGTCATGACAATGGGAAGATGCCAGCAGCTCATGTCCCCGGCAGCAAAGAACTTAGTGTTACAACTTACTTTAAAAGTTTTTTTGCCCAATCACACAAAGCAAAAGCACATTGACAGTAGTTCTATCTAGTCACTATAAGCACACTTACCTTTGGTTAAAAGAATGCTTGCTTCTTTCGAATAAAAGACCTGCTTGTAAGCCTTAAGACACAATGCACAGGACTCCATTATTAAGCTTAGAACTTCCTAGTATCTGGCTAGATATATTTTGCTGTAACTTAAGGAGTTATTCCAGACAAGCTTTAATACACAGACCATTGTTCTATTGGTCCTTACTTTTCTACTTATATAATTTTTCTGCTGACAAACCTTATGACTACTGCTTAGCTCCAATCACAGTTCCGCTGTCTCTGAGGCCTGCCTTTTGCAGCTTTCCCAAAATCCTCTACTTTTAAAGATTCCCTCAGGCAATCACCAACCAGATGGAGCTGAACAAGGGCAAGCGCTGGATTCAGCACCTGGGACAGGGCAGTCCTGGTGTGTGTATAGAGTAGGGAGCAAGAGGCTAGAGAAAAGCACTGCAGAAAGAGACCAAGGCTCCTGGCCAATGTCAAGCTGAATGTGCATCAGCAGTGCCCTGGCAGCCAGGAGGGCCAAGCATGTCCTGGGGTGCATCAGGCACAGCATCTCCACCTGGGCAAGGGAAGGGATTGTTCTGCTCTGCTCTGCTCTGCTCTGCTCTGCTCTGCTCTGCTCTGCTCTGCTCTGCTCTGCTCTGGGGTGGCCTCACCTTGAGTGCTTGGGGGCAGTTTTGGGTGCCAAAATGAGAAAAGACATGAAGGTATTAGAAAGTTCTCAAATGAGGTCTACAAGGACAGGACTCGAGGAAATGGCAGGCAGCTGAGTCAGGGGAGGTTTAGGTCAGGTATCAGGAAAATGTTTTTTAACCAGAGGATGGCTGGGCACTGGAAGAGTCTCTCCAGGGAGCGGTCACAGCATCATGCCTGTCTGAGTTCAAGAGGCTTTTTGGACATTGCTCTCAGGCATAATGTGTGATTCTCGAGGATGGTCCCATGCAAGGCCAGGAGTTGGACTTGATGATCCTGATGGGCCCCTTCCAATTCAACTGATTCTACGACTCTATTGTTCTGTCCTGGCCATTCAAGATATATTGCTTGCTCTCACCAGATTTGGATCTGCTCTTGTTGGTCAGAATTTGTCACTACTGGCTAATGATATTTATCACAAAAGACAAAGTACCTTTTCTCAATTTTCTCAAGAAATTTGAACATGTACCCTACAATCCTAAAAAAGCTTTTCCTTGAAACAACACTGTCTTATGCCTGGTATTCTTTCCAGATCTTAAGGAGAAAGAAGCCAAAAGGAGGGGACCTATTATGTTGACTGTGGTCACAGGGGTTGCAGGTGAAGAGAGATGAGAAGGTTTACTCCATGATCAGAAGGCTTGATTTATTATTTTATGATATATATATATATTACATTTTAACTATACTAAAAAGAAATAGAAGGAAAAGTTCTCAGAAGGCTAAGCTAAGAATAGGATAGAATAGAATGAAAACAAAGCAGCTCTCTTGGACTCTGTCCGGGATAGCTCCGTCCTTGATTGGCCATTAATTATAAACATCAGAGATGGGCCAATCACAGGTGGACCTGTTGCATTCCACAGCAGCAGATAATCATTGTTTACGTTTTGTTACTGAGTCCTCTCAGCTTCTCAGAAGGAAAAATCCTAAAGAAAGGATTTTTCACAAAAGATGTCTACGACACTATTACAATGAAGCATTGTAAATTTTCCAATTCTTTAGAGTATATTTGTACTTTCACTATTCTTTTCTATAAAACCATGGTTTTGTATAACATGTAATTTTTTCTAGCAAGATTCATTTTTGCAACTGAGCCCATCAGGCTCTGTGAAAATACACTGTCAAAAGCACAAAACATAGGAATAGACAGTAACAAGTGAGGGGGAAAAAAGAGTATGAGAAGCAGCTCCCTGATACTAAAGTGAGAAAAGAACGAGGAGGAGGTGCTCCAGTTGACAGAGCAGCGAATGCCCTGCAGTTCCTGGAGGACATCATAGGAAGTAGGTTGTCTCCCAGCAGTCTCTGGAGAACCGTGGAGGAACATATACCTACACTACAGCCTGTGGAGGGCTCCATGCCACAGCAGGTGAATGTGCTTTGAAGGAAGCTGCAGCTTGTGGAGGGAGGGCCAGAAAGCCCTCCTTGATCTCTTCTTTAGTGGAAGAGTATGCGCAAATGTCAAACAGCAGTTAACTCTAATCTATTCTCTTTCCAGTTCTTGACATAGGTAAGTAAGAAGACAATATAAGAATTAGAAGCCTACATCTTTGGCTTGAGGCTCCCATTCTCTCTGCCACTCCCTTAAAATTTAGTTTGATATAAAATAAAATTCAGAACAAGTTCTTAAGGCTTGATGTTCAGGCTTTTCAGAAAATAGGGAGTGCAAATAACTCTTGTCACTGTCATTTTTTTAAATAGAACTAAAAAAATTAAATTACTGTTTTCTAAGGACTTACGGAAATCAGTTGGTAGAGGTGGTGAGACTGAAGAGTATAATTAATCTGAAAAGAGAACATCATGTATCTACCTCAGTAGTGTACAAGTATTTTACCAGGAACTCTAGACTTTTAAACAGACTTAGGACACAATAGTTATCTCTGGGAATATTTTAGTATGTGTATGTCCTGGTTTAGGGCAAATTTGGGAGAAAACCTCCAAAAGGGGGCCCCTCCAGAAAGCAAATCTACATAGCCCCTCCCCCCAACCGGTTCAGAAAGGATTTCTTGGAGAGAAGTAGAAAGAACCTGTTTATTTAACAGGCAAAACACCATCCAGCACAGAAAATGAACAATACTGGATGACACCACTCTTTCACTACTCTGAAAAAGATGACAAATTCAAAAAGTCTCTCCTGGGGTGGTCACTCTGTTATCAGTTCCTCCAGCGCTGGGGTAGCTGTTGCAGGCCCCAAAGTGCAAATTCTCTGTGTTTCCCAGGTCCCAGTCCCGAGCAGGTTTGAGTAGGTCCAAAAAAGGGAAAGGGAAAACAGTCCAGGAAAAAATTCGTACTGCTTAGCTAAACTAACTAATGAGCAGAAGCAGAAAGCAAGAGCAAAGCAGGGGCAAAGCAGAAGCAAGACCAAGAGCAAACCAAAAAGCAAAAGCAGCACTATGTACTGCCCTGTCTCTGTGTCCCGCCAGCCGTGGGGGAGTGGCTGATAAGAAACCGAAACAAAACTTGCACTCTTCAGAGCCAGTCTGGGAGGCACAGAACATAATATCCATAAACAGAACAACAAATGGGGATACAAGCATCATAGTATCACCCTAGGAGAGTATAGTACATTCATATTTAAATAGCTCTATCTGTTTTATAGTTATGACTTAAGTTTTAAATTTTATTTGAAAATAAATATTTGTGATTCAGATCATTTCCATTTCTGAAGCATTTCAGTTGTTGACAGCTTTTGCTGTCTCCTGAGGGCAGGAAAATAGTCTTTGTACCAATACTGAAGCAAACTAGATGGAGAAAATAGTTTTCCTCATTCTTTTCTGTCTATTTTAACAGGCACAACAGCAAAACCACTGCTATGAGTCTGAGTTGCCCTACCATTCATGGATGGCAAACTTGTAGTGCTAGTATTTTGTTTGCACACATTTCTGATGCAAGTTGTTAACTGTTTTGCAGAAAGATCTGTAAACTATTTTCACAGGAGGACACTCCTGAATTGCTTCACTTGTCTCTGAACCACAGAACTGAGCTGACACTCCATTTCTGAGATACTGCTGTGCTAGCCCCCAAATCCATTTCCTTAAAATGCATTTTACTTTAAACCAAAGCACTTCATTACTTCACGATGTAATCTCTTGTTCTTAATGTTCAGGGGATTGTTTTTGAACAATAAGAACATACTCCAGTAAGCAGGTAGAACATCTGGCTTAAGGAGTATCCATCACTTGGCTTTGGTTCATGGATCATAACATCAGCAAAGAATGTTTACAATGCAAAGAAAAATTTACAATCAATATATGGGCAGGGGTAACGGGCCACAAGTTTAGGAATCTTTCTCCAATTAATTTTGCTTTAAAATTTAGCTCATATAATTTTAAGTGTGTCTTTATTAAAACAATCAGCTATTTATTACCTGTCCCACAATGAACAACACTCAACAGTGGCTGAGTCTCCCACAACAATTCCAAGAAAAAGAATGGTCTGAGCCCCCAGTGTAGTACAGGGAGTCTGTCATCAAGCCAGAGTCCTCCAGGCATCTTCTCAGCCTGGAGAAGAGCAGACTCTGGACAAATGTTAGAGCAGCCCTCCAGTATCACCAGAAGGAGGCAGATGAGCTACACAAGGGCACGTAGTGATAGGAAAAGTGTTGATGGCTTTAAAACCTGAAGAGTATATGTTTCCTTTGGATATTGGGAAGAAATTCGTTGCCAGGAGGGTTGTGAGACACTGGAACATGTTGTAGGTGACTGACGCTAGCAGGGGGTTCATTTACAGACGCGAACAGGATGGGGCTGCTATGGAAAGTGCCTCAAGCTATTTATTTTTTCAGCATCAGTGTTATTACATAGTTATGACAATGGAAAGATGCTAACAGCTCACAATCTAGGCAGCAGGCCAGAAAACTTAATGTTACAACATACTTTATAGGCTTCTCGACCAACCACAGAAAGCAAAAGCATATTGACAGTAGTTCTATCTAATCACCATAAGCACATGTAGCTTTGGTTAAAACAATGCTTCCTTATTTTGAATTCAATACTCATTTGTAAGAGACAACACACAGAGCTCCATTCATAAGCTTATCTTTCTTAATATCTTTCTAGATAAACTTTCTGCAACTTAGAAAGCTAGACAAGCACTAATACATAGGTTTATTGTTTTATTTGCCCATGTCTTTTCTACAGTTTAAATAATTTTTTCTGCTGACTTATTTCAAAACTGCTGCTTTAGCACTGTTCACAATTCTGCTGTATCTGAGGCCTGACTTTTGCAGTTTTCTTAAAACCCTCTAATTTTATGGATTCTCACAATTCCCCCTCTCTGTTCACTTAAAAAGAAACTTTCATAATCTTGTCATTTATTACTTGCATTTCATAGCCTTACTATAATATTTTTGCTTAATATCTGCTTAAAGCTTGTTCTTGCTGGCACTAAGCATTGCTATATTACAACACAGCAATTTAAGGCTGTGAAGGTCTAGTCGGTGGAAAGGATATAAATCACGCCTGACAATAGTTACAAGTCATTGTTCAAAAAACTCTTGTCAATTCTAGGGTCTTAATTCAAAACATTCTTCTATTTCTATACTTTTATCTTCTATCTTCATGAGACTTTGAGCACTTTCTGTGATTCTATTTCCTATCTCTCTCTCTTGTATTATAAAAACTTCTTTGACAGTTTTGTTCATAATTTCTCACACACGCCGAAGTAAGTATACAGGGTATTACTATTAATATCACTACAAAAACATGAATACATAGAGACTTATCTTGCAAAGTTCTCTTAGTTAAGGTGCAAAGCTTTATTCTTGGAACAAATAATCTAACTAGGACTTACTGTCTTCTTTAATTTGGGCTGTTAAATCTTTTAGTTTTTGTATGATTTTGTGGATGGACTCAGAATGATCTGACAGGTTCATACAACACAATTTTAAAAATTCTTCACAACTATGTTTTTGTGCTAGTAAAAGAAAATCAATTGCTGCTCTATTTTGAAGGGTAGTATGTCTAACACTATCAACATCGGTCAACATGTCACTGATTGCAGTGGATGTGGCATTAGTTTGTTTACTTAGCTAACATCTAACTTGATCTAATTGTTTCAATGCTGTTGTTGAAGTCAGTTGGGGTAAAAACAAACTTGTTGAAACCCTTTTTGCAGCTTTCTAAGGCATGAAATCACTTTTACAGTTCTTATCATAATGATGAACAGATCTTATTCTCTTTTGTTTCTTTTTCATGACTGTTTTGGCAGTGGGCGCAATTACAGTGAGCGTCTCAATGCTACATGGGCTACTTTTAAGGTGTGATGGAATGCCTTGCTAAGCTTTATCTCTACAAATGAAGTAGCATCTCTTTGGCAATTGTCGTGGATATTGGTCTTTTACAGTTTTCCTAAAACCCTCTAATTTTATAAATTCTCACAGGTGACCCATTCCTGGAAGTGTTCAAGACCAGGTCTTTGGGCTTAATGCAGTCTAGTGGAAGGTGTCCTTGCCAATGACATGGCGGGTAAATTTAGGTGAAAAATAAGGTCCCTTCCAACCCAAACTATTCTATTATTCTATGATAATATTCACATTGTGCAGTAGCAGTAAGTTGTTTAAGGTAGAAATAACAGATTATTGATTGTGAGAAACTGCCATCCAATGAGTTTAAATGATTTAGCTTCACATATATGTGCAATTTAGCAATACTGTATCTAGTAACAGTCCTGGCACTTAAATATCATGCACACAAATGTTTTATAATTTTTAAGATTTCTAGATTTCTGACATTTGGGAATTTCCTTCCTTCCTTCCTTCCTTCCTTCCTTCCTTCCTTCCTTCCTTCCTTCCTTCCTTCCTTCCTTCCTTCCTTCCTTCCTTCCTTCCTTCCTTCCTTCCTTCCTTCCTTCCTTCCTTCCTTCCTTCCTTCCTTCCTTCCTTCCTCCCTTCCTTCCTTCCTTCCTTCCTTCCTTCCTTCCTTCCTTCCTTCCTTCCTTCCTTCCTTCCTTCCTTCCTTCCTTCCTTCCTTCCTTCCTTCCTTCCTTCCTTCCTTCCTTTCTTCCTTCCTTCCTTCCTTCCTTCCTTCCTTCCTTCCTTCCTTCCTTCCTTCCTTCCTTCCTTCCTTCCTTCCTTCCTTCCTTCCTTCCTTCCTTCCTTCCTTCCTTCCTTCCTTCCTTCCTTCCTTCCTTCCTTCCTTCCTTCCTTCCTTCCTTCCTTCCTTCCTTCCTTCCTTCCTTCCTTCCTTCCTTCCTTCCTTCCTTCCTTCCTTCCTTCCTTCCTTCCTTCCTTCCTTCCTTCCTTCCTTCCTTCCTTCCTTCCTTCCTTCCTTCCTCCTTCCTCCCCTTCCTTCCTTCCTCCCCTCCCCTCCTTCCTCCTTCCTTCCTTCCTCCCTTCCTCCTCCTCCTCCCTCCCTCCTCCCTCCTTCCTCCCTTCCTCCCTCCCTCCCCTTCCTCCCTTCCTCCTTCCTCCCTCCCTCCCTCCTCCCTCCCTTCCTTCCTCCCTCCCTTCCTTCCTCCCTTCCTTTCTCTCTTCCTTCCTTTCTCTCTTCCTTCCTTCCTTTCTTCCTCTCTCCCTTCTGCCTTCCACCACTTCTGCCACTTCCATCACTTACACCAATTCTGCCACTTCCTTCTGCCACTTCCTTCCGCCACTTCCTTCTGCCACTTCCTTCCGCCATTTTCTTGCTTCTCTCAACTTGGATGTTAATTTGCAAACTGTGAAGTAATTACAGTAAATGGCTCTTCCCTAAATATTATTTTGAATCTTATAAATGGATAAATAACAAAATTGTGTGGAGACAGAGCATTTAAAAGTGATTTTAAAGTGAGAATTAGAGTCAGATATTGAAAATTCAAAAATACAAAATTGAAATGATGGAATGGATAGTTTCAAGGGATTTGCTTTGTATTTCTGTGATACAAATGATGGTCTCGATTTTTACACCTTCTAAAAATACATCTTGAAAGTTACCACTTTGGTTAACAAAAATATTTCCAAAACAAGGAAATTGATTTATGAAGATGAAATATCATATTCTAAATATTCATTATCAAGTACAAAGGATTACCCTTACACAGTAAGCTTTATGAAGATTTCTAGTCTCAAACAAACAGAGAAGATTTTTATCAACTGACTAGAAAATCTTAAAGAGCAAATTAACCATTGAAAAAAAGATCAATAACGATCAGGAAATTATATGTATCCACACTTACTATATGTTGGTTACTTAATATTGGCTCTGTTTTGTGGGTGAGTACACCTCCCATTCACACACACAGATACACTTCTTCCCCTGCACATAGATGTGTGCTATTGGGTCTCAAAGAAGGGACTATCTTTTTTCTGTTTACTAGGTTTTGATTCTCAAAGTCAAGGGTTATCTATTACGTGGATTTATTACCTAGAAGGTAATGAAATTAATTAAATATTTGGTAAAAGCTGTCCTAACTACGTCTTCATGTGAAATATTTAGTCTAACTTAGGTTACTTACGTACAATTGTATTTGAAAGTATTATGGCAACTAAAGAATAATTACATCGATGACCGATCATATTTTGCAGGAAGAGATCCATGTTTAGCACACACCTACAGCATGCATTTTTTATTTTATCAAAGTTTCTATCAAGCCTTCTGGATTACTACTTGCAAGATTCTAAAATGTAGGAACCATAGTATCATTTCAAGGAATGTGGTGTGAAAAAATAAGTTGAGCCTATACGGTGCCCTGTCCATAATTTCTAGCTTGTAAAATAAGAAATTAGCCATTCTTATAAAGATGCAAACACAGCATATGCAACATCTATGCAAAGCATGCACTATAAATTCAGGTAGAAATTGCAAGTTATTAAAAGGCCAATAACTGAACAGAACAGAGCAGAGGCTGGGCTGCTGCACATCATTACAATTCTTTGTCCTCATCTGGCAAAATCTACTGAGCTGGAAGCTCATTTGAATCTTAATGTAAGTAGTGACTAAGAGCACATGTATTTAAATTGCCTTCTCCAGATCTTTCTATTCCTTCTATTTTCTTTTAGAATAGGGAGATCTTATGCTACAGACTGCAGAGGAACTGACAAGTGACTAAAGGAACTTGCCTATCAATTGCTTAAAGGTAAGTGGTTTTCCCACTATCCTTCTTCCCTCCTTCTTTGGAAAACGTAAAAAGTTTTCATCAGAAACAGTAAAGTCGTCTTTCACAATACATTCTATGAATGATGTAGAATAAATATTGTTCTCCATAATGTCTTTTACCCTTTTGAAACTTGACTTTCAGTGGGAAAATTTGGTTATTTAATCTTGAGTATTTAGACTCAATGAAAATCCACTTTTTAAAAGGAAATTGTTAGGAATTGATTGTGAGGATTGCCTCTTCAGCAATATCTTTTGGAAGTTATTGTCAAAACATACCAGAGAAATTTGGAGTGTAGGAAAAGTCTATTAAACAAATTAAAACAATTAAAAGAAACTGACCTGATTTATACAATCATGTACAGACACAGCTATATCGGTCCATCAATAAATAGGAGTATTTTATTCCTGTAACCAAAATATCTTGCACAATTTAAGTTGCTTAAAACCATAGAAATAATTACAAGTAATATTTTCAATTATAACACAGAGAAGAAAGCACTGCTATTTACTTAGAACAGAAAATCATAATAGAAACAATATTCACGCCAAAATAGTTTCAGAAGCAATATGGTTTCAAATAGACTTGGATACTTTCCACTCCTTAAAGTGCCCAGAGCTACCTTTACATTATGAAAGAGAAGTGAAAAAGTGGCAATGGAATAAACTCTTTCATTCATCAGTTTCTTGCTGAGTTTGAGCTTTTAGGTTTTGTTTTTTGGGGTTTGTGGTTTTGGGGTTTTTTCCCTTGGTTTTATATTGTTTCTAACACAAGATATATTTATTACTCCTAATGTTCATTACCCCTATCTGGAGATATTTTTGTTCTGGTTTGGCTAGTACATCAAAATTGCAACAGTTTTTATAGAAGTTAATGCCTAAAATGCAACATGAAACAACTCTTCAGATGTAACCAAGTAATTATACACTTTTTTCCCTAGATACTGAGACTAACAATTTACAGCATAATTCTTTACATTGCTTTGTGAATGTGGCAAATTTTTTTCTAAATATTTTGACTTTTCTGAAGAATACTGGAAACCAAAATCTATAACAACCAGTATCAGCATATTACAAATAATTTTGCCAGGAAAAAGAGCTAGATGGTAGACAAGGAGATGCTTTTTATTTTCAGGTCTAGATTCTAATAGTGGGTAACTGTCCTTCAAGCAAGATGGTAGAAACAAACATAGGAACATGTTGCTCTTAGAAGTCTGATGAGAATCGCTGTTTTATAAATTATTAGTGTGTTCTGGGATTCTGGAAATAGTCTTTGATCAATGGTGGGAAAAATAGTGGAGAAGTATAATGGGAATACTATTTTATTTAGTGGGTATGTCTTCTATAAAAGACACCATAAATGGTTTATAATATAAAATGACAGAGCAACCACTTGAACCATTTCTGGAAATTTTTCCCAGTGTTCCAAAAAAAAGCTTATGCAAATTTTAGAAAAAGAAAATGATCCAAAAAGTATTAAATTATAGATTCTAAAGGCAATTTAAAATCCAACAATTGCTGTTGGGAAGCTAAAAGGTGGCTAAACATGCATTCACAGGGTACATGTCTCTAAAAAATAACTAAAAGCCATGAATTCCTTCTATCATAATTTTAGCCTCTTTCATCTTTTAAATATGAATTAAGAACATCATTAAACACTCCATATGTATCTCTCAGATTCATCTTACACATAAAGCAAATACTTTTTCACCGGTTTGCTTGGAGTTCTGCTGACTGCATTGCGCATTTATTTGCATGTTTTTTTGCTTCTTTCTGCTGTCAATACTGAGCAATACATGCCATCTACAAAGAGTACGATTTCTCTCACCTAAGCAAATGGATTTATTCTTAAGGATCCCTTCCGATTAAATTGACAGAAAAGGAATGGATTGATTCTACCTAACACTGAGTCTTTTGGTAAAGGTCACCTTGAGAAAACTTTTTTCTGCTAGAATTCAACTCATGAATTTCGCCTGGTAAATCCATGATAACTACATTATTTTGTCCTCCTTCATGTGCCTGGCAATGCTTTCCAGGAATAGCTGCTCTATCAACTTCCTGGGGATACGAATGAGGCTGGCTGGCTTGTGCTTTTTTGAGTGCTTCTAGTTGCCTTTTTTGAAGATGGGTGACATTTGCTTTCATCCAGTCTCTGGGCACTTTCCTCAGTCACCATGACCCATCCACATTGGGCAACAAAATTTATGTTCTGGTTGGAAAGCAAAACCTGTGAGAGACTCCAAGTCAGAAATACAACTTATTAGGAAAAGGGGAAAAAAACAAATACATGCAATAGCCTCATTTTTATCTCCAGGAAGTTGATGGAGCAGCCATTCCTGGAAAGCATTGCCAGGCACATGAAGGAGGACAAAATAATGTAGTCAGCATGGATTTACCAGGGGAAATTCATGTTTGACAACTTTTTAAATTCTGATGAGTCAACGTACCTGGTAGATGAAAGGAACATTGTCTGCCTGGGCTTCAGGGAGGTTTTTGACATTTATCTACATGACAGCACACATACATACTGGAAGGAGTAGTGCAAAGAGGAGGGAACCAGTGTCTTTTCAATGATGCTCAGTGAAAAGACAAGAGGCAGTGGGCATACAGTGAAATACAGGAGATTACCTCTGAATGTCACAAAACTATTTTTTACTATGAGGTTGACTGAACCATGGAACAGACTGCCCAGAACAGATTGTGGAGTCTAGATCTTTGAAGACATTAAAAGGATGCCCAGATACAATTCTGGGCAAGAGGCTCTAGGTATCCTGGTTTAAGCAGGGGGGTTGGACCTGGTGAGCCCCACAGACCCCTTCCACCCTCATTCATTCTGTGCTAGTGAATTCTCTTAGAGATGCATTTCAAGGACTGGTGTGACAAATTTCTGTGCAGAGAGAGATCGAAATGGACATGGGATTTAAGTTCCTTAAGTGGTGTTCAAGAAGAATGTAAAACTCTGGGATAACTGTCTCTTCCATAACTGAATTCCTTTTATGGGAAAATTCCTCAGCTATAGAAAGATCTTCTGATATGCATGCTTAAGACTGACACTGGCTGAGCAAATTTCTCCCTATGCATGTCTAAGACCAGTTAGGATCTTCACCGAAAGTGTTGTCAACATAGTCACAGAAGGTATATTGTGAAGAAGAGACAACTTACATCAGAATGGCAAATATTGGTCCACAAAATGTATTCATGTATGGGAATGATCTACTTGTGTTCAAAATAAAGAATTGGTCTTTATTTAACAACTTCATTGCAATATTCATAAGAGAAGAAAAAGACCTAGAATCCTTAACTTTCTTAACTCTAACAAAGATTTTAAAAATGTGTATCATAATTATCAGACTATGAAACAATTTTAGTTGGGAAAAGCATTCTAAAATTGTGTAGATAGTGGCAAAGAAGCCAAGAAAATAGGAAAGAAACAAAAAGAGAGAAAAAGGGTCAGTTTGAGTCTGCAAGCTAGTTCTAGATGTAGTCTGCTAGAAAAAGGAACCCCCAGTTGAATTTCAAATGTATTCACGCACTTGATTCAGTAACTGGTCAATGCAAAAACCAATCCTTTTGTACAACTTCTGCCAGCAAGAAAAACTATATGGTAGAGTAAAATGATGATTTGGGAATTGATGTTTTGATGATATTAAACTTCCTATCCACTCTCTGTGAAGTTTCTAAAAGAATTATGGAGCTGAGGCATGAATCTGCCACTACAAGAGTTAAGCAAGCATACAGATTCCCCTTCACATACCCCCCTTGTACACACACTTAGGCACACAGGGAGATGAGAATAGGAGATCATTAACAACTTAGGAAATGGTAATACTAACACATTGACAAGGAGAAACTGCCAGCATAGCAAACGCCCCCCTATCTGGTCTGAGAATTGTATTGAGTTCTCAGCATCTTGAAGCCTAAAGGGAAGAGTAAGATTTACCATGGAGGGCTGCAGGAAGACTAGCGAGAAGCACATGAAGGTTTTGCAAGAACTCCTTCCATAAGAATGCTAATGCAAATGTAAGAGGCAGGCAAGTGGCAAAACACCGTCCTCTAGCAGTTTAAAAGCTGTACACACAATGCACGTGATGTGTGGCTTCATTCTTCACCTCTTGGAAGCTGCCACGTTCTCCGTCTCACAGAGGTGAAGGAGCAGCTTCTTCGCGCACAGAGCATTGTGCCGGTCACAGCGCGCTCCAGAGTGCAGCTTCTGCCAAATGATGCCTGGGACCGGTGCTTACCTTCGGAGAGCTCCGGATCTTCGTATTCTGTGTCTCTTGTCACCTGCATCTTAGCGAAAAGCTTTTCCACTACATCTCGCAAGGAGAATCTGTGAGAGCATAGCATACGTCCCCTGATCTTGTTCGAGAAGTTCATCGAGTTCTCTGCATCTTGCAGCCTAAAGGGAAGAGTAAGATTTACCATGGAGGGCTGCAGGAAGACTAGTGAGAAGCCTGTGAAGGTTGTGCAAGAACTTCTTCCATAAGAATGCTAATGCAAATATAAGAGGCAGGCAAGTGGCAAAACACCGTCCTCTAGCAGTTTAAAAGCTGTGCGCACAATGCATGTGATGTGCGGCTTTGTTCTTCACCTCTTGGAAATTGCTGCGCTCTCCTGCAGGCGAAGGAGCAGCTTCTTCGCGCACAAAGCATTGTGCCAGTCGTGGTGCGCTCCGGAGCTTGGCTTCTGCCAAAAGACCCACAGGACTGACGTTTAGCTTTGGAAAGCTATGGATCATCGTATTCTGTGTCTCTTGTCACCTGTGTGTTAACGAAAAGCTTTTCCACTACGCCTTGCAAGGAGAAACTCTACCAGCACAGCAAACGTCCTCCAGTCTTGTCTGCGAAGTTTGAGTTCTTTGTATCTTGCTGCCTAAAGGGAAGTGTAAGATCAGGAAGATAGCAAGGGCATCATTAGCTGTCTTTTGATGATACTACATAACAGGGAGCAGTGGGAAGTATGTCTGAGTGAGGATAAATGCAGTATTGGTGGAATTGATTACCTCTGATCATTAATCATACATTATTCTTCCCCCTCCTGCCTTGTGCATCTATGGCATGCGACAAAGATTACAAATAAGTTGTAAAAAATGCTAAATATAATTTATACTTGCTTTGTTTTTTATACTCTAGTTTATTATGCATTCAAATGAGCAGAGCCAATGCCGGCAGGAAAAACTTCAAGGAAAGGTGCTTCACTTGACAGATCTCTGCACAACTGAACAGCCAGAGACAGATGTCAAGTACAACCAAGAATCAGATACTGATATGAGCTTAGAAACTCTTGATAGGATGCAAGAAGGGGCATCATCACACGATTGCAAAGATCACTGCTTAAATCAGAAAGACTTGAGTATACAGGGAAATAGTACAGAAATTCAGAGCAGTGTCCTGGTTCAGGGCAAATCTTGGAGAGAACCCCCAAAGGAACTCCTCTAGGAAAGCAGATTCAATCAGCTCCTCCCCCCAACTGATCCAGGAGAAAATACCTCCTTAGAGAAAAATGGAAAAAACCCTGTTTATTAAACAATAAAACCTAAACAATATTAAACAATAAAACCCCTTGCTCCTCCAAAAGAGATGACAAACTGAGAAAGTCCCCTCCCTGGGTTGCAGTTCAGCTCACTCAGCCTCTTATCAGTCCCTCTGGTGCTGGAAATGTCGCAGGTCCAGCCTGGCCCAGTGGGCCACAGGTGTGAGCTGCTGGTGCTCTTCTGGGTATTCAGTCCAGAGCAGGTTTGAACAGGTCCAAAGAAAAAGGAAAAAACCCACAGTCTGGGAAATTCTTTGCCTCAGCTAGCTAAACTAACTAAAAGCAAAGGAGAGCTCTGTCCCACTGTCTGTCCATCCGCAGACAACACAGTCCGGGAGCAGGAACGTGGAAGAGTGAGTACAGTGTCTGAAAACAAACTGCGTGCTTCTTCTCTGCCCCCTTCACTCTCTGGAACAAGGCTTAAAGGTGCAAAACTTATTATTCAGCATAAACAGAACAAGATGGCTGGGGATAAAAGCATCATATAGTCAACCTAGGACATTCCACCCCTTATCCCCATATCATCATCTTACTACTAAAACTAATATATATTCTAACTCTATAAGCACATACATTACACATACAATATACACCTATATACAAAAAATGGTAATACCATTCAGCAAACAGTGATATTTACACATAGGTCTCACCCAACAATCAGATGTCCCTGAGGAACACATCATGTTCTTCCATCTTTTTGCATTATCCACCATGTTCAACCTGGTCCCTGAGCAAAAACAACCCCACGAATGGGTTTGTCTGTATTCGAGGTAGAATTAATCCAAACTGTCTTCCCTAACAAACCTCTGACATGTACCATTGTGCCTTTTTCTCCATCTACTCTATGCAAAGGCTCAGATTGGGCAGGGCCCACTCAGTTAGTAGAGCCTCAGGTGTTAACTAACCAGGTGGCTTTTGCCAAATGCTGCTCCCAATTTTTGAAAGATCCCCCACCTAATGCTTTCAATGTGGTTTTTAACAGCCCGTTGTACCTCTCCATTTTGCCAGCAGCTGGTGCAGAGTAGGGGATATGGTACACCCAATCAATACCATGTTCCCTAGCTCAGGTGTTGATAAGGCTGTTCTTGAAATGAGTCCCATTGTCTGACTCAATCCTCTCAGGGGTACCATGCCTCCAAAGGACCTGATTTTCAAGGCCCAGGATGGTGTTCCAGGCTGTAGCATGAGGCAAAGGGTAGGTTTCCAACCATCCAGTGGTGGCTTCTACCATAGTCAGCACATAGCGCTAGCCTTGGTGTGTTTTGTAAGTGTGATGTAGTCAATCTGCCAGGCGTCTCCATATTTGTACTTGGATCACCACCCACCATACTATAGGGGCTTCACTCCATTGGCCTACTTGATGGTAGCACATGTCTCACAGTCATGGATAACCTGTGAAATAGTGTCCATGGTTAAATCCCCCCCTCAGTCTCATGCCCACTTATATGTGGCATCTCTACCCTAATGATCTGAGGCATCATGGGCCCATCGAGCAAAGAATAACTGTCCCTTTTATTGCTAATCTAAACAAAGTCACACAACACTGGGATTGTGTACACAGCTTTCAAACTTATAGAAAACAGTACCTTTGGAATCTCCTGTCTTTTCCATTCACACTAACATTTGGATGGAAGGAGTTTTGGAAAACTTACTTTTGCTTCCTGTGAAACACTCTGCAGACTTCCATGCAACTTCTAAAACATGATCAAGGATGTTTTCTGTACTGGCACAGTTTCGCCTTGCAAGACATAGTGGAAAAGCTTTTTGCTAAGATGTTGGCAACAAGAGATGCAGAAGACCGAGATACGGAGCTCTCCGAAGAGAAGCGCAGATCCCGGGTGTCTTTCAGCAGAAGCCACACTCCGGAGTGCACCGCAACTGGCACAACGCTCTGTGCACAAAGAAACCGCTTCTTCACCTCCGGGAATCGGAGAGCGCGGCGGGTTTCGAGGGGTGACAGACGAAGCTGCCCTACACCGTCACTGTGTGCACAGCTTTCAAACTGCTCGGTTATGGAGATTCGCCACTCACCTGCCTCTTATATTTGCACTAGCATTCTTTAGGAAGTAGTTCCTGCAGAACTTTCCTGTGCTTCTTGCTAGTTTTTCTACAGTCCTCCATGGTAAATCTTACGCTTCCTTTTATGCTGCGGGATTCAAAGAACTCGACGAACATCACGGACATGATCGGGGGACGTTTACTGTGCTGACCCAGTATCTTCTAGTGTTATGAATATGAACAAGGCCAAACTTTCTCTGGAGAAAAGAGGTTCTCATTTATTAAAATAGCTGCAAGGAACAGAGTATCCAGGATAAGCCCTGGTACCCACACAGTGAGCCAAAATAAACAGAACAGTGCACTAACCCCAAGTGTGACACGGGAAAACTGTACAACACGAACAGGACGGGACACACAGAAGCAGTGTCTTGAGCTCTATTTTTTTAACATCAGTCTCAATACATTGAATACAGTGGAGACAGGAGAGATGTTAACAGCTCGCTCTTCCCAAAGCATGCCAAAGAATTCCAGTGTGACAGCATAACATAAGACAAGTCCAACTTAAGATTCATCCAATCATAACAGAGTAAAAGCATATTGACAGTGGTTCTGTCCAATCACCTAAAGAACACATAACCAAGGTTAAAACAATAGCGTTCTATTCCTTAAGACAATGGTTCGTTCAGAAGAGACACAGCACAGAGCTCTATTCATGATCGGCCTTCTAATATATACTTAATATATACTTAATATATACTTAATATATACTTAATATATACTTTTTGCAACTTAGGAAGCTCAGCTACAGAGGCTTATTGTTATAGCTTACTTGATTTTCCCATGGCCTAGAAAACGTTCTGCTGTTTTAGCACTATTTCCCAACCTGTTGTCTGAGGCCTGTCTTTTCTACCCTATCCTAAAATCCTCTGGCTTTAAGGATTCCTACACAAGTGCACTGGGTTCTCCCAACAAAACAAATATCCAAATAGAAGAGAACCCCAACGCAACCGAACTGCCACATTTATAGCCCCCTTTGAGTCCAGGATTGGTCCATTTTGGATCCGCATGGTAATTGGTCCATTTCCAGGCTTCTCATTGGTCTTCCACTGTTCATTCTGGACCAATTCTCTCTGCAGGGCTTCAAACGATTGGTCAGATGTTCCATCCAATCCCTTTTTGACCTCGCCTTGCCCAGCCAGACCACCCTTCCACCAAAACCTGGACCCTTCTCCTAGAATATTCTAATAAGCCCCCCACTCTACGCATGATGCAATTCATATAACAACATTAATACAATATAATTGAACTATACCCTCATTTAACATAACATTTACTTATAACACTAGCGAGGCGAAGTGGAAAAGCTTTTGGCTAAGACCCAAGTGACAGGACAGGCAGAATACGGAGATACGGAGCTCTCCGAAGGCAAGCACAAGTCCCGTACCTCTTTCGGCATAGGCCGCACTCCGGAGCACACTGCTACCAGCACAGTGCTCTGTGCGAAAAGAAGCTGTTTCTTCGTCTCCGGGAGACAGAGAGAGCAGCATCTTCCGGAAAGCGAAGAACGAAGCCACACAACACTGGGATTGTGTGCGTAGCTTGCAAACTGATAGAAAAGGTCATTTTATCCCTCTCCTGACTTTTCCATTCACGACACCATTCAAATGGAAGAAGTTTTGGACAACTTTCTTCTGCTTCTTGCAAAACGCTCTGCAGACCTCCGTGCAACCTCTAGAACATGATTGGCGATGGTTTCTGTACTGGCACAGTTTCTCCTTGCGAGACATAGTGGAAAAATTTTTTGCTTAGATGTATGTGACAAGAGATGCAGAAGACAGAGATACGGAACTCCTCCGAAGCTAAGCGCCATTCCAGAGTGCCTTTCGGCAGAAACTGAGCTCCGGAGCACACTGCTACCGGCACAGTGTTCTGTGCATGAAGAAGCCGCTTCATTGCCTCTGGAAGACAAAGAGAGCGGCATTTTCGGGGAGGTAAAGAACGAAGCCGCACAACACTGGGCCTGTGTGCGCAGCTTTCAAACTGAGAGAGGACAGTACCTTACCACTCTCCAGGCTTTTACATTCACATTAACATCACAATAAATGGAGTTCCAAAACAACTTGCTTTTGCGTCTCGAAAAACACTATGCAGCCCTCTGTGGAAATTCTAGGGAAAGATCGCGGGATGTTTTCTGTGCTGGCTCAGTTTTCCTTGCGAGACATAGGGGAAAAGATTTCATCTAAGATGTAGGCGACAAGAGACGCTAAAGACGAAGATACGGAGCTCTCCAAAGCTAAGCTCCGGTCCCGGGCGCCTTTCGGCAGAAGCCGTGCTCCAGAGCACACCGGGACCGGCACAGTGCTCTGTGCACAAAGAAGCCGCTTCTTCGCCTCCGGGAGATGGAGAGAGCGACATCTTCCCAAAGGCCAAGAATCAATCCGCACAACACTGGGATGGTGTGCGCAGCTTGCAAAATTATGGAAAACTGTACATTACTACTCTGCTGCCTTTTCAATTCACATTAACATTCAGATGGACAGAGTTTTGCACAACTTTCTTTTGCTTCTTACGAAACACTCATCAGATCTCCATGCAACTTTTAGAACAATATCAGTGATATTCTCTCCTGGCAAATTTTCCCCTTGTGAGACCTTTTGGAAAAGCTTGTAACTAAGATATTGGAGACAAGAGACGCAGAAGACGGAGACACGGAGCTCTCCGAAACTAAGCACCGGTCCTGGGCACCTCATGGCAGAAGCTGCGCTCCGGAGTGCACTGCTACCGGCACAATACTCTGTGTGCAAAGAAGCTGCTTCTTCGCCTCCGGAAGACAGAGACAGAGGCATCTTCCAAAAAGTGAAGAAGGAAGCTGCAAAACACTGGGGTTCTGTGTGCAGCTTTCAAACTTACCGAAAACAGTACTGTATCTCTCTCCCACCTTTTCCATTAACATTAACATTCGAATTGAAGGCGTTTTGCACAACTTTAGTTTGCTTCTTCCGAAACACTCTGCAGACATACTCGCAAATTCTAGAACAAGATCAGTGGTCTTTTCTGTACTGGCAAGAGTTTCACCTTGCGAGACATAGTGGAAAAGCTTTTTGCTAAGATGTAGGCGACAAGAGACACAGAAGAGGGAGATACGGAGCTCTCCAAAGCTAAGCGCCGGTCCCAGGTGCCTTTTGGCAGAAGCCGTGCTCCGGAGCGCACCGGGACTGGCACAGGGCTCTTTGTGCAAAGAAGCAACTTCTTCGGCCCCGGGAGATGGAGAGAGCGACATCTTCCCAAAGGCGAAGAACAAATCCGCACAACCCCCCGATTGTCTGCGCTGCTTGCAAAATTATGGAAAACAGTACGTTACCACTCTGCTGCCTTTTTAATTCACATTAACATTCAGATGGAAAGAGTTTTGGACTACGTTCTTTTGCTTCTTGTGAAACACTCTGCAGACCTCCGTTAAACTTCTAGAAAAAATTTGGGGTTTTTTTCAGTTCTGGCACAGTTTCTCCTTGTGAGACCTAGTGGAAAAGCTTTTTGCTAAGATGTAGGCGACAAGAGATGCAGAAGACGGAGATACGGAGCTCGCTGAAGCTTAGCGCAACTCCTGTACCTCTTTCGGCATAGGCCTCACACCGGAGCACACCGCTACCAGCACAGTGCTCTGTGCATGAAGAAGCCGCTTCTTCGCCTCCGGGAGACGGAGAGAGCGGCAGCTTCCGAAAAGCAAAGAACGAAGCCGCACAACCCCAGGATTGTGTGCACAGCTTTCAAACTTACAGAAAACAGTACCTTTACCACTCTCCTGCGATTTTATTCACATTAACATTCAATGCAAGTCGTTTGGACTACTTTCTTTTGCTTCTTGCAAAACGCACTGCATGCAGCCATCTGTGCACCCTAGAACACGATAGGAGATGTTTTCTGTACTGACCCAGTTTCTCCTTGCGAGACATAGTGAAAAAGCTTTTTGCTTAGGTGGAGGCGACAAGAGACGCTTAAAGACGAAGACAGGGGCTCGCCGAGCTAAAGCGCCGGTCCTTGGCTTCTTTCGGCAGAAGATGCGCTCCGGAACACACTGCTACCGGCACAATGCTCTTTGCGCGAAGAAGCCGCTTCTTCGCCTCCAGGAGCCGGAGAGAGCGGCACCTTCCGAAAGGCGAACAACCAAGCCGAGCCACACTGGGATTGTGTGCACAGCTTGCAAACTGATAGAAAACAGTACCTTACCACTCTCCTGCGATTTTATTCACGCTAACATTCAAATGCAAGTCGTTTTGGACAACTTTCTTTTGCTTCTTGCAAAACGCTCTGCAGAGCTCCGTGCACCTCTAGAACACGATAGGAGATGATTTCTGTACTGGCACAGTTTCTCCTTGCGAGACATAGTGGAAAAGCTTTTTGCTTAGGTGTAGGCGACAAGAGACGCTAAAGACGAAGGTACGGCTCTCGCCCGAGCTCAAGCGCCGGTCCTTGGCTTTTTTCGGCAGAAGCCGCGCTTCGGAGCACAACCGCGACCGCACAGTGCTCTGCGACCGGCACAATGCTGAAGAAGCCGCTTTTTCGCCTCCGGGAGCCGGAGAGAGCGGCACCTTCCGACAGGCGAACAACCAAGCCGAGCCACACTGGGATTGTGTGCACAGCTTGCAAACTGATAGAAAACAGTACCTTACCACTCTCCAATGGATTTTATTCACGCTAACATTGCAATGCAAGTCGTTTTGGACAACTTTCTTTTGCTTCTTGCAAAACGCTCTGCAGAGCTCCGTGCAACCTCTAGAACACGAGAGGAGATGATTTCTGTACTGGCACAGTTTCTCCTTTCGAGACATAGTGGAAAAGCTTTTTGCTTAGGTGTAGGCGACAAGAGACGCTTAAAGACGAAGGCACGGCAACTCGCCCGAGCTAAGCGCCGGTCCTGGCTTCTTTCTCGCAGAAGCCCCCGCTTCGAGCACACCCGCGACCGGCACAATGCTTTTTGCGCGAAGAAGCCGCTTCTTCGCCTCCGGAGCCGGAGAGAGCGGCACCTTCCGAAAGGCGAACAACCAAGCCCGAGCCACACTGGGATTGTGTGCACAGCTTGCAAACTGATAGAAAACAGTACCTTTACCACTCTCCTGCGATTTTATTCACGCTAACATTTGAATGCAAGTCGTTTTGGACTACTTTTTTTGCTTCTTGCAAAACGCCTGCAGAGCTCCGTGCACCCTCTAGAACACGATAGGAGATGATTTCTGATTTTACTGGCACAGTTTCTCCTTGCGAGACATAGTGGAAAAGCTTTTTGCTTAGGTGTAGGCGACAAGAGACGCTAAAGACGAAGGTACGGAACTCGCCCGAGCTAAGCGCCGGTCCTTGGCTTTTTTCGCAGAAGCCGCGCTTCGAGCACACCGCGACCGGCACAATGCTCTTTGCGCGAAGAAGCCGCTTCTTCGCCTCCGGGAGCCGGAGAGAGCGGCACCTTCCGAAAGTCGAACAACCAAGCCGAGCCACACTGGGATTGTGTGCACAGCTTGCAAACTGATAGAAAACAGTACCTTACCACTCTCCTGCGATTTTATTCACGCTAACAGTTGAATGCAAGTCGTTTTGACTACTTTCTTTTTTTCTTGCAAAACGCTCTGCAGAGCTCCTGCACCTCTAGAACACGATAGGAGATGATTTCTGTACTGGCACAGTTTCTCCTTGCGAGACATAGTGGAAAAGCTTTTTTGCTTAGGTGTAGGCGACAAGAGACGCCAAAAGAAAGGTACGGCACTCGCCCGAGCTAAGCGCCGGTCCTGGCTTCTTTCGGCAGAAGCCGCGTTCGAGCACACCGCGACCGCACGACCGGCACAATGCTCTTTGCGCGAAGAAGCCGCTTCTTCGCCTTCGGGAGCCGGAGAGAGCGGCACCTTCCGAAAGGCGAACAACCAAGCCGAGCCACACTGGGATTGTGTGCACAGCTTGCAAACTGATAGAAAACAGTACCTTACCTCTCTCCTGCGATTTTATTCACGCTAACATTCGAATGCAAGTCGTTTTGACTACTTTTTTTGCTTCTTGCAAAACGATTCTGCAGAGCTCCGTGAACCTCTAGAACACGATAGGAGATGATTTTGTACTGGCACAGTTTCTCCTTGCGAGACATAGTGGAAAAGCTTTTTTGCTTAGGTGTAGGCGACAAGAGACGCTAAAGATTTAAGGTACGGGAGCTCGCCCGAGCTAAGCGCCGGTCCTGGCTTTTCGGCAGAAGCCGCGCTCGAGCACACGGCACAGTGCTCTGCGACCGGCACAATGCTCTTTGCGCGAAGAAGCCGCTTCTTCGCCTCCGGGAGCCGGAGAGAGCGGCACCTTCCGAAAGGCGAACAACCTGCCGAGCCACACTGGGATTGTGTGCACAGCTTGCAAACTGATAGAAAACAGTACCTACCACTCTCCTGCGATTTTATTCACGCTAACATTCAATGCAAGTCGTTTTGGACAACTTTCTTTTTGCTTCTTGCAAAACGCTCTGCAGAGCTCGGTGCACCTCTAGAACACGATAGGAGATGATTTATGTACTGGCACAGTTTCTCCTTGCGAGACATAGTGGAAAAGTTTTTTTGCCTTAGGTGTAGGCGACAAGAGACGCTTAAAGACGAAGGTATGGGCACTCGCCTTCGAGCCCGAGCTAAGCGCCGGTCCTTGGCTTTTTTCGGCAGAAGCCGCGCTTCGAGCACACCGCGACCGCACAGTGACTGCGGCGCAATGCTCTTTGCGCGAAGAAGCCGCTTCTTCGCCTCCGGGAGCCGGAGAGAGCGGCACCTTTTGAAAGGCGAACAACCAAGCCGAGCCACACTGGGATTGTGTGCACAGCTTGCAAACTGATAGAAAACAGTACCTTACCACTCTCCTGCGATTTTATTCACGCTAACATTCGAATGCAAGTCGTTTTGGACTACTTTATTTTGCTTCTTGCAAAACGCTCTGCAGAGCTCCGTGCACCTCTAGAACACGATAGGAGATGATTTCTGTACTGGCACAGTTTCTCCTTGTGAGACATAGTGGAAAAGCTTTTTGCTTAGGTGTAGGCGACAAGAGACGTTAAAGACGAAAAGTACGGCACTCGCCCGAGCTAAGCGCCGGTCCTGGCTTCTTTCGCAGAAGCCGCGCTTCGAGCACACCGCGACCGGCACAGTGCTCTGCGACCGCACAATGCTCTTTTAAGAAGAAGCCGCTTCTTCGCCTCCGGGAGCCGGAGAGAGCGGCACCTTCCGAAAGGCGAACAACCAAGCCGAGCCACACTGGGATTGTGTGCACAGCTTGCAAACTGATAGAAAACAGTACCTTACCACTCTCCTGCGATTTTATTCACGCTAACATTCGAATGCAAGTCGTTTTGGACTACTTTCTTTTTGCTTCTTGCAAAACGCTCTGCAGAGCTCCGTGCACCTCTAGAACACGATAGGAGATGATTTCTGTACTGGCACAGTTTCTCCTTGCGAGACATAGTGGAAAAAGCTTTTTGCTTAGGTGTAGGCGACAAGAGACGCTAAAGACGAAGGTACGGCACTCGCCCGAGCTAAGCGCGGTCCTTGGCTTCTTTTCGGCAGAAGCCGCGGTTCGAGCACACCGCACCGCACAGTGCGCGACCGGCACAATGCAGTTTTGCGCGAAGAAGCCGCTTCTTCGCCTCCGGGAGCCGGAGAGAGCGGCACCTTCCGAAAGGCGAACAACCAAGCCGAGCCACACTGGGATTGTGTGCACAGCTTGCAAACTGATAGAAAACAGTACCTTACCACTCTCCTGCGATTTTATTCACGCTAACATTCGAATGCAAGTCGTTTTGGACAACTTTCTTTTGCTTCTTGCAAAACGCTCTGCAGAGCTCCGTGCACCTCTAGAACACGATAGGAGATGATTTCTGTACTGGCACAGTTTCTCCTTATGAGACATAGTGGAAAAGCTTTTTGCTTAGGTGTAGGCGACAAGAGACGCTAAAGACGAAGGTACGGAGCTCGCCCGAGCTAAGCGCCGGTCCTTGGCTTCTTTCGGCAGAAGCCGCGCTTCGAAGCATCCCGCGACCGGCACAGTGCTCTGCGACCGGCACAATGCTCTTTGCGCGAAGAAGCCGCTTCTTCGCCTCCGGGAGCCGGAGAGAGCGGCACCTTCCGAAAGGCGAACAACCAAGCCGAGCCACACTGGGATTGTGTGCACAGCTTGCAAACTGATAGAAAACAGTACCTTACCACTCTCCTGCGATTTTATTCACGCTAACATTCGAATGCAAGTCGTTTTGGACTACTTTCTTTTGCTTCTTGCAAAACGCTCTGCAGAGCTCCGTGCACCTCTAGAACACGATAGGAGATGATTTCTGTACTGGCACAGTTTCTCCTTGCGAGACATAGTGGAAAAGCTTTTTGCTTAGGTGTAGGCGACAAGAGACGCTAAAGACGAAGGTACGGAGCTCGCCCGAGCTAAGCGCCGGTCCTTGGCTTCTTTCGCAGAAGCCGCGTTCGAGCACACCGCGACCGGCACAGTGCTCTGCGACCGGCACAATGCTCTTTGCGCTAAGAAGCCGCTTCTTCGCCTCCGGGAGCCGGAGAGAGCGGCACCTTCCGAAAGGCGAACAACCAAGCCGAGCCACACTGGGATTGTGTGCACAGCTTGCAAACTGATAGAAAACAGTACCTTACCACTCTCCTGCGATTTTATTCACGCTAACATTCGAATGCAAGTCGTTTTGGACTACTTTCTTTTGCTTCTTGCAAAACGCTCTGCAGAGCTCCGTGCACCTCTAGAACACGATAGGAGATGATTTCTGTACTGGCACAGTTTCTCCTTATGAGACATAGTGGAAAAGCCTTTTGCTTAGGTGTAGGCGACAAGAGACGCTTAAAGACGGTGGTACGGCACTCTTTTTGAGCTAAGCGCCGGTCCTTGGCTTCTTTCGGCAGAAGCCGCCGCGGAGCACACCGCGACCGGCACAGTGCTCTGCGACCGCACAATGCTCTTTTGCGCGAAGAAGCCGCTTCTTCGCCTCCGGGAGCCGGAGAGAGCGGCACCTTCCGAAAGGCGAACAACCAAGCCGAAGCCACACTGGGATTGTGTGCACAGCTTGCAAACTGATAGAAAACAGTACCTTACCACTCTCCTGCGATTTTATTCACGCTAACATTCGAATGCAAGTCGTTTTGGACTACTTTCTTTTGCTTCTTGCAAAACGCTCTGCAGAGCTCCGTGCACCTCTAGAACACGATAGGAGATGATTTCTGTACTGGCACAGTTTCTCCTTGCGAGACATAGTGGAAAAGCTTTTTGCTTAGGTGTAGGCGACAAGAGACGCTAAAGACGAAGGTACGGCACTCGCCCGAGCTAAGCGCCGGTCCTGGCTTTTTCGGCAGAAGCCGCCTGAGGAGCACACCGCGACCGCACAGTGCTCTGCGACCGCAATGCTTTTGCGCGAAGAAGCCGCTTTCTTCGCCTCCGGGAGCCGGAGAGAGCGGCACCTTCCGAAGGCGAACAACCAAGCCGAGCCACACTGGGATTGTGTGCACAGCTTGCAAACTGATAGAAAACAGTACCTTACCACTCTCCTGCGATTTTATTCACGCTAACATTTCGAATGCAAGTCGTTTTGGACTACTTTCTTTTGCTTCTTGCAAAACGCTCTGCAGAGCTCCGTGCACCTCTAGAACACGATAGGAGATGATTTCTGTACTGGCACAGTTTCTCCTTGCGAGACATAGTGGAAAAGCTTTTTTGCTTAGGTGTAGGCGACAAGAGACGCTAAAGACGAAAGGTACGGCGCTCGCCCGAGCTAAGCGCCGGTTCTTGGCTTCTTTCGGCAGAAGCCGCGCTTCGGAGCACACCGCGACCGGCACAGTGCTCTGCGACCGGCACAATGCTCTTTGCGCGAAGAAGCCGCTTCTTCGCCTCCGGGAGCCGGAGAGAGCGGCACCTTCCGGAAGGCGAACAACCAAGCCGAGCCACACTGGGATTGTGTGCACAGCTTGCAAACTGATAGAAAACAGTACCTTACCACTCTCCTGCGATTTTATTCACGCTAACATTCGAATGCAAGTCGTTTTGGACTACTTTCTTTTTTTGCTTCTTGCAAAACGCTCTGCAGAGCTCCGTGCACCTCTAGAACACGATAGGAGATGATTTCTGTACTGGCACAGTTTCTCCTTGCGAGACATAGTGGAAAAGCTTTTTGCTTAGGTGTAGGCGACAAGAGACGCTAAAGACGAAGGTACGGCACTCGCCCGAGCTAAGCGCCGGGTCCTGGCTTTTTTCGCAGAAGCCGCTGTTCGAGCACACCGCGACGGGCACAGTGCTCTACGACCGGCACAATGCTCTTTGCACGAAGAAGCCGCTTCTTCGCCTCCGGGAGCCGGAGAGAGCGGCACCTTCCGAAAGGCGAACAACCAAGCCGAGCCACACTGGGATTGTGTGCACAGCTTGCAAACTGATAGAAAACAGTACCTTACCACTCTCCTGCGATTTTATTCACGCTAACATTCGAATGCAAGTCGTTTTGGACTACTTTCTTTTGCTTCTTGCAAAACGCTCTGCAGAGCTCCGTGCACCTCTAGAACACGATAGGAGATGATTTCTGTACTGGCACAGTTTCTCCTTGCGAGACATAGTGGAAAAGCTTTTTGCTTAGGTGTAGGCGACAAGAGACGCTAAAGACGAAGGTACGCAGCTCGCCCGAGCCAAGCGCCGGTCCTTGGCTTCTTTTCGCAGAAGCCGAATGTTCGAGCACACCGCGACCGGCACAGTGCTCTGCGACCGGCACAATGCTCTTTGCACGAAGAAGCCGCTTCTTCGCCTCCGGGAGCCGGAGAGAGCGGCACCTTCCGAAAGGCGAACAACCAAGCCGAGCCACACTGGGATTGTGTGCACAGCTTGCAAACTGATAGAAAACAGTACCTTACCACTCTCCTGCCATTCCATTCACACGAACATTTGAATGCAAGTCGTTTTGGACTACTTTTTTTTGCTTCTTGCAAAACGCTCTGCAGAGCTCCGTGCACCTCTAGAACACGATAGGAGATGATTTCTGTACTGGCACAGTTTCTCCTTGCGAGACATAGTGGAAAAGCTTTTTGCTTAGGTGTAGGCGACAAGAGACGCTAAAGACGAAGGTACGGCGCTCGCCCGAGCTAAGCGCCGGTCCTTGGCTTCTTTCGGCAGAAGCCGCGGTTCAGAGCACACCGCGACTGGCACAGTGGCGACCGCACAATGCTATTTTGCGCGAAGAAGCCGCTTCTTCGCCTCCGGGAGCCGAGAGAGCGGCACCTTCCGAAAGGCGAACAACCAAGCCGAGCCACACTGGGATTGTGTGCACAGCTTGCAAACTGATAGAAAACAGTTTTTTACCACTCTCCTGCGATTTTATTCACGCTAACATTCAATGCAAGTCGTTTTGACTACTTTTTTTTTCTTGCAAAACGCTCTGCAGAGCTCCGTGCACCTCTAGAACACGATAGGAGATGATTTCTGTACTGGCACAGTTTCTCCTTATGAGACATAGTGGAAAAGCTTTTTGCTTAGGTGTAGGCGAGGAAGAGACGCTTAAAGACGAAGTTGTACGGAGCAATGGTCCTTGGCTTTTTCGCAGAAGCTGCTGCTCGAGGTGCACCGCGAGCGCACAGTGCTCTGCGACCGGCACAATGCTTTTCATTTGAAGAAATTACTTCTTCGCCTCCGGGATGGTGAGAGAGCGGCAAGGGGGGAGAAAAGGCGAACAACCAAGCCGAGCCACACTGGGATTGTGTGCACAGCTTGCAAACTGATAGAAAACAGTACCTTACCACTCTCCTGCGATTTTATTCACGCTAACATTGAATGCAAGTATTTTTTGGACTACTTTCTTTTTTGCTTCTTGCAAAAACGCTCTGCAGAGGCTCCGTGCACCTCTAGAACACGATAGGAGATGATTTCTGTACTGGCACAGTTTCTCCTTGAGACATAGTGGAAAAGCTTTTTGCTTAGGTGTAGGCGACAAGAGACGCTTAAAGAAGGTACGGAGCTCGCCCGAGCTAAGCGCCGGTCCTTGGCTTCATTTCGGCAGAAGCCGCGGTGGAGCACAGCGACCGGCACAGTGCTCTGCGACCGGCACAATGCTCTTTGCGCGAAGAAGCCGCTTCTTCGCCTCCGGGAGCCGGAGAGAGCGGCACCTTCCGAAAGGCGAACAACCAAGCCGAGCCACACTGGGATTGTGTGCACAGCTTGCAAACTGATAGAAAACAGTACCTTACCACTCTCCTGCGATTTTATTCACGCTAACATTCGAATGCAAGTCGTTTTGGACTACTTTCTTTTGCTTCTTGCAAAACGATCTGCAGAGCTCCGTGCACCTCTAGAACACGATAGGAGATGATTTCTGTACTGGCACAGTTTCTCCTTGCGAGACATAGTGGAAAAGCTTTTTGCTTAGGTGTAGGCGACAAGAGACGCTAAAGACGAAGGTACGGGCGCTCGCCCGAGCTAAGCGCCGGTCCTTGGCTTCTTTCGCAGAAGCCGTCCTCGTCCACACACCGGCACAGTGCTCCACAGTTGCACAATGCTCTTTTTTCCAGGCTGAACAAGCCCATTTCTTCGCCTCCGGGAGCCGGGAGAGCGGCACCTTGGGCGAACAACCAAGCCGAGCCACACTGGGTGTGTGCACAGCTTGCAAACTGATAGAAAACAGTACCTTACCACTCCTCCCATTTTATTCTAACATTGCAATGTTGTTGTTTTATTTTCTTTTGCTTCTTGCTCTTTTATTCTGCAAGCTCCAGGCTATCTTAGAATTCATTCAGGAAATCTGATTTCTGTACTGGCCCATTTTCTCCTTGCACAACTGATCAATATTTGGATTGCTTTTCTGAATAAACAACAAGTGGAAATAAAATGGTCTTTTTCATGTGTTGTTATGTAGAGGAAAGATTTTGTTTTGAAGCTTCAATTCTCACAACTATAAAATGCATTTTAAAAAAAAGGGCAGATGAGATAAATAAGTGAGTGCAAATGTAACCTCCTGAAAGACAATATGATCCCAAAACCAGTTATAAAATAATTTTCACAACTACTGAAAAGCTAACTTTAATATCTCATGATTTTTAGCTTTCCATTGATAAAAGCTTTGAAACAATGTCCTAGGTGGGGTCCTGGTAGTCACTGAAACAAACAGTCACTTACAGGCATGAAATACCACTTGGTAATCTAGCACGTTCAAGATTGCAAATATTGAATAATTGACATTAATCGATATTGCTGTTGACCTCATCTGTCTTCTTGTTTCAATCTAAGAGGGAACAAACATTATCTAACTTCTGCCCAACAGAATGGCAGGTATCACAGAAAGGAAAAATTTTAATTAAAGGCAATTATGAAAATGTGGTCAGAAAGATGATGGTTTCCTCTGTATGGGCCTCATCAAGAGCACACACTCACTGGAGAAACGTCACTTAGTCAGTGATGAAATGCAGAAGCTGCATTAATGCAGATGTCCTTGCTCTGCTCCTCAACTTCTTGAAGTCTTGGGAAGTCCATTTCCTTTCAGCATTGCTGCCTGACACTCAGGTAGGAGCTGCAGAGGGGAAGTGCATGCTGGGCAGATCTTTCCTCGGGCACAGATGTGGCTTCCAAGCACATCTTTAAAAAAAGAACCGTAGAAACATTCATGTAGAAACACACAAGTTTCAGCCGGCAGCATTTTCTAGATCTGTCCCTAACACACTAACCTTGTTCCAGTTTCCTAAGCAATGTCAACAAAAAGAACAGTAAATCCTTTTCACATCATATTGTGCAGACACACTTTAGTTATACAAATAGTCTTTCTCAACTCTTTTACCTTTTTAGAATTTCTGTAGGTTCTTAATGTTTCTTTTCAGCATGTGTTTTCTTCATTCTTCATTATACACAGTTTAGTCTAATCAGCATTAGTGTTCTGTTTAACATTGTATTTCATTTTCCATACACTTAATTTTATTCACTGTACACATCTCTCTTAATCCATTTAATGACTAATAATCTTGATGTGGCTTCTGTGTCTTTGCAATGATTATGGTTATATGCATTGCAAGAAAATGTTTTTCTGTAAATATAATTGGTAGCCCTTGTTGTTTTTTTTTCAGGAGGACTAATAAAACTGGTTAGCAGGCACATCTTCTAGTTGGAGCCTGTCAGAACCTTTACCTATATTTTTTGTCTTGGGCATGGCCATGACTGTCTTGCAACATTTGTGAAGCTCTCTGCAAATTTTCCTATTTCTCATTCTTTCTAATCACAGAATCCGTAAGGTTGGAAAAGGCCACTAAGATCAAGCCCAACTATTAATTTAGTGACACCAAGTTCACTGCTAAACCATGTCCCTATCAACACTCTTTTTGAACGCTTCCAGGGATAAGGATTCCACTGTTTCCCAGGGAGGACGGTTCCAGCGCCAAGCAACCCTTTCAGAAAAGACATTTTTTTCCCCCAATATCTAATCTTAACATAATATTTATATGATATTTGGTGTTGAATGAGTTTCATATCTCTTTCCTGTCCAGAAAGACAAATATCCTTCATGAAAAAAGGTGAAAAAGCCATTCTGAAAACACTATTATTTATAGAAAGAAAAAAATTATTCTGTCTAACTGAGAGAGATACCCAGTACTCATTATAGCACAGGAAGTGAACAGAGAATATCCTGGTCTCATTGCTGCACTTTTTTTTATCACACTGAGCTCTGGTCTTCTGCAACAGCTTGTGCTGATCAGTTGTGCAGGATTTTGTGCTTCTGGTAAAAGTATTCACCGTCCCAGATTTTCTGAATGTTAATTCAAGATAGCCTGCTCTTTCCTAAATAATGTGTGAGTGAAAGTAAGTCAAACAAAACAAAACAACAACGACACAAAAAAAAAAAAAAAAAAAAGAAAAAAAAAAATGAAAACATAAACCCAAACAAAATAAACTCAACAATAGCAAAAACACCCCCAAAACCCCAAAACCTGAAACAAATGGAAGCAACCCAAAGGTTTTTATCTCCTTATGTACTAGTTCCTTTACTCCAGAAAGTTCTTCTACCACGGTTGTACTGCAGTTTAACTGCTAAACACTTCACTGAGTTTAAATTTCTATTCATTACTACCCACTGTAGCTGCTGTATTCTGCTGGGTTTTCTCTTTCACCTAATCATGGGAAGATGACTAAGTAGCATCAGTTCTTAGACAATGAAATTGAATCATTCTCCCAACCTATGAGTTTTGGCTCCTAACCAGAAGGCATACTGATATATCAAGTTGTTTGACACAGAGAGATGCTGTCAAGCTATTTCTAAATGCACTTTTAGATACTAAAGTTTCAGATTGGCAGCATGATGTTGCATTCCTAATTGATGTCAGATGCTCGTAATCACTGTTGACTTTAGGAGAGTTCATAAGTAACGCTTCCCCGTATGTTTTTAATGAATAATTTTCTTCTATCCTGTAAATGAATCTTCTCTGGTGTTTGCTTAGTTAAAGCAGTCTTAAGAAGTGGTGGTATAAAATCAGGCCATCTCAGACAACTGATACAATAAGAGCATTATTAATTCATATTGTAATCTCAGGAGACTATTCCCTTTGATTTCATATTTTCCTATTTTGATCAATTCTTTTGAGGAAAATGTATTTTGGAGTTTCAGGATGAATGCCAAAAAGAACAGCATTTGAGGACCTATTTGATTTTCTCTGTATTCCCAAGTCCTACAATAGTGATGTTATGCATGGTTGGGATAAACTCAGTACTCAGTAGAGGTTCCTTACCCTGAGCTTGCATCTGGAAGACAGAACCTCTTTTAATATATTCTAATAGATTTTTATTTTTCACATCAGAGTTTTGATTTGAAAACACGTAAAATGCCAAAGTACGTGTAGGAATATGCATATCCAGGCTATAAAAACATCCTTCTTCCAATTACTTTACAGCTTCAGCAGAAAAGAAAAGCATTGCAACAAAGAAATTCATATACAGAGAGATTAAGATTTATTATGCCGATGAGATTAAAGTAAATTATGCGGTCTTCTGTTAGATACACGTGAATTGATAACCAGTAATTTACTTAAATAAATAATAACCAGTTCTGAAACTTATCCCTTCTCTGGATGAGATTGGTGGATCTGAGCAGTGAATATTTAACCTGAACAGAACTATGGTGATTTACATCACCTGAGCATGCAGCTTGCCTTTTGGTCCAAATAACTGGGCACACTCCCTGCCATTTCTATTGATTTAAATCTCTCCTCACTAAAAAAAAAAAACTCATTGCCTGGTATTTCCTCTTGCAGAGTGGAGATAAATAGCAGGGACAGTATATTTTGCACATAGGAAAATAGTCTTGCTTTCCATCTCTCTTGTGATGAGAGACCATGGAGAAAAAATCTACAGTCAGACAACAGAATCATAAAATCATGGAATGCTTTGGGTTGGAAGGGACCTCAAAGATCATCTAGTTCCAAAGCCCTGAAATGGGCAGGGACACTTCCTACTAGGTTACTTAGACACCCATGCAAACTGGCCTTGAACACTTCCAGGGATGGGGCAGCCACAGCTTCTCTGGACAGCCTGTTCCAGCAGCTCACCACACGCACAACAAAAATTTCTTCCTAATATCTAACCTAAATTTCCCCTCTTTCCATCTGAAGCCATTGCTCCCTGTCCTATTGCTACAGTTCCTGGATCCATCTCCAGCTTCCCTGTAGGCCCCTTCAGATACTGGGACCTTCTTTGAGGTCTCTACAAAACCTTCTCCTCTCCAGGCTGAATAGTCCAAACTTTCACCCTGGAAGTTGATATCCTTATCAACTTCATGCCTTCCTTTGGACTTGCTCCAGCAGTTTCATGCCCTTCAAATTTTGGGGACCCCAGCCCTGGATACAGCACAGCATGTAGCTTCTCCCAGCAGAGCAGAGGTAGAATCTCCTCCTTTGACCTGCTGGCCATGGGGCTTGGATGCAGCCCAAGATTTGTTTGGCATTTTGGGCTGTGAGCGCTCACTGCTGGTTCACGTTGAGTTTTTCATCAACCAACACCCCCAAGTCCTTCTCCTCAGTGCTCCCAATCACTTCTCCACCCAACCTGTGGACATGTCTAGGATTGCCCTGACCTTCTACAAGGTGTAGAAACTTGTACTTGGCCTTGTTGAAATTCTTGATGCCCACACAGACCCACCTCTCCAGCCTGTCAATGTCCCTTGCAACCTTGTCACTTGTGCAGAGCAGGTTTGGCTGGAGAAGAACATATGTGCACATCCACCCTACTGAACAGTGTTAGTTTGAAATTATGAAGGGTTATTTTACACGCTGCTCTTGTCAGAATGTGTGTACCAGCAGTCTCTGGACAGTCTGACCACCCTGTAACTGTCCTTCAGTGTAATATTCCTCTGGAAAACCCTCTCTCTAAAGTCTTATTTTTTACAAAAAGTACAAAGGACGCACGAGGGAGCAGGAGTACAGTGCTGGATGCACCAGGAGAAGCTTCTCATAGGATGCTAATTTAGGGTGCAACAAGTCACCAATCAACTCTTTTCCTGAGAGTTAGTTGATGCAGTGGTCTAAAAGTTTCCTTCCTCCTCCAAGGTGCTGGCAGAGTCACAGCATGCCTCTGAAGGGAGTGCTGCTGAACGGAGCTCTGTGCAGTCCAGAGGAATTTCCTGGGGCTGCAGGGAATACTCAAAGTGGCAGTGAGGTGGTAAGTGTAGGGCCATGATTCGGGGATGAGCTTAGCATGGCTGTGTTGGGATTATGCTGCCAGTGCCACCTCCCTCCTGCCAAACTCAGAAAGTTCTTGACCACTTGCAGAGAAGCATAAAGTTAACAATCAGGTGTGCTCCTGTGGCCAGGGCAGCCCTGGAGGGAGAAAGAGATGGGGAGAAGGAGATATTGGGAGGGAGGTTGTAAGAAGAGGGTGGTTGAGAGCAATCAGAGCCTGCTGGAGCATCCACGGTGCTGGCCATCCTTTACATTGTGCATTTTCAAATACTCAAAATTTGGTTCTTTAGGAACAAGAATTCTACTACTCTTTTCGATTAAAACCTTAAGGGAAAAGGGTTTTCCACCTTCTGCAAAACTCTTTATACATCACTCAGATTTTCTGAAGAACAGATGACTGTCTATATGAGTGAGTTCTAACAAGGATGGTCTCAGAAGAAACACGTATAATTTCAGAAGTAATTTTCAAATTTAGTCAGCCAGATCCAAGTGGCTGTACTTAAATCTCCTACTAGCCATTTGGCTTCTAAATCATGAGGCAGAATCATGAATAACAGATGTTTTGTGATGAGGGGTGACAAAGAGCTGAGTACTTCGTTGGGATCTGAGCATTTTAGACCATGACAGCCTTCTAGGTAGCTGGGCATAAAAATTACCCTTCTTCCTCCTGCTCTCAAATCTTATGCTGGAGGTGAGAGTGTAGTTTGTTATTGCTACTGAGACTTTTGCTGGAAAATTTTTTAACGTCTCCCTGTAAATTTTTTAGAGAATCAAATTTGATTTCTTCCCTTACTTCTCCCATCTTCAAGAAGTCTACTTTGGAAATATAATGAGCTCTTCAGCATTTTTAGTTTGTTCTGCTTTGAAGAAAAAGCACTTTAAATCACCTAGAAAATGCTTTCCATGGAAAAATATTTTCCAAGCAGATAAAATTCACCCTTTCAAAAACACTTCTCTCCACTGCTGTGATGCATGCAAATTTTGTTTTGCAAACAATGGCTTTGGTTTGAAAATGAAAGAAAGGTTTCACTTCACTGACTGACATTATTTTGCTTGGCTTTATAGAAGACTATTAGAAGGCTAAAATCACCACCTAGAATTAATGATGCGTCAATGTTTACACAGGTCCATTCATATGATGGTACAACCTGGATAGAGATTATCTCTTTCAAAGTGGGAAAGGCAGGCTCCTACTTAGCACTGCTTAAGCTGTAGCATCTCAATGTTAACAGAGGGTTAAATCTGCACTGGTGAAAAATTGACATGAACATATTGATTTTGATTAAATATTGTTACAAGGCAGATTTTACGCTGCATGTTTTCCTCGTCTCAGTGTCTTTTTAATTTCTGAGGCTTGTTATGTTAATTCAGTACTACTTAGATTTGATCATAACTACCAAAAAAGTGCATCTTTTAAGAACTAGCTTGAATTTTAACCATGAGAGTGATGCTGTCATTCCCTGCCTAGAACTTTAGGACTGACATCTCTTTTAAGTAGAAAATGCTCTATGGGTTCCTAGCTTTGCTGTTGCACTGTGAGTAAGGTGGGATTCAGGCACCTGGTGTTCAAAAGAATGGGAGTCATCTACACCTTCAGCACTGGAATTGGTCTGCTAGAGCCAACAGGTTATAGACCCTCCTGATGCAGTGGTGAGTATTGGTGTAAAATTAAAAGTCAGCCAAGACATGCAGCACGTAGTGAACTAACAGTTAAAAGGGCAGAATTGTTAGATTAGTTATACATGATGTGGGCAGTTCTTGATTTCATGCTGAACATTGTAGACATAAGAAATGTGACAGTATTCACTGTCACACAGCAAATGTATCTTTTCTGTTCATTTCAGTTCCATCACAAAAGAGCATTCATTGAAAGTTTCTTTGATATTAACTCCTGTGAAGTAATAAAAAAAACAGTGGACTCTAGTGATAAAACAACTCAACAACAAAAAAATGATTCAAATTCTGAAAAGTTGAACAATGTTCAAACTTTGGTGCAATCTCGTGTAATCCAAAATGGCAAAAAGTGTAAAAATCTTGCAAAGACATATAGGGTCCATCTTATTAAGGGTGTGTGATTAACAACATAGATGTTTGTGAAATGGGGCTCTACTGGAGCTTTATCATTTTAGTGCATCAGTTAGATAGTCACTTGATGCAATTAAATGACTCTATTTGATAGAGCAGGCAGCAAAATTTTAATGGGCATTTGCCTTCTACATTTTCCTCTAGAGATGGAGGTTTTTAATAGGAAAGACTGTGGCCAGAAAATCTGGGAGGAGCAACGTACCATAAAACTGGAAAGTAGCTTGTCTTGCATCATTTGCTTTTCTGCAAATACTACCTCATATGTGTACAGAAAAGAAAAAAAAAAAAACCAACAAAAATCAACTAGAAAAAGTAACTCTTAAACATATAATGGGGTAATAATAATAGGTTTTAAAACTCTGCAGATTGTCTTTTCCAAATTCCTCTCCCAGCCATGTCCTAAAGAACATTTTTTCACAGAAAATGGCTGCAAGATTGATGGAGTTCCATTCAATAATCATATGTTGATTAGCATACGCTTAATAAAAAGCTTATTAACACATGCTCCAGTCCAAGCATGTCACTCAGAGAAGGTATAACAATATTGATGCTTTTTTTACTGTGACAGAAACATGGGTACACTGGTTCTGCAATTTTAAAATCATCAGGCAATAAAAAATATAAACAATGCCACATTTTTTATTTTATAAAATGGAGATCAGAATGGGTTTCAGTAATTCTTCTTGCTCCTATTCATTTGAAATTACAGTACCTAACTGTTTTTTCTCATAAATGCCACTTCAAGTGATGCTTTATTGCCTTCGGCTATGAAAGAGGACAATACATTTTAATTTGTATTGCTATAATTAAGCCTGAAATTTGATTTGATTTGATTTTTTTATATAGTCTCCCTGGTCAGGCATTGTGATGATGATATTTTGCTGTTCAGAATTCAGGACTACAAAAATACTATTTTGGCCAGAGTAATGTGACTGGTGATGCAAGATTTGCAGTTCTAACAGGTTAACAAGTGTTATTTTCTCTCTGTCACTTTCACCAATCTCATCAGAAGAAGACCTTATCATAGTTTTATTTGTTTTTTTTTTTTTTTTTTAATAAATTTTTAAGTGAATTTCAATGTCATTTTCCTCACTTAAATTCCAGGTATATGATACAGATAATAGCTGGACTTTAGACTCATTTAACTCTAACAGTAATACCAAATCCTTTAGCTGATGGAGAACAGCAGTACCTTAATCCCATTTTATCCTGCAGGAGATTGACTTTCTCTGGTTCCATTTGATGACAATAAAAAACCATGACAGGCAGAACAAACTCATATTGCTGTGGGCAACTACTTTTGGTAGAAATCAATCCCTGTCTTTTCAGGGAGCAGGTGTCCTTTGTCTGGCTATCACGAGCATTCCATGTGGTTATGAAGAGCATTGAGTTTTGGCAGGTCAGACTTTAAAACATCGGGAGGAATAGCACGTGCTTGGTTGGCATCCTCAATCTTTTGGGATTTCTGGGATGTGCTCAGGCATCATTCCTTAGTTCATTCCTCTTCTCTCAAGACTATCAAAAGTTCCTCCTTCCTCAAGATCATCCAGCAACATTATTTTCTTGGCAGCAGGACCAAAACTTCTACAAACAGGCCTACCCAGAGCCTAGCCTAGTCTAAATGAAGTATGTAAAGAAAGATGGAAATGAGGTTTTTAGGATAATTCACATCCAAATTTAGGAAAACAGGATATCTTTCTAGAAATACAACTCTTTTCAATTCTCAAGGCTCATAAAGCTTCATTTTAAAATTTTGCTGATATTTCTTTATCTACTTTTTCCTGGGTTTTGTACCTATTTTAAATTAGTTCTGGTTTACAATTGCACAACATTCAAAAGAAAACAAAAGTAAATACTCATCACATTTGTTGTAGCTCATTAACCTACTATTGAGCTGAGTTTTGATATTTTCCTAATCGTTGCGGGTATACAGGCGTTTTTATTCATTCCAGATATAGTTTCAAAACTACCTGACACTGTTTTATGTGAAAGCTAGTGGAGAATCTATATTGCTTGCAGTGAACAACCCAGCAGCAATCAGAGAATGTCCACATTATAAGGAGTGCCCATGGAGATACTATGAAGTACAGCTGTTTCACAGAAAAAAAATTTAACTGGTTTTGGTTGTTTGTTTTGTGTTTTTGGTTTGGTTTGGGGTTTTGTTTTTCTTTGGTTTGGCTTTTTGTTTTGTTTTGGGGTTTTTGATTTGGTTTGGTTTTTTTTTTTTTCCTTTTCCTTTGGTTCTCTTTTTTGTTTGTTTGAGTTTTTTGGGGGTTTTTTTTTTTGGTTTTATTTCTTTATTTCTTTATTTTAACTAGGCAGTTTCCACAAAGTTTTTCCAAAAGACAAGTCTTTCTACATCTACTTTTAAGGTCATTAATATCTGTCTTCTACCCCCAAAGACCTTTTGAAAGGTTAGACACATTTTAGTTGTACTTTCTGGGCTTAAGCACTGCTGTTCTCTTGCAAAGTTCTCGTTTTCTTTCAGGTCACACAAAAATTTTGTTAGAATTTGTAAAAACTCCATACAAAGCATTCCACCCCAACCACCCCTATGATATAAGGTGGCTACAGGACTTGAAGTCAGATGTACACCTATTGGAGCCCTTGGAAGAACCATCCCACATATCAACCTCTTCAGAGACATCCAGAAGGTTCAGAACCTGAATTTCCACAGGTTTTCTATTTTCCTACTAATAAGTAAGCTTCTCAGATTACCTGGGTTCAGGTTGTAAACTGGAGAGTGATAGACAAAAAAAAAATCTAAAGGGAAAGAATTGGCAGGGTTGCAGGATAAGGAGAAAAAACAAAATGCTAAAGGAAAGAATAGGGTTACTTTTCTCAAAGATTTCTTGAAGCAATTATCTTATACCAATGGTTTGAAGAGTTGATGTGGTTTAGAAAATTTTCAAAGTTTATCCATGGGTGGGTGGAAAGAAAAAAAAACTTCTTCTAATTTTCTTCTAATACATTTCTGTAGAGATGTGGTTTAGACAGAGCATGCAGTTGATGACAGACAAAAAGCACAAATTTGGACAATACTGGGGGTTAGGTTTCACCTCATTGGCAGGGTGTCCAACTGTATGGAGGCCAGACAAGCAAGGATAAGGAAAAAAATTGTCCCTCTTATTTCAGAACTGTGCTTTATCCATCCCAAAGTGGAGTGAATCAATGGCTGCACTTGGCCTTCTCTGGTTGGAATTCCCAGATATCTCATCCCTGCCATTGTGTCAGGCAGACTGTGTCGGCAAAGGGAGCCTTCCCAGAAGCAGCAAACTGTGCATTATCCTACCTAAGGAAGTTCTGGATCAGTACATATTTGAACGTTTTGCTCAGTTTTGCTAGAATAGGGTTTTCTTTGAT